>CM067071.1:6836602-7161602 GCA_033980235.1 Diadema setosum | reverse complement strand
GTTTAAAGGCTAGGTACTGTCATGCGGATCATCTACGGGGACCTACAGGTAGTCAAAATTGTTCTTTGCAAGTCGCACGCAAGGCTTGCCCGGAAAGGTGTGACACGGCCTTTAATCATCCATTTCTAAACTTCTTCGAGATAGGTCTACATACCGTCCAATCTCATCCACTACCAACGCACGCGGGGAACTAATTCCAGACACAATTAGGTTCTGCGAGAAATCAAGCTCATTTAGGGAAGAGATCGTGTTGTTCTTAGAAGATGAGAAGTAAATAGTAGAAGAGATGTTGTCAATTGTAATCCAGTCAAGTCCTGCAGTGATGAAGATAAGGTTAAACACGTTAGACAAGTCATTAAATACAAACACACGAATTTGCATAGATAATGCAAAGAGGAATAAGTGTGTACATATCGAATCTTTGACTGTAAATCTCTAGATATCGAGGCCATGTGAATATCATTCCCTTTTACATAAAAATAAAAAAAAATTATCCCTTTTACGCCTAATTATTTTTCATAAGTTTCATAATTATCTCATGTATATAATTATAATGTTGCATAAATGTAAAGTACGTTATTTTTTCAAGAAGTCGTGTATCAGCAGCCCTGTTGAAAAGTCCTGTTGAATAAGTGACCATTCATCAGCTCTTCATGCCTTAGCATTTATACAAATAACAAAACTTAAGAAGATTGATCGCCACATTTTGTGTTTACATTTATTTACTGTGTATCCTAGTCGGGTATTGTGATTCATTTCATGTTATTATTTGATGTACATTCCTTCATTGAGAAATATGAAAATAAATTGAATTTAATTGAATTGAATTCTCATCTTTCTAGGCTCTTCTGCCAAACATCGATCCGGTTAAGGACTACATACACATGGTGTCACCGCAAAACTTTATCCCTCACTCTCTTTATATAGCGCATGTTACACTAAAGTCTCAATGCGCTTTACAACAATTCCTATAATGACTATACAATGAGAAAAAAAATCTCATTTATTTTTATCACTGGTTCACTGCATTTCCTTTTACATGAACAAAAACCTTTAAGAAAAAGCATCTTTAAAATGTGGAATTTAGGGCACATTTTGACATTTTGAAATGAATAACACATATTTTTTTTTTTAATTAAGAAATGTATCAGTTCGTCTCTCTCTACATAATATCTCTGAATGATATCTTTCTTTCAAGAAATGTATTCTCTCATACGGAATGTGTAGAGTTGCAGTCATGACACGAAGAGTAAAGCTGACAACCCTGTAGGAAATTTGTAATTTGTATATTAGACAAGAGGTGCAAGTGCATGCGGGGGGGGGGGGGGGGGGTGGTGGGGTGTTGGGGGCAGGACCCGAGATGCCTGCTCCCAAATAAACATTCATAGATTGCTCTATACGTGTTCTTCCACTCGAGAAAATACGCTCGGTGTCGCTATGGTCGTTGTTAAAGAGACTGGCCCGCCAAATTCCATGATTGGGAGAGTTGACTCCTGTCCAGTAAATCTTTTCCCGCCAAATGTTAGCGGTGATGTCAGACGGCTTAGCGGCCACTTTCCGGAAGATGCTGATTGTTGTTGAATTCACCTTCCGGATCTTTTTTCCACCAAAGTCTGCAACGAATACCAGAACACCTGTTGGGATAATAGATGGTAAATAAGAGGATACAATATGAAAGATTGGCATCACTGATCGTTTCATGGTTTACGAGAATAAGTGGAATTCATGTCAAGAATTTTGTATAATAGTGCCAGAGGAGTACGAACAGGGACCAAACAAACAAAATCGTTTAATCTCACTCTGAGTAGGAGACGATAATTTCACAGGCTGCGTGAATGTTTTTAGTTCAATTTTGCAGACAGTTTGCAGATTCGTGTTCAAAGCAGACGAGGTTATTAATAGGGATGGTGATCAAAGTTTGTGCTTGCCTCATTAGTAATAATATAAGCCAGTTGACTTCCACTTTTTCCACCATTTTAATGTCATAGTATACCGAGATCTATGCTTGGTCCGAGGGAATTAAATGGCAAGAATTCCAACCTGATGATCTGTCATTATGCAGTAATAGCTGATAGGGATCTATTTGTTGTCCTCAATATAATTCACAATGTATACAAAATTACGAGGAGTTAAAAAAGAAACATATCTATTTTTCCTAAAGGGCCCCTGCGACTGATGTTACATGCCCGTTACAATTGGCTGCATGCCCAAATGACAACCTTCTGCTGGGTGAAAAAAAAAACAACAGCAACAAAGATTTAGGAGCATCGTCGCGTAATTAACGTCTCTTTATCGTATCTAAATTCATTTTTCCTATTGGATGGAACACAGAACTTGGTTGTACTTTCAATGTTGAGTGCTATACCTGTTAATGGGTCTGACGTAGTCGATGGCATGGTCGACGTTGTATTTTCCATTGATTCCGATCTCAAGTCAATGAGTACCCCGTCCTCGTTGGTGGCCTCACTCGTTTCTGTGTTATTTGTAATGAATTAATGAAATGTATGTTCTTTTATCACCTTTGCATTTCATTTGGAATATGTATTTTATGTAGGCCTATATGTAATTTTATGCCGCTCGATTCACGAAGACTTTCCGTATTCATATTTGATATTATGGGCAATAACCGACATGAAATGAAATGAAATGAAATGATATGGAATGACATGGAATGAAACGACATGAAATGAAACGAAATGAAACGAAACGAAATGAAATGAAACGAAATGAAATGAAATGATAATAATAATAATAATAATAATAATAGCTGGTTTTTATATAGCGCATTTCACACACTTCAGGGTTTCAATGCGCTTTACAGACTATTATTACCCCGGTCACTGGATACATTATCAACCAGCACTAACAGTGCTCATTCTCCACTCCCTGGGGAGCATTCCAGCTAGTCGCAGCCATTTTTACAGGCGCGCACATGCTTATCAACCAACATAAGCTTTCTCATCCTACCGGGTACCCATTTATACTCCTGGGTGGAGAGCAGCAATGTGGATAAAGTGCCTTGCTGAAGGGCAAACGTGTCGGGCTTGGCATGGGCTCGAACCCACGAACCATACCACGCTCATGTCGTTCACAGACGAGCGCTCTTATCCACTCAGCCACGACACCTCCACCAATGAAATGAAATGAAATGAAATGAAATGGAATGAAACGAAGTGAAATGAAATGAAATGAAATGAAATGGAATGAAATGAAATGAAATGAAACAAAACGTAATGAAACGAAACGAAACGGAATGAAATGAAATGAATGAAATGAATGAAATGAAACAAACTTTGCCTTATAATAACAATAATAGTACAGGGTACTAATAATGCGCCAGTTCCACATAGTTAACGTGCTCAAGGCGTAGTAGATGAGTAAGTTATGAAATACAACAATCCTTACACAAACATGCACATGAAAATGAATGACACAATAATGATAATGAATATATATATATATATATATATATATATATATATATATCCCTAGTTGGCACCTTAGGGAGACATACTGGGGGGGGGGGGGAGTGTCTTCATTAGGGAGACAACTGGTCATTAAGGAGACAATTTTCGTGTCTCCATTGCGTAAACTGCCATTGAACATGTAATAATAAATTTGCATATAGAACAAATGGAAATGTTTTCCAAATGACCCATCTAGGAGTATATATATATATATATATATATATATATATCATAATATACAATTCTACTGGAAAATGGTCATGAACAAATGAGTCTTGAGGGCAACTTTAAAGGAGTCAACATTGGAAATGTGACGGATAGCTTGAGGCAACTGATTCCACAGGTAAGGTCCAGCATGTGCAAATGACCGATCCCCCCATGATTTCTTCTTTTTTGGAACAACAAGCAATCTACAATCGGATGACCTTAACCATCTGGAGGATGATAAAATGTCAGTAAATTAACACTGTACTCTGGGGCAGATCTGTGTATGCAATGAAAAACAAATAATAATAGTTTAAATACAATGCGAGATTCAATAAGTAACCAATGCAATGAGGACAAAACAGGGTAATGTGAGTATTTCTCCTGGTAAGGGTAACAATGCGGGCTGCTGAATTTTGCAATATTTGTAACCGTGAAAGTTGAGATTGTGGTAGCTGAAATGGGAGTGCATTACCAAAGTCAAGTCGGGATGATTTAGAACATGAACTATTTTTTTTTTTCTGTGGCTGAACGAGTTAAATACTTGCGAATAATGCCCAAATTGCGTAACTGATATCTCACGGATTTACAGACAGCAGAGATCTGAACAGACATGGAAATTGTAGAATCGAATAATACTCCAAGATTTCTACATGATTTAGATGGAGTAATAACCACATCATTGTAAACCGTTAAAGAAGGAAGACTAACCTTGTCAAGTAGAACCTTGGAACCGATAAATAACAACTCTGACTTTTCCTGATTTAACTTCAATGAATGCGAGCTCATCCACTTTTTGATATCATGGATGCAAGCCTCAAGTTTCTGAATGATGTCAACGACATTGGTTTGGGAAGGTAGAAATGATGTATATATCTGGATATCATGAGCATAACAATGATAGTTAAAAGAGTGACAATGTAAAATCTCTTTCAAACCAGTCAGATAAATCGAGAAAAGCGTTGGGCCCCGACAGATCCTTGTGGGACACCACAGTCTGATGGAGCAGGATCAGATTTTCCATTGCAGATTTTGCATTTTTTTTTTGAGTTACTGGCTAAGACCAAGATCAAAGGGGACACTGAAATATTATCACTCAAGGAGATGCACAGCCCCGATGTAAAAAGTGAAAATGCAGAGCACTCCAGGGTATTTTACAATAGAGTAACAGGCGCGAGGGTAATGTTGGACAAGGTTTATTATGTCCGAGAGTGAGCTGCATCTCAACTAATGTCCCGATCTTAAACACGTGCATTATTTGCTTGATGAAATGGTTCGTTGAACTATTTGTCATTTATATAACTTTACGAATAAATACCAGCCAGCTACATGTACAACAGTGTACTACTTGCATTTGACAAAAACGAAAATGTCCGAGATTTTTTTTTTTCGTTTTTTGATGGTTTTATAATGCACGAACAGATATTTTTGGACGACCTTAGCCATTATTGCCATTGATCGTGTATTCTATTTGGACAAAATTAGCAAAATGAAAATATGCTCAATTCATCAACGGGGGTGCTTATAATAGAAACCCGCAGATAAACTAGATATCTTACGAGTTCCAGTGGTGTCACGGACATTTAAAGCTGCAATTATATTGGAGAGCAACATAAAACTAAAACTGATGGAAATATCTATTTCCATCCGAGAGGTTGGTGCATTAACTTTTTTTTTTTTTCGCTCTGAACACTTACTTACTGAGCGATGCCATAACAATAGGTTAATCACGTTTGCCAGTAAGGTCTTGTAAAATTAACGACTATGATGACATGATCTCACCGTGCTTTGATATCGGTCGACAAACAATATGTTCATCCAATCCAGGGATTGCAAATGGCATCGCTTTTCTGACAGGGAAAAGTTCGATGACTGTCCCATTCTTTAGCCTGATTGGACGGCAAGGATTCACCTCTGTCTGCAACTCAATTGCCGTAAAATTCCTAGACAGAGGACGTGTCGTCTGCCGGAGGCATAACAGCTTTCCCGCTAATGCTGTAGAATTTCGGAGGGATAGTGGCGCGCAGGGCAGGGGTCGGGGTGAGGAAAAGAACATATATAATAAGGATCAACGAGGATGAGGAGAAAGAGAAAGGGAACGAAAAGATAATTAGGAGGAAGATGAGATAAAAACAAGACTAAGAAATAGGAGAGAATGAGCGAGAAAGGGAGATCAGGAACAAAATGAATAAAAACAGAATACAAAAAATAGGAAGCAGAAAGAAAACATGAGGATATAGGCGTAATGGGGGACAAAGGAAAAAGATAACAACAGGAATACACGAAGAAAAGAAAAACAAAAGGAAAAGATGTCAACACAAGAGGCAAGAAGAAAAAAGAGGCAAGTAATGATATAATATGCAGCAGATTGAGACACAAAGGAACGCAATTAGAGTATTAGGAACAGGAATAAGAAGGAGGTCAGATGGACTTATGAAGAGCAGAGAGAAAAGGTGAAAAGAGAAAAATAAAATCTAGAAGGTGTTAGATGAAATACAAGGCTCAAGTAAATTAAGAATGCAAATCAAAATCACACATGTATATAGAGCGGCAAGAAGGGGCATGAAAAATAAATAAGATGAAGGGAACGTTTGTGTCATTCAAAGGACAAAGGAAAACACGTCATGAATAGAAAAAGTTCAGACTTGAAATCGTTATTATATTTATTAATTATTGAGTTTTAAAAAGTTTGATCGGCACATATTGCCTATCGTTTGCACACATTTACCAAACAAAGAAACAAACAAACAAACAAACAAAATGAGATTGTTAAAACATTATTTCCTTCATTTCTGACTGGCATTGCTGTCGTTTTAACTTCACGACCATTCTGTAATAATAAAGATCAAATTCACGATATTCACGAACTAAGCAGTCATTCCTGAAAACAAATAATTCCAATGCGATATTTCAGTAGAACACATCAGTCATATTTGAATAAAACCGTGATATTGATAAATGTATGCTTTTTGGGATAAATTCCACACTGTAAGTATAGTTTCTTAAGTGCCAAGCCATAACGCTATAGATGGGGAGGACACGTACCCGTCAAGACAGAAATTGTGATAATAGCATACATGTTTCGCTGACTGAGCTTGTCGCAGTTGCTGTATAATAAGAAAGAAAAGAAGAACGCATAATTATGAATGAGTGTAATATCAAGTATTAGTTACCATTGTAAGACTTGAGAAAACGTCTACAGTGATCTGAAACTTTCGTTTCATTCCTTTGTATGAATCACGCCGGCTATCACTATCTCAAAACTAACACCAAATACAAGACCTCAATTGCGTCATCGCAAATGAATAGTGGTATAAACCACAATGGATTAATCAATTGTTGAATGTGACACCTTCTGACGTTTGGAACAAAGCGAAAATTGCTAGGACTAAATGTGCTCGTCACCGAAAGTTATACATTAATTGTGTATTATCGCTTTTGTTTGGCCTGCAATACTCAGCGAATCTTGATTAAAGCCGAATTCAGGTTGAGAGGTTTTTTCACCATTCGCCGAAGGTCACCTTTTGACGGGGTAAACTGCATTTGATTTCGTGGAAACGCTGACAAAAAAGCATCAAAATGCAAACTTAACCGATGCCGTACCATATCGACCCTAGCAAGTGCCTAGTGCAAATCGCGAGAACGTATGATATGCACTTCTTGTTTTTTTAATGAATTTTCGTGGCTTTTTCATCAAAGTTAAAGATTCTCAAACACACCCTTATTCCCAAAGTGAATTTGATGTACGATGGTCAGTAACAGTATAGAGTGGTAACCCTGACGATAGAACTAGAAATCGTAATGATTTCAACAACTGATAAAGTCTTTCACTATCCCGTGGCCAAAAGGGTTCAATTTGACGGTCACATTTCTCAAGCCTCGTTATTCCGAAGGTTCGTTAATCCTAAAATGAACAAGGATCGTTATTTCGAGGATTTGCTCATCCGTCAACAAAATTAGGTTCCTTAAACAGAAAACGAAATAAAATTCGTTATTCCTAAGATTCGTTTAATAAAACGAATATCAAATGTGGTTCAATAATCCGAAAATGAATATAATGTTTGTTAATCCGAAAGTAAATTAACATTTTGCAATTCCGAAAAATGAAATAAATCAAATTCAAATTCAAATTCATACATTATTTTCCACCTTTTTTTTTTTTTTTTTTTTTAGACATAATAGATTTAAGTTTATAAAGGGGCAGTCCAGACGATTTTCATAATTTCACATCATGGAGTACAGAAATCAACAGCCCCATGCATAGATTTGTGGAATTAATTGTGGTCCTTGAGCAGAGAAATCAATACACATACTCTGAAAACCCAAAACAAATTACACTGAACAAGAATGATGACATATAGGAGCCTCACACATTTCATAAATGTACCAATGTAATTCCATTATAATAATACCATCTTCACCTGTGTATACTTAAAAATCGTGTATGTATAGAATTTATGCACATTTCCTTTCTTTTCTGCTTCCTTGAACCCAGACTCATGCATTCTTAAAGCGAGGCTGCCATGTCATCATCATTTTCCATTATGATTATTTATAATTAATTTTGAAAACTTTGTTATTCCTCCTCCCAATCACTATACATTTTGAATCTCTGTAAACAGTATAACCAATTTATGGTTGTTCATTATGTAAAAATTTGACAATCATCCGGAGGTTTCCTTTAATCGGAAAAAATGGTGTTGTTGTTCAAAAAGGGTTAAGATATTAAGCTACAAAATTCGAATTAAAAAAATCACACTAACACACACACACACACACACACACACACACGTACACGCACGCACATACACATAAACACAAACAGAAATATATTCCAATTATATCAACATACAATATAATACATTTGACGGACTGAAAAACAACCTGACCTTCTTCTTTAACATCATCAGGATAATTAAACCTTTCTCTGCAACAGATTAGTCATTTTCGAAATGAAAACCTTATTTTATTTTCGGATGTAGCAACATTTCAGATTAATAAACCTCCCCTTTATTTAAATAATCCCTCTGGATTAAAGCACCCTCGGAATGACAGATGACAATTCATTTTCTGATTAAACAACCCTTTGAATAACAAACCCTATTTCGTTTTACGATTTAACGAACTTTGGTAATAGTGACCATTACTTTATATTTGGATTAACGAACTTTATCTCATTTTCGACATAACGAACATAATTTCAACCCAAATTCCTTTTAGAGTGAAGATGATTAGTTTTAGCGTATAGCTTCATGCACTTGCATTGTTAAGAGAATGCTCGGTCTCTTTTGTATTACTCTTCGTTTGTTTGTTTTGGTTTTCATTTTCATTCAGACTATGTACATAGGCCTATATACATGTCTGTAGAAAAATGTGAAGAACGTGGTTGATTGTGAAGCTTAGGGTTGACACGATGGGTTTACATTCTCTTCCCTCCACTTTCTTGATTTACTTGGGAATTAATTTACAATGTTCCTATTCTTGATTTGAACGTGCTGAAGACGTTCAAGGTATACTATCCGCTGAGTTTACAAGGACGTCATCAAAAATCTAATTGCTATATTATGTAAATTCGGCGTCAAATCAAATTGACTGGTGAAACACGGTAATCTGGGTGCCGTGACACCCATTAATAGACTTTGTAGTCACTTGTCATGTTCTGTAAAATGTAAGCTCAGAGCCAACTCATCTTTTTTTTTTTTTTTTGACAATTGCAGGATGAGTAATACAAATCCACCAATTAGCAGTGCGAGATATTAGTCCTATATTTTTTTTTTCTCGTAAAAATTCAAATATCAACCCGATTGTATCGGAGTGAAAACACTAAACAGGAGGAATCTCAGACATGTCTGTTTTTTCTCTTTTTTTTCGTTTCATCTTTAAAGTCAGTTATGTACTCGAGGTTTCATTACGTCTTTAGGGTGCAAGTACACCAATTTTGCGTGCTTCTGCGAGGGAAAGCTAGGAGAGAATAAATTGTCTGAGTTGTGCAGAGTAGTTGCAACTGTAGGCCCACATTCTTTGTAAATTTGTCAAGACAATTTCGCCCTGAAGAAGCTATTACACAGGAAGTGTACCTTAAAGGAGCCACACCTAGCAAATATCTGAAGGTCTACTCATACGCAAGAATATTCGCAGATATTAATTCGACACATCCAAGGCTCAATCATGGTACATTCAATTATGTGAATATCATGAACTTCATACACATAAAATAAAAGAACTAAGAAAAAATAATTACAAGATTTTTTTTTTTTAAACTCACGTGGAGGTTGGTGGAACGTTTAGCAAGCAAAACTACACAATCGGCAACGGTTAGACCCTGTCTTCACATGGAGATGATGGCAGCTATGATGAGATGTTTGTATCACCATGGGGATAAATCCGGATGGAAATCGAAGTTAGCTCCGCACAGATCAGGCAATACTAGTACAGTGCGTTGTATAGTAAAACGAGTGATAAGTCATAATTTGCGCAAAAGGTGCAGGATAGCGAGAATGCGTGCGCACGTGACTCAAAGGTTCGTTCTCAATGTGCTGGTAAGAGCAAGTAGGGAGGATAATTGCGGGGCCCCAAACCTTTTCTCTCTCCCACGAACAATCTTTTTCAAAAATTGCGAGGCATACTTTTACTGAAGCGTCTGGAATTCACGTTCGACTCACAGGAACGTAGGTAGTTAGAATCACTGGACACTAAGACAGTGACAAACAAATATCTTTGATCATGGAAAATATATAGATGATGATGATGCTTTTTATGATTTGATTACATTACTCCTCATAAAATAACTGGCTTAGAGCTAGCAAAAAAAAAAAAATTGTCTGCACTCACCTGCATTGATTTTATATCATACATGCAGTCCCGTTGTTTGCTTGTTAGTTTTTCTGGCACACCCCTGTCATACTACACCGTTAAAAAGATAAAAAGGCTTCTCCAACATTTCAAATGTTATGACTCCTTCAGCCTTCCGGAAGTGTTAGATTTAACACTGAAAATGTTGAATTTACAATTCAAAAGGTTATAAGAGTGAAAATACTAAAAATTTTTGATTTGCCTTTTCATCTTTTGTGCAAGATAAAAAGCGAGAGACGGAGAGGGAAAAACAACATGTTTTGTAGAGTCGTATTGCCTCTATAAAACCGTCTACCTCCTCACAGACCAAGCTTTACAAAATTCATGCTTTAAAGGTACATCCAACATGTTTGATATTGCGACTCCTCGAACTTGTTTTAATTGATCTTAACATTTGAAATTTAATGTTAAATCTAACATTCAGAATGTTAAATTTAACACTTAAAAAAGGTTCAAGGAGTAATAACCGGTAGAAACAGCTATGATAACTCAGCCACTCAGTACATGATACACAATGTGAAATCGCCAAGAAACAATGTGTAGACCGTGTCACACCTTTCCGGACAAGCTTCACGGGCTTGTTGAGAGGAGAGTTTTCCAGCACGGAGGTGAATTTTCCGCTTGCCGACAAGTTTAGCTTTAATACCTGCTAGACTCGTGCTTCTTACATTCTACTTGCGTGTATTCCGTGTAACCTGCGTAAGAGCCTTGAAACCGATCAGTTTTCTGTTACGAGCGACGTACGGATACTGAGAAGTACCTACGTCGAAGTTGCTTGCGAGGTGCTGCCGGTAAGGGTCTCCTTCTGGTGTTATGTGTGTACCTCGGCTAGTGAACCCCAACGACTCACTCGGAACAAGTTTTTAGCATGCTCAAGGAATTGTCATACTGTATCTTGGGAAGTTTTGCACCTTGACTTGCAGGGAAACAACTTTGCTACCCAGAGCTCTCCGCAGTTGGTCCTCTACTACTGGCGTTGTGCATGCATCCCCGCGACTCGCCCGGAAAAAGTGGGCGAGTTGCGGGGATGCATGCACAACGCCAGTAGGAGGTCCGTAGCTTCATCACCTCCCACTCAGGCAACTCCCACGCAGCCAAGATAATGACATTCTGTGGGATCTTTTGTACGGAAGCTTTAAAGTGCCATTCGACTTGGAGACTTGACGAGATAATTCATCTTGTCAAGTCAACATACATTTTGTAATAGCTCTATCATGTCGACTTATCAACTTTATAAGTTGACATGGAGACAAAAATTATCATGTCAAGTCGACATCTAAAAATTTAAATGTCGTCATGGCAACATAACATATCTTGCCAAGTCGACATCTAAAAAGTTACATGTCATCATGGTGACATAAGTTATCTATCCAAGCTGATATCTAAAAAGTTACATGTCGTCATGGTGACATAAGGTATCTTGCCAAGTCGACATCTAAAAAGTTACATGTCGTCATGGTGACATAAGGTATCTTGCCAAGTTGACTTATAGAAAATTACATGTCGTCATGGCGACATAACTTATCTCTCCAAGTCGACTTAAATGATTGTTTTTATTTTGTCAACACCATGCGCGCACGTGGTCGAGATCTCATGAAGATGGTGACCTATTACAATACTAACAAAGTCTATTAACTAGTCAGCCGGCTTGTCAGTCTAACAAGTTACTCTCTTTACCAACTTAGTCTTAGTAACAGCTAAATCATGGATTCCGAAAAGGAGGCCGAGGACAGAATGATTCCCATACTCTTCAAATATGGAATTCACACGAAAAAAAATGCATAATTAATGAATTTCACTATTTCGTGTAGAAGTTTGGAGGCCCTCACCAAGCCCTATCAGATAAAACAATCAAAATCAAAATCGGCCATGAAATGACGGAGAAGTAGCATTTTCTAACATTTGAGCACACACGGACAGACGCACGGACGCATGGACGGACACACACACACACACGCATTCACTTGTTATGTTTGATGGTTTTGATTTCATTTTTTGGTAAAATATATACCATGATATTAATTTTGATCCGTATCCGGGCACTTACCCCCTGGGCAACTACCCTCCGGATAACTATACCACAAGGATAATTACCCCCAGGGCTTTTCCCCCCTAGGGCATCTACCACCCGGACAACCCGGACAACTATCCTCCGAGGGCAATTACCCTCCAGGGCTATTACCCCCAGGGCAACTACACCCCGGACAACTACCCTCTTAGGGCAATCACCCCCCCCCCCCAGGGCAATACCCCCTACGACAACTACCCAACAGATAACTACCCACCGGTTAACTACCCCCAGGATAACTACCCCCCCCGGATAACTACCACCCGGAAAACTACCACCCGGAAAACTACCCCCTGGACACCTACCCCCCACTTAAAGATAATAAAAAGTTTTGGTACCTCAAAAATTTCCTTGTCTTAGTTTGTGTTTCAGGTTAAAGTACCTTTCATATAACTAACACTGTGAGACTTACTCGCCCCAAAGTGCTCTCATGTCTTAGTAATCATGCAATTAACTGCGACCAGCAGCCCCATACGCATAGCGACCAGCAGTCCCACACGCATAGCGTAATCGGGCTTCGCATTGTAGCATTCAGGATCATGACAGATTTAGTATCGCGGGATAAATGTTAACTGAAAATCCCCAAAATTCTTCAATTTGAAGACTTACCAATTAAGGTGCAGTATTGAAAACAGGCTTCGGGCAACGTTTGGTTCTGCCTATAGTCCCTTTCTGTTCGAATTGATGACTGAATGTGACTCGGCCGAGAGGACCTTGGGAGAGCTACATACACCATGTACACTGAATACTACAGCCAGTGCATGCGAACACATCACATGCGCACAAATTTCAAATCCCATATCAACGGATAAGATGTTTGTGTGCGCATGCGCTGGCCGTAGTAGTCAGTGTATGCATCGGTCCATGGTGTATGTAGCTCTCCCAAGGTCCTCTCGACCGAGTCACATTCAGTCATCAATTCGAAAAGAAAGGGACTATTGGCAGAGCCAAACGTTGTTCGAAGCCTGTTTTCAATATTTCAACTTAATTGGTAAGTCTTCAAATCGAAGAAATTTTGGGATTTTAAATTGACATTTACCCGCGATACTAATTCTGTCATGATCCTGAATGTTACAATGCGAAGCCCCATTACGCTATGCGTATGGGGCTGCTGGTCGCAGTTAGCTATTCGTACAATGGGCTGCACGCTGCTGGTCGCAGTCAGTGGTTTCGTACAATATTTATCGACGCTGTACGGCGACGGCTCTGGTACGAAACCATTATTGCATGATTACTAAGACATGAGAGCACTTTGGGGCGAGTAATACTCACAGACAACGTACTTTAACGTGAAACACAAACCAAGACAAGGAAATTCAGGGAAACGTTTGAGGTACCAAAACTTTTTATTATCTTTAACTACCACCCGGAACACCCCCCCCCCCCCCCGCGGGGAAAAAAAATAATCCCCTGGATAACTAGGACCTACACCCCCTGGTTAAATACCTTTCTAACCGTGAAAGACGTTAGCAGCTGTAGCCACGTTCTCCGATATTTTGTGTGCATTTCGTGCGATATAAGACATTCATGTATTGTTATCATTATTGTATACATTTGTAATATAGCCTGCTTTTATGTAAGCCTACATCTACATTGTATAGGTCCTATACGTACGCACTGAAAATGATGATTATTGAGTTGCTGCAGAGAAGAATTATGTCAGGATTGGTTATTGGTTATTGGTTATTTGTTATTGGTTACCCCAGGGTTCTGTTGGAGGCCCGTTTTTGTTTTTGTTTTTTGTCTTTTTATGTAACTAATCTGTAAAGTATTGCGCAAACATTGTATTGGTTATCATTGTTATGCATATGATGCACAACTTCATTTTCTTTCAACCCTGCTGTGTCTTCACTGTCATCGGCCATTGGAAGCATGTTGACAAGACCTGAAGAATCTGGCTTACATCCAGTGGCCTTAAAGTGAATGGTGATAAATCCTGAGTTTTATATATTGAGTTTTATAATAAGTATATATATATATATTATATATATATATATATATATATATATATATATATATATATATATATATATATATATATATATTGGTTTAAAGAATTATATGTTAAGTAAAGTCGATCATTAATGATGTTATGTCCATATCGGTCCTGTCTGTAGCACTTATTATACTTCATCAAAAACAGCCCGTAACTTAGGTGTTTATAGTTGATCACGAAAAGTCATATAACTCAAGTTCAGCGGAATGTTAGATATGAGTTGGGTAATTTAAGTTTCATAAGATTTCTTTTTTGGGTCAAAATCTGCAGCTGATATCAACGGCGTAAATCCGTACTGAGGGGGGGGGGGGGGGTGGATGATCGGCGATAGTCACCATTACCACGATTACAAGCCCATAACCGGACAAGCGCAGCCTTTTTTTTTTGGGGGGGGGGGGGGGGGGGGAGAAGAAGCTTGGTCCCCCCCCCCCCCCCACACACACTTTATCAGGGAACGAATGTCCCACTCTTTTGCATGAAATTTAAAGTGAGAGGGAAGTGGCAGCAAAAATATGAAGTCTTTTGTTCTTGTTCTTGTTTGTTTGTTTTTTGCTTGTCAGCCGACTTTCGGCGGAAAATCACACTTTAAAGGTATTTCAATTTTCCTGATTTAAGTCAATAAAGCAATCACCCCAGGGGCATCGTTCCGTTTTAAAAATGGTGGGTGGGGAAGGGACTTGGAGTTGGGATATCTGTGCGACGGAGCGGAGCGACCGAGCGGGGGGAGGGTGTGGGAGGGGGTGGGAGATTTTGTATTTTCAGACCTGAAATTCAACGATCTCGTGCTCACTTTTGGTGAAATTTTGGATTTTTTCCTATCAAAAAACAAGTAAGCAAAAAGAAATATTCATAGATAATTGAATGACTAAATCGTGGTATCTCAGCTCTTGCTCCGCCTGTGTGACATCACTGTGAAGGCCTATAGTGGGGCCTATCACCGGCGTAGCCAGGATATGATCATTAGGGGGAGCGGTTAGATGCGAGGGATCGAAGCGAGCGAGGGGGGGGGGGGTTCCCACTCCCATGGTGAGAACTGTTTGCATTTTGATGTTGTAAATGGTGCAATTTGATGCATTTTTTTTGGCGTGTTTTATCGACTTGAAACAGTCTCAAATGTTTAAGGTAGTAGTACATTTTGATGTAGATTATTATTGAACAATTTTGCCTTTAAAATTGTATGATTTAATTAACTTCTTGTATTAATTATTACACTGAATATCATGAACGCGACCGAGTCCGAGCGAGCGGAACGAGCGAGGGGTGGGGGGGGGGGGGGTGGGGGGTGGCTGTCCCCCTTCCATAGTGAGAACTTTTTGCATTTTGATGTTGTACACGGTGCAATTTGATGCATGTTTTTGCGCGTTTTGTCGACTTGAAACAGTCTCACTTGTTTAAAGTAGCAATATATTTTGATGTCGATTCTTAAAAAAAAAAAAAACAATTTGGTTATAAAATGGTATCATTTAAACAAACTTCTTGTATTAACTCTTACACTTAATATCATGAAAGCGACCGAACCCAAGCGAGCGGAGCGAGCGAAGGAGGGGAGGGTGTGGAATGGGGATGTTCCCCTCCCACGGTGAGAAATTTTTGCATTTTGATATTGTAAATGGTGCAATTTTTTTTTTGCATGTTTATGCTTGTTTTATCGACTTGAAATAGTCCCACTTGTTTACGGTTAGCAGAATATTTTGATATACTAGATTACTGTTGATCAATTTGCCTTTTCCAAGCACAATTTCTCCCAAGCACGAGAGATTTTGCATTTTATTGAATTGAAATTCAGCAATCTGGTGCACACTTTGGATAAAATATTTGGGCAAAACGCAAGAAAATGTTCATAATTTCGGGAATTATTGGGGGACAAAATGACATGTTCGCCGCCCCCCCCCCCCCCCGTCCTCCAGGATCGACGTCCCTGCATACGAGTGGGCTTTTACATTCATAGAATACAAATACAAATGAAAAATTTTGATAAGAAATTTTGGAAAGCTGTCATTCCCCAAAGTGTACCAAAGTTTTGAATGGGAAACAAAGCGACAAAAGGGTTGATTAAAAAAAGATATTCCCTCCCATCCGTGGTGGATCTTCTGTGTTCTTTTTTGTAACTGAAGTGACAGACCGAGTGCACACTTTAGATGAAACATCTAAAATCTAAAGTGTATTAAGTAGAAAGGACTGAACGGGGAGGGTATGGAAGGGGTTAGACCTATCCCCCTCTTACGCGAGGGAGATTTTGTATTTTCAGAATTGAAATTCAGCCATCTTTGGGTGGAATATTTAGACAGTTTTCTATCAAAAAAGTAAGAACATATCCACCTCTTGGAAGTTACGAGGAGGAGCAAAATGATATGTTTGTCCCCTATTATTTTCTGGAGGAACCATCCCCCCCCCCCCATCAACGCCTCTGCATATGAGGGAGTTTATGTAAGTGAAAAGATCTGCTGCACACTCTTTGATAAAATGCAAGGAAATACGTCAATCTCAAAAGTGTACAAAGTCTATCGAAAGAGACCCAGTTAGCGGAGCTTTTGCATGTTTATGATTGCAATTCAACGATCCGGTGCATAGTTCTGGCGGTATTTGAAAAATTTTCCATAGAGAAAGTTCGAGACTTGTCCTCATCTCGGGAATTGCTTGGGGGACAAATGATTTGTCTGCCCCAACATTTCCGTAGGCAGGGCTCGACACTAACGGTGGCCCGGTGGCCCGGGGCCACCAAAAACGCACGTCGGGCCATCAAAATTTCAGAAATGAAGAATGTGGTGGTCTGATCGGACCATCAAAAAAGGTCGGATGTTTGCCTTTGGGCCACCAAAAATGAAAGTTAATGTGGAGCCCTGCCGTAGGGGAGGGGCAAATGCCCCTTTGCCCCCCCCCCCCCCCCGATAGATTCGACACACCTGATCATCCCTGGGTATGCCCATAGATGTATCCTGACTGAGTCATCAGAGTCATCATCTTTAGGTCGATATTACTCCCTTCGCGAGCGAGCGAAGCGAGCGAGCGCCTGAAAAAAATTATGTATACATTATCCTACAAGATAGAATACTGTTCAGCTCTGTTACCTGTCTGAAGGCCGGCGTACCAACGTCATGCAATATGCCAAAATTGATACAATCACATTCCTGCTTCCTCCATTTTTTTCCCCTCAAATTTCGGGGGGGGGGGGGATGATTGTACAGCCACCCCCCCCCCCCCCTTCCATTTAGGGGGGGGGGGATTTACGCCCATGGCTGATGTGCTTAATCATGCTTTGCCTTCTTCTCGGCTGGGATTTTCGAATTCGCTATTGTGTAATCTTCCAAAAAAGATGTCAAAAAACTTTAACGGTTGCAAAATTCTGCCGCCCGGTTGTTAACTTTTACAATACTAAGTTTTATTCCATATCACCAATCATCCGTTTCTTACATCGGCTTCCCGTAGAAAAAAAAAAAAAACAAAATCTTAAAGATCTTGTTATTAGTACATCATTCGGTTTAAACGCTTTTCCCCGTATACCTACTCTATTTCAAAATACAATCCGACACGAAGTCTACGTTCACCATCAGATGTGTTGTTACTAAAAACAAAAAAAAAAAAACAAGAAAAAAACAAAAAACAAAAAACAAAAAACAAAACAAAACAAACAAACAGATGAAAACATGGATGGGGTGATCGTACTTTTTCCGTTATAGGACCAGAATTGTGGAATGAGCTACCTATTCAAATGAGGCAACTGATCAACAACTGATCATCTACAAAATATTTAAATCCAAACTTAAAACGTATCTGTTCCCCTCGCACTGAGGACTATAACTGCAATCTATAATGTTCGGAACGATTGCATTCTTTATCTGGTATGTGGTTGTTTGTTGGTTGTCATTTTCTTCTGTGTTTTCATGTTTGAACATGTATAATATATCTTTTTATTTTTTGAAACGCCATGAGCACCGAACAAAAAATGGACCTGCGCCCTGTGCAAGTATAGCCACCATTATCAGTATTATTATCATTATTATTAGTAGTAGTAGTAGTAAATTAGTAGTATTAATATTATTATCATTATTATTATTATTATCATCATTATCATAATTTCTATTTGTGAAGCAAGCAAGCTTTTCACTATTGCATTCCTAGATTGAATAAAGAAATGGGGATCTCTGAGCGTTAGCCATGGATGACCAGCATGGCCGCAAAGCAAGCAAGGAAACAAGCAATCAAGCAAATGGACAAGGCAAAAAACACAGATGGTTAATGTATTATCGGCTCGCATGCGGCTCGGGAATACTGAAATCATTAAAAAGAAACGAAGAATTAATCACTGTGATTGCTAAGACTTCGTTGATACCCGTTATTTTTCGCTGTTCACAGAATATGAATTTTTCGACTGAAATAACAAACGATGTTAGAAATGAAAATGGGAGGGGTAATTTTCTTGTGGCAAATTAATTGGCGGAGAGGTGATTGTTTGGGAGCTAATTTTAGAAAAGGGCAATTCTAAATGGAAACAATGTTCTATGTTAGCTTTAATCTATAGTGGTTAATGCAAAATGATGCAGCAGGACAATACTGAAATGAGTGCTACGGTATAAACAGAAAATCGCATCGAAATTCTCCTAGACGCATCTGGAGGCAGTGATAAGCATTGTCCAAATAGATACAGTAATGTATTCATTAATTTATTAATAAATGTAATGTATGTGTGCCTCGTGGGCACTCGTTCATTCGAATTCATTATTGGGCTTCCAATTTAACATCTTTTGCATTCGATTTAGCACGCATGTTTATGCCTTGGTTCTTTCCTTATTTCATTTAACATAGTTATTGTTTTGCAAGCGTCATTACATTTCATAATTTCGTATTCATTTTAGAGATTTTGGCAATATTTTTTTTTTCAATGTGCTTATTGAGTCTTCCAGTCCGAAGATAGTGCATGTGGCCACAACTTATCTGGCCGTTGAACGCTTTATTCCGAGTGTGTCGTCCAGTTCTAGGAAGTCACGGTTATGATCATCAAAAATTAATGTTCCCATGATTCTTTGTCTGTCTTCTTGAGAAATACGTTTCTAAGATGTGCTGTCATGACTGTAAGAAGATGAAGTTAATATGTAGTATTGGTACATGTAGGCCTAAAATGACATGTATGAAAGAAAAGGGGCGTTACAGAACAGCAAACTCGAGTTATATAGGGTCAAAAATATGATACTTTTATTGCTTAACAGTGCGTGGATGAAACAAAAAGTCCCAAAGAAATACGCGCTTAAATGTTCTCACTTTTTCCAGAAAGAAATATCATGACGTTAATTTGACTGAACATGTTTGGAATTTGACTGCCCATAAGCGAAATTGAATAACTGAAATATCCTTTTCGGTCAGTGCTGGCGAATTTGAATGACTGAAGAGCACGTGCCAGTTTGAATGCCCGTTTTACGAATTCGAAAGGCACATGTGCAAATTTCATTGATCGAAATGCTAAATTGAACGAACAACTTGCAATTTTGAATGGCAGAATTTGCAGTGACGAGGATTTTCGCTTAATTGAATGAACTTTCTACCAAAGGGACTGACAAAAGTGCGAAATTGGCCGGGAAAATCTATATTATTTGATAGTGCTATCTGTGCGTAGTCATCCGCGGTATAGTTATCCAGGGGGTAGTTATCCGGGGGGTAGTTATCCAGGGGGTAGTTATCCGAGGGGTAGCTATCCAGGGGTTATACCCAGGGGGTAGTTATGCAGGGGGTAGTTATCGGGGGGGGGGGGTAGTTATCCGAGGGGTAGTTATCCAGGGGGTGGTTATCCGGGGGGTAGTTATCCAGGGGGTAGTTATCCGGGGGTTGTTATCCGGGGGTAGTTATCCAGGGGGTAGTTATCCGGGGATTGTTATCCGGGGGTAGTTATCCAGGGGGTAGTTATCGGGGGTGGGGGTAGTTATCCAGGGGGTAGCTATCCGGGGGGTAATTATCCAGGGGGTAGTTTTCCGGGGGGGGGGGTAGTTATCCAGAAGGTAGATATCCGAGGGTAGTTATCTGGGGGGTAGTTATCCTAGGGGTAGCTATCCAGGGGTAGTCATCCTGGGGGTGGTTATCCGTGGGGTAGTTGTCCTGAGGGGTAATCGCCCAGAGGGGTGATTGCCCTAGGAGGGTAGTTGTCCGGGGGGTAGTTGTCCTGGGGGTAATTGCCCTGGACGGTAATTGCCCTAGAGGGGTAGTTGTCCGGCGGGTAGTTGCCCTAGGGGGGAATTGTCCTGGGGGTAATTATCCCGGTGGTAGTTATCCGGAGAGTGGTTCTCCAGGGGGTAGTGTTCCTAGACCCATTTTGATCATCTTCCTCCTCATCTTCTCTCACCCTTTTTATAGGTCCTGATCAAGCAATAATCACAAGGATTGTGTGGGATATGCTGTGATAGAAAGAAAGACAGCTTTTTCATTCCATGTGGGCACACACTCTGCCTTCCATGCAGCGCATTCCTTGAAGAGAATGAAGGAAGAGATTGCCCATTTTGCAAGCAAAAAATACAGTCTGTTCGCAGTTTGTATTATTAGCTACCTTAGACCCTTAGTTTGTGTCTGAAAGGGTGCATTAATGCATAATGATCTCCCAGTTCATTCCTATGTGGCAGTCCTCGATAAAAGGGGAATTCCACCCAAGTCAGTCCAGTGTTTCTACAGTGTTTTCCTAAAAAAAGGGAAACCAAACTTCCAAGGTAAATCATATCACAAATGCATATTTTTTTTTTTTGTAATTTGTGTGCTGGATTAAAAAGTAGCTCATTAAGGCACCACAGAGAAACTCGATAGAGAGATATCTTCGTCGCGACGATGTCGCATTGTGCATGTTTGATGATTTGCATATGAACAGGCGTCACGTGCATATGAATAAGAAACCGTGCATATGAATACACGTACTTTCTTTTCATACCTTTGTTTATTCGTCCCGACGATAAGAGACGATAGAGAAAGGATTCCCTTTCACTAATCGTCGCTCTTCGTCCCGACTTACTAGCTATTTTCAAAGTTCGGCTTCTATTGTGCCTTGCGTTTCTTTTGTTGCAAACGTCGCATATCGTTCCCGACGAATCATTGTTCAACCGTCGGGAAATGTCCTGACTATAGTTATGGCTTCGTTTCAATGCCGTTCGCGTTCAAGTTTATGTTTTCTTCAGCTGTACTTGTCACAGCATAAAGCCTGTTATCCGTGTGATCTAAAACGTCGCATATCGTCCCGACGAATTACCATTACTGTACCACCGAAATTCAGTCTCTGTTCCATCGTCGAGCAACGTCCAAAACGCGTGGCTACAGCTAATCCGCTGGGTGATATGATTCGCAATGCCGAGTACGACAATGAATGGGAAGTTTTGTGTTTTCACGAGACAAAAAAAAAAAAAAAAATTATTCTCGCTGCTAGAGACAATTGTGAATAACAGGCTGACTTTCCGTCTTTTGTGCAAATGGTAGTTACGGCGATGTGAAAGGAGACATGACCGCAGTCGATAGACATTGAATTTGTATTATCTTGTCTTTACGCGTAGGAAACACGGCGGAGAGATTTTGTCCGGTTTACAATTGAAAACTTGACCATCGTTCAAAACTTATTTCATGGTCGCCGTTCGTTGTCAAACTCCGACAACTTCTGCTATATTTTTTTGCTGTAGAATACATTGATTTTTTCTTTTGTTATTTGACACAACATTGAATCAAATATTTGTATTTTAACAACGTGTTTACCTATTTATTCTGTTGCGGCATTTACTTCAACTGGTCGTCGGCCTTCGCGTGGTTGCAATCATTGTTAACATTTTCGTCGTCTTGTAAAATTTTACAGCGGGCGGAGAGATTCCGTTCAGCATTCAAACGGGAATTCGACTGCAGAATTTGTTTCAGCTGTCAATCCCTGCTGACTGTTCTCATTGTTTGTTATGCTAAAAAAGGGATATTGATTTTATGTTGTCAACATACCATAAAATGTCAGCTGCATTCGCCTTTTAACCTTACTGTAAAGGCGGATTTTTTTTTTCACCCACAACCAGAAACTAGCGCAAAAAGAAAATTACGCGAATGTTTTCACTTGCCATTATGTTTCAGGAGATGACGTCTTGGTTTCGGTAAAATACGAAACTCTCTTTCACAACCGAGTGCGAAGAATTTGTCGCTAAGATGGTTGATGGTAGCTACGACGACTTGTAAGGAAACTTGACTGTTATCGAATTAACTGTTAAGCTTCAGGTGGAGAGATTTTGTCCGAATTCCAAACGGGAACTAGACTAACATTCTTATACTTATTTCAGCTGGTTGTCTTTCTTTGTTAAACTCCATTAACTTCTGTCATTTTTGCAGCTGCATAGAATACATTGATTTCTGTGTTCTTTGACACATCATTGAATCAAATCTGTGTATTTTGATACCGGGTTTACCTTTTTACTTTGTTGCGGCATTTACTTCAACTGGTCGTCGGCCTTCGTCGTTGTTGCAATATAATTGTTAAAATTAATAATGTATGTCGTCGTGTAAAATTTTAGAGCGGGAGGAGAGATTCCGTCCAGCTTTCAAACGGGAATACGACTGAAGAACTTGTTTCAGCTGTCCATCCCGCTTTTGTCGATCCCTGTTAACTGTTCTTATTGTTTGTTATTTTTAGAAAAAGAAACAAAACAAAGAAAAAAAAATAATTTCATGTTGTCAACATACCATAGAATGTCATCTGCGTTCGCCTTTTAACTTTACTGTAAAGGCGGATTTTTTTTTTCGCCCACTTTCCGCAACCAGAAACTAGCACCAAAGGAAAATTATGCAAATTTTTTCACTTGTCATTATGTTTCGGGAGATGATGTCTTGGTTTCGGGAACACACACACACACGTACAAAATAAACCACATACACAAACACACACACACACACACGGAACTCTTTTTTCACGGCCAAGTGCGAAGAATTGGTCGCTAGAAGCCCCTTTTACACTTTCACGGATTGCATCACGGATGACCACGGATCGTCGGTCCGGGACCATCCGTACTATTTCCGGCATGACCGTGTTGACTTCGTGAAGTCATCCGACGTTATCCTTGATCATTCGGCATGTCCGCTGAAAAAAAAAAAAAAAATGAGCTTGCTTAATTTTTCATCCCGGACATCACGGATTGAAATCAATACAAACTCTTCCTTGTCGGCACCGTCTACTCCGTGTTGCATCCGTATTCCTTCCTTGTAGGCCTAGGCACCGGCTACTCCGTGTTGCCTCCGTGAAGACATCGGAACGTCCGTATTAGCATCGGCTCCATCCGGGATGAGAAATTCGTGTATATTTTGCCAATACAAGCTCAGAAAGTCAATGAAATTTGCTCACATCTTCACCCATCAGTACAGCCAATCGACTCCTCTAGTAGGTTTATATCGCATGAGAATCTTCAGTGACCCACACACATCTTCTTGCTGTTTTTTTTTTTTTTTTTTTTGGGGGGGGGGGGGGTCGTTTGATTTGTCTTAGTTTGTTTTGCTTTGTTTATGTTGTTATGTTCCCGCAAAATGAGATTTTACAACAAAGAGATATGCCTTTATGATGTCGACAAGCAGATGCGTATGTAATCTGCTGTAGATTTTCTGGTGTGCTTGTTACATATTACTTAGCTCTGGACGCATGTCGCCCAAAAATGATGAAGTATCAAAAGAAAGAGCAAATGTAACGTGTCAACTTTTTGTGGATATCCGCGTAAATACCGCGAAGGGACCCAGTTGCATCCGTGCTCTTCCTTGATATCCGTGTTAGCTCCGTATCGTTTCCGCTGTGGTCCGCGTTCATTCCTTGTCTGTCCGTGTAGGCACCGTACTTGTCCTTGTTGCTTCCGTACTTGTCCGTGTAGTCAACCAGTTGGGACCGTATTCACACCGGCATTGAAAGGAAAATCGATATTTTGCATGCCGGAACACCACGGATGACGATCCGTGGTCATCCGTGAAGCAATCCGTGAAAGTGTAAAAAGGGACTTGTGATGATATTAAAAGATGGTAGCTACGACGAGTTGTAAGGAAACTTGCTGTTATTGATATAATATTGTTAGGCATCAGGTGGTGAGATTTTGTCCGACTTCCAAACGGGAACTAGACTAACATTCTAATACTTATTTCAGCTGGTCATCGTTCTTTGTCAAACTCCGTTAACTTCTGCCATTTTTTGTTGCTGTAGAATACATTGATATTTGAGTTCTTTGACACACCATTGAATCAAATCTTTGCATTTTAACACCGGGTTTACCTTTTTATTATGTTGCGGCATTTACTTCAACTGGTCGTCGGCCTTCTTGATGGTTGTAATATAATTGCTAAAATCTATGTCGTCCTGTAATACTTAAGAGCTGGAGAAGAGATTCTGTCCAGCTTTCAAACGGGAATTCGACTGCAGAACTTGTCTCAGCTGTCCTTTCCTGGCTGAGTGCGAAGAAATGGTCGCCAAGAAGGTTGATGGTAGTTACGACGAGTTGTTGAGAAACTTGACTGATATTGATATTACAATATATAATTGTTAAGCTTCAGGTGGAGAGATTTCTCCGATTTCCAATGGTTTGTTTCATTTAACATATTAAAGATATTTTCTCTCAGTTACATGCATTCTTTCAAACGTTGGGGTACGTTTACAATTATGAATGAGTATCTTATGCTTTGAATTGCACCATGTGCCCATTTCTATGCAAGAGCCAAATTTTCCTTTTCTTGAACTTGTTGGACACCTCAGTGTCTATATAGAATAGTTATTTCAGGCTAGAGAGGCGCATCACTTTTGAACTTTGTGTTTGAAAGGCTATTGTCATCTTAAAGACGACTTATAATGTCGCTCAAACTGGGCGACTGGAGCAAGCCCTCTTACGATGCATGCTCGGATCTACAAAGAGTTTCTGGTCTAGTGCTCCGACATACCCAACAAAGAGACGGGACGAAAAGCATCGGTGTCTGTTTTCTCTGTTCTGCCCTCACCCTTTCCTCTATTCTTCTATCATCCCTCCTCTTCCATGATGTCCCCGCCTATCATAGGCTAACACTAGTGGCGCCTGCCCCCGGGAAAGGCCGAGACTTCACCGGCGTCGGCGGGCGGGTCCTCTACCTGCTTGCCGACGGGAACGGCGTAACCCTGCATGTCGGTGCAGGAGTATAGGCAGGCGATATCTTTTCTTAAAACGTGTCCCCTTTCTTTCTCTGTAAATATCTCATTTGTAAATATGTATATGTATATATATATATATTCATTATTATTATTATTATTATTATTATTATTATTATTATTATTATTATTATTATTATTATTATTGTTATTATTATTATTATTAGATTTTGTAAATAATTAGAAGTAGTGTAGGTTTTTATAATTGAATTTAAGTGTATATTTAAATTGAATATATATTTTTGGAGTAAATTGCCCACACAGCACACCCGGAAGAGAGCTCCACAAAACTAATAGAACAACAACAACATCGGTGGTACACAGGATGTGGTTGCTTAGGCGACGCTTTCTATTGTCGGGATGGGATGATGATGTAGGCGACGCTTTCTATTGTCCGGATGGGGATGAAGAAGGTTCTTTTATAACGTGAAACGTTCAGCGTGGCAAACTTAATCTCCTGAAAGTAGATAGCGGGAGTCCATTCAAAAAGAAACTGCTGCGTACTGTTGACGTGATTGTACATTATGCGAAAAAAGCTATTCTTGTTGTGATGACTACACGCTGGCACAGCGGTATTCACTCTGTTGCTGATCACTTGGTGATCTGACAATTAACCTACATGTTGCATAATATTTTAAATGGGCCATTGGAAGTTTGACGGAAATTTGTATACATTGCTAACCATTCTCCTTTCGTCCGTGTATGAATTCGTCAACATAGAATGAAATTTGAAGATTTGGCGCCTAATATATTTGAACCGAATTTTGGAATATGCTTCAGGTTTTCTTCCTGCAGATGTTAATCCCACTATGTCGATCAAATTATAAGACAGTTAATCTTTCTGAAGTGGTGGACACACAAAATTGTCATGTCAGTGATCATCCTAAGAATGATGTGTAAAGCAGACGAAATTTAACCTTGCCTTTGGTTTTGTATTGTTTTACCGCTGAAGTTGCAACATGCGAACACAAGGTTTTACCGTAAAACGAGGAATAATTGCGTGCATGATAATTTCGCAAATTTCCCGAGAACCAAGAGATTAGCATGCAAGTGGAAGTTCTTGCCTACACCATAATGCATTGAATGCCAGCGACAATAAGCATAATATTTATGCCACGGATACTTTAATGATATTAAGCATCGCAAATCTTCAGTATTGCAGGGATGAGCCATAAAAATCAAGCATAATCATGACTGTTTTATGCCAAACAACATTGTTTTCGTTTTTTTTTTTCTTTTTGTTTGGGTGTCTTTTTGGTTTTCCTCTTTTTTCTTTTTTTTTTTCTTTTTTTAAGGGGGGGGGGGGGGCGAGGGCGCCGTGGCACGGTGGATATTTAAGCTGCACGACTCCCAGTCGAAGGACGCGAGTGCAATTCCCTCCCCGCAGCGCCTGCGTCCTATTCCGTCCTATAGCAACTCTATATAGGGCAATAATGTCAGGCGGGCCCTCTGATAGCTAAAGCACTGATAGCATTGAAGAGGCTACTCTAAATAGAGAAGACTTTTTTTTTTTTTGCAATTATCATCATTATTGTCGTTATTGTTATTATTATGATTATTGCGTTGTTGTTGTTGTTTTTTTTTTTTTTTTGGGGGGGGGGGTACTATTGCTACAATATCATTAGTCTTGCATGAATGCGGTTAGGATATGTTCTACCTCCTCTCTCTTTGTAACATTCATCTATCATCTTCACAACAAATTTCAAGACACCATTATGTTTGTGTCATGTAACTAGTCAGTAGGGATATTCATTCCACTTTGAAATACTGCGATAGTAATTGACATAATCAGACAATGATAATTTTTTTTTTTTTTAGTATGAAAGGAATGGCTCATCGTGAATTCAAAACCCAAAGAGAAGTGCGATTTGAAATGGCTGAGATATAGGTGCCCGCCTTTTACAAGGATCGCTATGTTTCACTTTGTTTCTGGATATCTCTACCATTTCAGAACCGATCTTCACCAAATGAAATTTGATTTCCTGTCAGAATTGTATGCTCTTTAATATTTCTTTCTTTTCAAAGTACGTTGTATCTGTAAAAAGGCTAATAGCTGAATCCTCATCTCAACCAATCATGCTTAACACCATGAATATGCTTCTCTGCCCCTCGAAAAAAAAAAAAAATGCGGACAGTTTATCAACATGTAGCACATTGATTTGATGAATCTGCAATACTAAGGCTGTACTTTTTTTACATGTTTAGATTAGTTTCTTTTTGATAGCAGCGGAATAGTGTGCAATGAAAGCCGACTTGTGGATGCTATCATAATCAGTTATCGAGTCTTATACGATACACTGTTACCTGTGATTTTTAATCATAATTTTGCGATTTTCGTCTTACGTTAACTTTCAGTATATATATTATGTATCAAAATGGACATGCACCATTTAAGATATTAAACAGAGTTATTCTTGACAACGGTTTGTTACATTAAACATATACAAAGTGCTTTTTTTCAGTACCATGCATTCTATCAAAACGTCTAGTAAGTTTACAACTAAAAATTAGTATGCTTAGAATCGCACCATGTGCCCATGTTTATGCAAGAGCCAAATTTCTCTCTTTTTTTGTACGCGGTGGACACCTCAGTGTCTATATAGAATATGAGAATGATAGTTATTTCAGGCTAGAGGGGCGCATCAATTTTGAACTTTGTGTTTGAAAAGCTATTGTCATCTTAAAGACGACTCATGATGTCGCTCAAATCGACTGGAGCAAGCCCTCTTATGATTCATGCTCGGATCTATGAAGACTTTATGGTCTAGACATTCCCAGTATAGTACAAAGAGACAGGACGAAAAGCATCGGGGGTACACAGGATGTGGTTGCTTAGGCGACGCTTTCTATTGTCGGGATGGGGATGAAGAAGGTTCTTTTATTATGTGAAACGTTAAGCGCGTGGCCATCTTAATCTCCTGAAAGTAGCTAGTATAATATAGGAGTCCATTCAAAAAGAAACTGCCGCGTACCATTGAATTGTATATCCGAGAAGCTTACAACCTGTTTCTTTTCTCGGACGAAACGCTATAGCAGTCCTGCTTAGCGACGGCGTTCACGCTCCATCTCACGCACTACCCATGAGAAGGAATAGCGATGCCACGCATGATACATGAGAACATGTTTAAAAGGCGAGAAAACTAATGAAGTTTAAAGTTGACTTCTCCCTCTTTCAATGAAAACAGAATAATTGAATAGATCTATTGAAGCGGATTGTCACTGCTGCGAACGATCGCCATAGCATCGATAGTCTTGCGAGCGAATCGAAATCCTACTACTTTTATTTTTGCCTGATATTGTAGTAACCCTTTAAAGGACTCGCAAATTCGACGTTTCAAACAGTATAGTAAAACAATGAAATGCATTTCAAAAACATTCGGATGCGTTGGGTGTTAGCATATATAGCATCCATCTGCATTTTATTTTCCGTCCATATTGCACACAGAAATGCAAGCAAACATTATACTGTGAATGCGCTGTAAAGCATCGTATCATTATTAAAAGTGTATTCATTCTTCTTTTATTTTCAGCCTGCTTGAAGTAGTAGTCAACCCATGTGTGCAGTTAGGCAGCCTACGTATAAATATAGTTGTTACTCAATATTCGTATGATTTGTTACTGTGTGGTTACGATTATGAACGTTGGTTATGAGTCCGAAACACTCGTTCATATTGAACTACATGACTCCTGTATAAAGGTCAAAGCTGTTTCGATAGTACAGCTCGGTACGAGTTCAAAACGCAATCGAAATCATCAGAATGCTATCATATTAGGCAGAAATTACAGCTGTGGAAAACTTGTTTTAATTACAGGTCAATAAAGATTGCCATATCCAATCTCCGTAAAAAGTTTTGATTCATGCCATCTTCTCAGCATTTTGAGATATTTTGCTTGTGCTTTGATTATGTTACGATTTAGGTTTGAACTATGAAAATTGAAAGATGTGGTTACCTCAACGATGTCGCAGTTCCATTAACCATGATGGGTAAAGGAAATTCATGACTTTATAAGAATAATCCTTGCTAAATTGAAGATCACTTCTTTAAACCATCACTTATGTCTTGTAAATAGATACGTCTGTAATCATAACCAAAATGCCTTTTTTTTGGGGGGGGGGGGGGAGGGGGAGACGAAAATCATCAAACGTTTATAAGCGTCATCCGACAAAATACATTTAATGTACAATTTACAATGCGAATGTATGATTGCCCCATTTGCATGTAACTACAGCTGTAAGCTATCTTTACGTTGAAGTTAACTTCCCTCCTTGAGAAAAAGAAAAAAAAAGTCGGGTTTTCGCTATTTTTATTTTATTTATTATTCACGTTTTCTTTAAAAATACAGGGTAAGTCTCATTCAAGCCAGAGGCCTGCTTTTCAAGAGAGCCCTGTAATTGTACAGATTCATTTTGCATATTATGATAAAAATTATACAGGGAAATAGAAGATAATACAACAAATGACAATTCAAAATACAAAAGATTAAGGAAATAGACATAGTCAAAACCTTACATAATATACACACAAGCGCATATACTACTCATGCGCGCATGCACATCATGCACACACGCAGACACACAGACACGCAGACGCACACACACACACATGCATACGGACACAGACACATCTGTCTTTAGAAGATCCATAATAACAAATAATGCGTTTCATTAACATGTTACAATGTACACTACTGCCAAATAAACTTACTAAAACATTAATCTAATCTGCCTTTTGAATGTTGACAGTGATGGACACGTTTGTACAGTACTTGGTACATCGTTGTATGAAGAGCATGCTATGTACGAAAAGGAGCGTTTCTTATAGTCAGTACGCGGGTGCGGAATGAATAGTGGACTATTGAGGGCGTGTCTGGTATAATACAACACAGGGCGTCTTTCGACTAAAGGGTTTAAGTACGGAGGGGCTAAATCGTTCAAGATTTAAAAAACTGTAACACAATACTGGTATCTTAATCTCCCATCTACAGACTGCCATTTCAATGAGTTTAGTAAAACAGCTTTTGGAGTAGTATAATCAGTCTTCAGAATTAGTCTTGCGTATTTGTTTTGAAGCCTTTGTAACTTTAATATAATCTTTCGTGCAATTCCCCCATACCACTGCACAGTAATCTATGTGAGATAAGATCAGGGAATAATATAACTGTATCAACATATATTTGGGAAAGAATTTTCGGATCCTCCTTATACATGATATAGCTCGAGAGATTTTGCTTATGATTTGGGAAATATGTGGTGACCAGTTAAGGTTTTCGTCAAAATATACACCTAAGTATTTTAGACCAGACACGCGCTCTACATATTGACCTTGGTAACAAATACTAAGTTGACATTACATAATGCGTTTCTTTGATCCAAACAGCATCAATTTAGTCTTATTAACATTAACTTGTATTTTGTTTATATTAAACCAATTACACATCAAATCAAAATTATTCTGTAATGTAATTTGAACAGCATTTGCATTTTTCCCTTTCACAAAAATGGCCGTATCATCTGCGTATAAAGATACTTTTGATTGATTATAATCAATGTTACACAAGTCATTTATATTCAAACAAAACAGAAGCGGTCCAAGTATTGACCCTTGTGGTACGCCTGATTTAACTTTGAGAAAACTGCTCAGTGCTCCATCATGAAATACACATTGAGTTCTGTCGGTCAGGTATGATGTAAACCATTCTAGCTCCATATCCTGAATACCATAGAAAGACAATTTCTGTAATAAAAAAGAATGAGATATAATATCGAAGGCTTTTTTCAGATCTAAAAAAATTGCCCCTGTGACGTAGCCAGCATCCATATTGTCTAAGATAAAGTCACTAATGTCTGTCAGACATGTTGAGGTTGAATGCTTAGGCCGAAAACCGGACTGCCGTTCAGATAATAAAGAATTGTCGATTAAATATTTGTAAATTTGTTCATGAATAGCTTTCTCTAATATTTTCGATATTAATGGTAATAGCGAGATTGGTCGAAAATTTGAAAGTTCTGATGATTGTCCGGTTTTTGGAATTGGTATTATTTTAGCAACTTTAAAGTCACTGGGAAATTTTCCTGATGAAAGCGATCGATTAAAAAGGACGGTCAGTGGGCCAGCAGTGTAAGGTGCGGCAATCTTGAGTAGTTTAGGATGCAAATCATTTAGGCCACCGGCCTTTGAACAATCAATACATATCAATTCCTTTTCAACAAACTGTACACTGATATCAGTAAATTTAAAAGTATTTACAGTTGGTTGCAATGTATGCATATCATTAATACCAAAATTATCATTATTACACATATTCATACCAACATTATTAAACATTTTATTTAATTCATCAGCTATTCTATCTTTATCATGACAATGTTTTCCATCAATGATGACTTTCTGATCAGAAGCTGATGAGGTTTTATTTGGTAAATTTTTTTTCATCAATTTCCATGTTCTACCCATATCATTTGTCTGTTCAAATTGTTCTTTATAATATTTCCTGCGAAGTTTTTTGTTTAACTTATTTGCTTTATTCCTAAAGTATATAAATCTCTCCCAATATAAAACATTTCTTGTTTGAAAAAAATTCTTTTTATTATAATTTCTTTCTCTTGCTAAATGTAAATAATCATCGTTAATCCACGGAGAGCCATTCTGTTTCTTTCGTACCGTAGTGAAGGGAGCATGTTTGTTACTTAGTGTAACAAAGTTCGATTTGAACTTGCCCCACATTTCGTCAACGTCCTGCGACTCTGAAAAAAAGCAATCCCAATTGATTGCTGCCAAATCTTGTAAGAAGAGGCTCTTGTCAAAACGTCTGAAAGAGCGAAAGGTAGCGATTTTGGGCGTGTACTTGGGAATGGACGCTTTCATATAGTTACATACACAAGAGAGTGATCACTAAATCCCACTGACTGAACTCCAGAATTCAAAGAACCCATTGAATCCGTGGCTAGGATAAGATCTATTAAAACATCATTATGACATCGCAAGATGTGTGTGTGTGTGTGTGTGTGTGTCTGTGTGTGTAGCTGTGTGTGTGTTTCAAGCAAAGCAAGTACCTTCGCCGACAAAGGAAAATACTGAAATACAATCTTCACAGAAATCTCAATAACCTGTCTACTATTATATTTCATTTCAGTGGATATGTGAAACGTACAGGTTATCAAACAGACATTAGACAACATATTTTGCATGATAGGTGTTGTGAAATAATGACATTGAGTTAATCTTTGAATTTAAAGAGAAAAGTGACTAGCAGAAGAAAAAAATATATATATAACATGATAATAAAGAGAAGCATGAAATGCAGTTTACGAAATGATGTTGATATCGGATTATTTGTGTTACAATGTAGCCGTGGCTTCTATCATTTTCGTCTTTTCATAGATAAAGACTATAAGAGAAATAACTGTATACAAAATACAAAATACAAAAGGTGGATTGACTGCAGTAAGCAATGTATAGTTAGTTAATTAGTTACATTCAAACGTTTAGGGTTAACTTTGATTTTGATCAAAGTTATAAATGGGAAGAGTTATCATTGAGAATCCTGAAAGCTATTTTCTCGCAGTATGAAGAGTGTACTGTGCACAAGCTATTAAAAGATAAAATCCAACAGTGCACTATCAGCAATTTGATACTGTGGCCGTAAAATAACAATCATGAAATAACTATAAAGGAACTCATGTGACAGGATGTGAATCAAGACTTGATACTTTGTCAGAGAGCCTCATGAAAACATCGACACTAATGATATCTAGTACTTGAACAAAGCTTGCACAAAGCAAATATCACCTCTGTCATTCCGTTATAGTTCTTTGTTCTTGATATTTTTTTTTTTTACTGAGTCACAAAGTTGTCGGTTACTCACAGAAAATTTACATTCGTAAAGGCGTACGATTATTATGATGTCATGATTTCATGATGACGATAAAAACACCATCAAAGCCTTCATCTGCCGTGAAGCCTTCTTACACCTTGTCGTGTAAGATCATAAGTGAGTTAATGTTTGCATTTGATTTGTTGTTTCAGCAAGAAGGGTTTTATAACCGATCAAGTGTGCTATGGTGAGTGTTGACTCTACTCCAGGGACCGATTCCTTGTCCTACGACGTTCCCACACTCGAAGGATTGAGAATGAAGAATAATTTCTTCTCTCACTGTTGCTGTCGTTGTTGTTGTTGTTTTTTTTCACATGAGGAAACTATTTCCTTGTAAATATTGTAAAGACTTTTGCGCCTTTCTTCGTAATTGATCGAAGTCAGATTTTGTGTGTGTGTGTGTGTGTGTGTGTGTGTGTGTGTGTGTGTGCTTCTGTGTAGACACAGGGGTTTTGTTCATTTTCTGATCTCTCGTATATTTAGACATTTTTTCTTTTTTAAGAAAACTATGATCAGAAGCAGAAGCCATCGTTAATTTCTTCGTTCTCATAATGTGATACTTCGTTCTTTTTGGACGGATTCCAGAAAATCGATCGCGTCAAATTTGATTATTCGTGAGTTTTCGCAAGCACGACGCGGGCGGGAGTTGAGCTTGCCGTGTGCAAAATTTGCTTCTGCTCGTGATCTAATCCGAGAAAAATTCCGTCCTAGTGAAAACGAGTACGGTACTCGGCCAAAATAGTCAGCTATAGCATGTCAGCGATCTTGTCCATACGCCTCCGTCCTGTTCAGGAAAGCTAAACTGCTTTGGGGACGGGAGTCCGAGTACGGGGACTGTCACAGCTGATTGCTTCCCCGTATCCTCGGTCCTCCCGTCGTGTAGCGAAATCTCTCTATTATTACCATACGAGTCGGTTGTGTGTATCAGCTGCTGCAGTCCCTTATGTGACCGTGCATCACAAAACGAACAAAAAGTCGCACGCACTGATTTTGTGTGAGGACTGAAAATAGGTGAAAAGGGTCAATTTGGTCAATCTTGACTCTTTTATATTTTCTGAAAGAGCAAGCCTTCTACATTGCGTTAAAATTTGGTGTCATGAAATAAGCAGGAAAGTGCGTTTTTGAGCGGTTTATCTTGAACACTTTTTTCGAATAATGTGACTAGGTGTGTCTTTAGAGACCCCTTTCATTTCTTAAAAATCCTGTACACACTATTCACTTTCAACTCTAATAACTTTATTGGCATTTATCATGGGCAGAATGTGTTAATAGAACATGCTCAATTTCAGCTTAATCTGATAATCCCTTCAGTGTGCTTAAACCAGTGGTTGTCATCCTGTTTTTTGTCCCATTCATTGCAAAGGTAGCATGGCTTGGTGAAGATTAAATGCTTGGATAGACCTTGTGCTTCAGTGCCTCTTTTCTCAGCTCACACTTTTATGGAGAGTGTGCTTTCTTTCCAATATTTAGATAGGTTAGGAGAGTCCATTTGATTTGAGTTATACATCATTTTAAAGCTTAAAGTATGCTCTTTAAGAATATGCTATTAATTTAAAATCCCTGTCTGACGACTTTCTGTTTCTCTTGTGGTGCAGGGTCACATAATATTATACACACATAAGACAATTTGCGGGGGATGCGGTGACGGGTTGAGACGGTGGGGCCATACTGTGCATGGACGAAGGTTCAATTTGATATGTGCTAACTAACACTGTAGTAGTCTTGTTAATCAAGATAAGTGACAGGCCGACGCTGGAGGAATTTATACACGGCAGAAATACTGATATTCAAACATTATTTATCATATGTTTGAGGGAAGAAAAATTATGAAAAAGGGGTAAAGTAACACCACTCTTCCTCGTAAGTGCTTATGACAGCGTCCAAATCTTCAGTGTATTCTATATCCTGACACTCTATTCCTAACAGACTGACATCAGACACCGGTCAGTTTTATGTGTTTGTGTGGTTTCTGTTTTTTTTTTTTTTAACTCAGTATGGATCTGGCACAACTGACACTTCTTACTTACGAATATGAAGTAGCATTTTGTTTTGTTTTTTCTTTTGACCAATGACTTAAATACCTTCACCACACAATGAAACCCCCATGTTGCAAATTTTATTGATACCATATTTCGGAGTAAGAGATAAGGTGAAGTCAGGACGCATCACCATCAACATCATCACCATCACCATCACCATCACCATCACCATCACCATCACCATCACCATCACCATCACCATCACCATCATCATCACCATCACCATCACCATCACCATCACCATCACCATCACCATCACCATCACCATCACCATCACCATCACCATCACCATCACCATCACCATCACCATCACCATCACCATCACTATCACCAGCACCATCACTATCACCAGCACCAGCACCATCACCCGGTTCACCATGATCACCACCACCATTCACGACTATTGTTCAATAAATTTGAGACGATTCTAGCTCATTATGAAGAAACAATAACAAAAATACGCAGCAAAGCAATTGTCTTCCAATAAGGGTTATAAAGTCTTTTGTAATAACCCTGAGACAAAAAGCAAAAATAAAAAAAAAACAACATAACATAAAAACCCCAGCTATAACAAACTCGACAACATTACTATAATAATTTATTTTACTAACGGATTTTGAAGATTATTTGAAACATTTTACTGGATTATTTCCCATCCCTTCACATTTCCTTTTTCACGCAAAACAACAACAACAACAGCAGCAGCAACAACAACAGAACACTAAACAATGGAAAAGAAAGTTTACAAACATCAAGAGATAAAACACATTTTTCGTATCATTTACTCTAATATGTTTATTTTATCATGCATCTATCAATTTTGATATTACATAATTGTGACCGTGCACCATAAAACCAACAAAAAGTCGCACACATTGGTTTTATATGAGGACTCAAAAAAGGTGAAATGGGTGAACCGAGTCGATCCTGTGTTTTTCATATTTTCCAAAAGATCTATCCTTCTTCTACATTATTTTTCGTTTGGGATCAACACATGAATGGGAAAGTGTGTTTTCAGCACTTTTTCTACAACCCTTTTTGGGGAGAGAGTAGAATGATCAGGTACGTCTTAGAGGCCCCTTTGCATTTCTTGAAATCATTTGCACACTCTTCACTTTTAAGTCTAATAACTTTTTCAAAGTACAACGCTACTGCTTTGAAATTTGGCATTAATCATGTACAGAATGTGTTAATAGAACATGATCAATTTCAGCCTCATCTGATAATCCCCCAATGGTTTCAGTCCTGTGTTTTGTCCCTTTTATCGCACTTACTTAGTGCGGCTTAAAGAGTAAGAGCTTGAATAGAGTGTGTAATTCAGAGCCTCTTTTCTCAGTTCACACTTTTCCAGAGTGTGTACTTTCTTTCCAGTATTTAGATAGGTTCGAGAAGTCCATTTGAATTGAGTTATACATCATTTTAAAGCTTAGAGTCTGTTCTTTCAGAATGTGCCCCTAGCTAAAAAATTCATGTCAGGCAACTTTTTGTTGGTTTTGTGATGCAGGGTCAAATTAGTCATGTGGAAATGTCACATTATAATTATCATGTAATGTATTAACCATATGCTGAACTTGCCACTGCAATCATAAAAATACGACAATACATATATAGCTTATATTGTACGCAGTATACTGGAATATGCACATCCTTCGTCGATTTCTCTGCTTCTTCCTCTTCTTCTTTTCGCATAGATACATAACCAAATACGTAAAGCTGAAGAGCTTATTCGCAAAAACCGATAAGTCCAATTTTTGAAGATTTTGAAGTACGGTCTCTGTCATAAAGTACAGAATAATACCTTTTAAATGATATATTGGTCACTACATATAAAGCTACATTTTTGAAGTTATGGTCAAAAGAAGCAACAATTTTCTTATCGTTTTTATTATTTTTCTTGACCTTTAATCGCAAATATCTCCATTTGGCAAATATGGACTTATCGGTTTTTGCGAACAAACTCTTCATATCTTTCAAGCAACATCTACAGTAACATTTCTACTATACAGCTTTTTGCATGCGCAAAGTTTAATATTATTTACGTAATATTTGAGAAAGCGAAAATTGCGTGGAATATAATGTAAACATCATTTTGTCCGTTATTTTACATTATTCTACTAGTATAACACATACAACACTATATGACAGACGAATAATATGATTATCTCAGTTGATTTTCAAAAAATCTAAATTTTCTATTTCCTACCTATAGACGCAATATAGACATTTCTACTATATCCGATAGATACATCATTGTCCGCGACACATTAAGGGAGAAGAGAGATGAAACAAATACACAAAGTACTATTCCCAATATTCTCCCACTTCTTCAAATTCAGTGGGAGAGAATATTGTCAAATTGTCAAGTTTTGTTCCTTTGACATATTTCTTGCTGTATACGGCTTAAAAAAAACCTCAGTTGGCGGGGTACTTTCCCCCCTAAAATATATAATCATTATCTTAACAAATACTAATGCATGCTTTACCAATAAGCCAGTTCGGAGATAGCTCATGTGCACATGGGTACAAATGACCTTTCATTTTTCTCAGTTGACTGGGCATTTCGCTCAATTCAAAATTATATACATGGAGCAGCTCGCCAAACATAGCAATTTATGGAACTCGTATTCTAACAAAGAATGAAATTGTGTAGATGAAGTGACCAGAATGGTTCGTCAATCAACACTTTGGGAAGCATACATTTCATTGTGCTGTTTTGAATACAACCCTTTTTTCTGTTAACATTGCCAAATAACAGGCTTGCTGTCAGGTGAATACACTGGCGGACACCATTACATGAATAATCATATTATTACAGATGCTTATCTCAGTGAATTTAAAAACCAACCTGTCTCTCGGTACAACTGACCTTTTTCTTCTCATGCTCAAACTGGAAACTGGATTATAATTGAACTTGTCCTTTAATTCTGATCAATCAATCTCAAAATACGTTTTTTTTTTCAAGCTTAATTTGTATAGATCAAGATGAGAAAAATACTATGCTTTCTCATATATTCTTGACATATATATAAATAATTATATATATATATATATATATATACATATATATATATATGTATATATATTATATAATATGCTTACAAATCTCTTCCTCCTTATGACAAACCGAATTTAAATTTCCATTCGTGAGCCGAAATTTGTATAAAAATGCAGTAATCTTATTTGAAAATTAATCAAAGTGGGACTGACAGTACCACTTCTAAGTCTACTGATGAAACAATCACGAAAATCCTATGTTCTTTTGTTCCTTTCACCAATAAATCTTTGTTTTATTGTTTTGTTTTGCTTTGTTTTGTTTGTTTGTTCATTTTCCATCTGAGAAGATGGCTGGATAGCCCATATTCAGCTACGTTAAGCTGATCTTCCATGGGGTCCAGTTGGATGTGAGGTGGGACCACTTCACCGGATCAAACACCCTGCCCTTTGCGATGAATGAATGAATGAATGAAGCGGGATCTTTTACGTGCATGAGTTATTACTCTCTCATACACGGGACCTCCATTTTATGTCCTATCTGAGGGAAAGAGTGTTTATGCCTCTTGCTAGAGGGGACGGTATGCTAACTACACACAACATTGCTCAGTCCAGACTCACCGTCGAACCCGGGCCGCGTGATCGTGAGGCAGACGCGCTATCGACTGAGCCAACTCACCGCTTGTCTATTTTCTCAGCTAATTCAGAGTACAAATCTTTGGATGTAGTTTTATCTCAAGAGATTTCTTCTCGTTTTTCATGATAATATACATCCCCTCATTGTTTTTATCTTTATCTTTATCTGACTCTTTACCCTTATATCGTATATTTCTTTTCCACGCAGTGGGGAATGTCTCATACTTTTTTTTTTTTTGGAATACTCAAGACATCTAAGTAATTCATTCCTTTATCACAAAAATAAGCCACCATTTTTAACCTCCCGCTCCTATCAATTTGATAATGTTCCCTCTAAGCTGCTTCTTAAATTTGGACATCGACGTCTATACATTCGGCAATTGAATGAGACAGGTATGCCTATATATGATATTCAGAGATCACTGGATATTCAGGTATATAACTGTGCATGGTACACATTAACAAGGCGCTTGTCATACCACTTATATCATCAGAAAAGTGATTAAAACATGTGATTATCATAACTTATATATTGTTCAAGAAATAAAGGTTGGACCCATATATACATGCATTATGCAGAATTAGTAAGTGTAGAGCATGTCATTACAGGACGTACTCTGCAAAACAGAGGCTTAGTGATTTTGTTAGGAAAACTACGTATCTCGAGAAAATCTGCTGGTATTAAATTTGAGTTTGAAAAGGTTTTAATTATGTGCTTATCTGTGTGTGTGTGTGTGTTAATACAAATAATTACATTAATCACATGTAGAAAGGGTATCACGTAAAAATAAATGAGATTAGGAAAGATGGAGAATATCACTGCTCCAAAAACAATATAATTATTTACTCGAATATCTTTAAAGTGCGGGAACAGACACAAGTCTACGTGGATTTCCCCCCCTAAATTACGGCCTTACAACGTATATTCCTCGAGCACGTACTCTTGAGGAGGAACTCGTGTTAGAAATGATAGAATGCTGTATTGTGACGTTGGTCAGATTGGGTTCGCGCCCGGGATCTATCGTGGAAGCGCTCAAAATAGCTTGTTCCATCCAATAGAGGGAGCCCTCGAAAAACTGTGCGTCAAAAAGGTACCTCCACTCCGTGAATGGGGGAGGTGTAACCTCCACTTGTGTCCCGTTGGGTATGAAGAAGATGCGAAAGGCTAAACTGCTGTTCAGTGTCCTTTGCTCGGTTGAGTCGTCTGACATGTAGAACAACCATTGCCCTATAAAAAGAGATTTCGAAAGAGATAAGGAGTGAGACACACAAACAGAAACACACACACACACACACACACACACACACACTGAGGACACGAATGCAGAGAAAATTTTCGTTACTATAATTTAAACAAACACCAAATGTAATAAATGGGCGCATTAATAAGTTAGAACACATCACTCAAGTCTGAGGAAAATCAAAAAATCAGTTCTTAGGTTATGAGTTAATTTTGGTTAAAAAACTATTATCACTTTGCCGTCATCTTGGCTAGATAGTACACTAGAACACCCTGTGATGTAATCATTGGGAAAGATTCTAAGAAAATAATTTCCTAAAATAAAATTCTGCTAACAATTCTTCTCCTTTTTATATGAAACGAAAAGTTCACATGCTTGAACTTGTTCCCGGCATGTGTACATAAGAACTATTAAAGTGTCGACTCATCCGTACTGAATGAGAGGAGTAAGTAATTCTTTTGTCATGCTATAAAGGTGAAAAATTATTTTGTAGAATTCTCCTTGTCGCTCTTCTTTTGCCTGCTTTAATAACAGCATTTATTATTCTTCTATTTTGACTACACAAAATAATCCCTTGTTATCTTTTTTTTCTGAGCGAATCCAAGTAATTTCAAATAAAAGAAAACTTGCAGAAAGGGTATCAAAGAATAAAAGACACGTATTACGGGGGTGGAGCGTTTTCGATAGTGTGTGTGTGTGTGTGTGTGGGGGGGGGGGGGCACTTAAGGGTTTCATGATTTAACAAGCAAAATGAAAATAAGGCTTTCAGCACACTTTTTGGTGGGTTTCATCAGCTGACATGCAAAAAAAAAAAAAACAAAACAAAACAAAACAAAAACCAAAACAAACAAACAAACAAACCAACAGTTAACCTGTCACGCACCTGTTGCGTCAATGGTCAATACGTCACAACAATGGGAGACCTTGACCACGAGGACATGTCCTTCATCTTTAAGCAAACTCTTTTTAAAGATGCCCTCATCCGTGCTCCAGAAAAGGTACCTAGAAATACAGTAGAGATGAAGACATTATGTTGTTGCTATTCTGAAAGGAAGGGAAAAAAAGACATAATGTAAGATGGTGATGACTCTAAGAGGAATTCACCCCCATGCAATCATACGCGGATACATTGAGTATAGAATTTAATCGTGAGGAAACATTGGAGAACCTCAGTGAAAATCAATCCACCTGTTAAAAGTTATGCCCCAGTCACACAGTGCCTAAAGGCCGTGTCACACCAGCCTTGCGTGCGACTTGCAAAGAACAATTCTGACTACCCGGAGGTCCCCGTAGATGATCCGCACATGACAGTACAAGTCCTAGCATGTTTCTCAAAAGTATATTTTTTTTTTTACTCGTAACCGTACACCTTTCCGGGCAAGCTACTCGGGCTTGTTACGTGTAGGGATTTTCTAGCATACCGGACATTCCTGAGGGCGGAAAAGGATTTGTACGAGTCAGCGCATGTGTCTTACTTGCTGGACGCGTTATACTTGCGAGTATACTGTGTGACCTTTGTACCAGTCGCGTGGGGGCTGACAACTCAGTGAAGGAATTCCTCTAATGGAATGGCTGAAATCTCACAGAATTTCATTATCTTGGCTGCATACGGGACTGCGAAGTACCTGCGTGGGAATTGCCTGGGAAGTACTGCCGCTAAGGGTCTCCTACTGGCGTTCTGCGTGGACCTCTACGGGCATTCCCGCGACTCACCCGGAAAAAGTTTTGGTCATGCTCAAAACTTGGCTGCGGTTAAATCGGACTTGCGTGAGACCTCCGGGGAACTACGCGCTCGATACTGTCAGGTGCGGACCAACTGTGGAGAGCTCCGGGGAGTAAATTTGTTTCCCCGCAAGTCAAGCCGCAGAAGTTCCCCCGTACGGTATGACAAGGCATGAATGAAAATTGCAAACATTCTTGTTCGCCCGCTGAAAATCTTCTACGTGCTGGAAACTACCTCCTTGCCACAAGCCCGCGTAGCTTGCCCGGAATGGTGTGACACGGCCTTTACGATGGGTTACGTCCGCCGCGGATAGATACGGATGAGTGGACGCAGGGGGACGCAGCGTGGACGCAGACATCCGCAGAGTCGTATGTAGACCTAACTGTCCGTAACTCATCCGTAAAGAAACGCAAAATGATGACGCCAAGCCTGCAAAATTCTGAAATGTTCAAATGGGGGTGACAGCATTTTATTTACTTTTCTGGCCGGGGAAGATGTGGGGCAGCGATAAGCTATATTAAATGATAACGACTGTATTTTAATTTTTCATACAGTCTTACCACTTGGAATGAAATGTGTATTAAATTTTTTATATTGCATTTTGTTAGGGGGGATTTGTTCGAAAATCCAGATGTTTATCTTTTTTTATTTGGAAATTTATCAAGCATTACTTTAGTATATCAGTTTCCTTAACATAACATGACTATCGATACACAATTACAACGAAACCAAAGTTTGTCTATTCCATGGATGACTGTAAATTATATTTCTTACTCTATTTCTTACTCTATTGTTTAACTTATCGATATATATTGTATTTCTTTTGTTGTATAATTGTGCTATGTATTCATAATTATTTGAGATGTCAGACAAATTCAATTTAAACTTCATGTTCAAAATTTCATTTTTTTCTATTGCTGTAAAACAAATTAAAGGAATACGAAAAGTCTTCACAACTAGTACATGATATAATTTCAGTTTCCCCTAGTGTACAATATAAGACAGTCCGATATGTGATGACCTTGCTGTCATAAATACACTAACTGAGCAGGGATCGTCAGAGAAAACCACATTGTCCATAATTATTAATAACAAACTGTAACTATCCGAAAATATCCGCCTCTCTCCGTAAATATTCGCTACTCTCCGTAGGTATTCGGAAGTATTCGGAAGTTTACGCAATTCGAAAGAACAAATCACATATCAATTCGGAAGATTATCCGCAAGTGAACGCAAGTGTCCGCATCTGGTCGTATTCGTCCGTATCGTTCCCGTATCGTTCCCGTATGTTTTGTAAAATTTTCTTGTGACGGCAAGGAATCCGCAGGAATCCGCAGAAAAATGGACTTTTTTGGACGTAACGCCGGACGCAGAGCATTATGTGACTGGGCCCTTAGGCATTTTGGATAAGTTGACTACAACAATTCGTGATATGACCATAACAGAATGGTTGCACAACACACATGGGTTCCTCAAAGTAGGTGTATCATTTCGTGGAGAACGTCCGAAGTTTCGTAAAACTTAGAAGGAGACCAAGCGTCCGTTAGGGCTACATACGTTGGTGGTATACATTCGGGTCAGTAGCTTGCCCGGTAGTTTGAAGCAAATGATAATGATGATGATAATGAATAACACTTTTATAGCTCTTAATACTTATGGTTCTAAGCGCATTATTCCGGAAAATATTGAGGTAAGATACAGCATTATGTACATATGACATAAGAACAGCAACAACAAGAGCAACAAAATTAGGATTGAGTAAACAGAATAAGTTTTTAACGATGATTTAGGCTTAGCAACACTTTCAACATTACGAATATGGGATCAACCCATCAATCAATCAATCAATCAACCAATCAATCAATCAATCAATCAATCAATCAATCAATCAATCAATCAATCAATCTGTTTTGAGGGATTTTCAAGTTAGATTATTGCATGGAGTAGTGTACAGAAATCATAATTTATTTCAATTTAAATTTGTAAATGATAACTTTGTTCCTTTTGTCATAAAGAGGAAGAGTCGTACGTACAAACATTTATTTTATACATGTGAATGTTTGGGAAAAATGCAGGGTTGAGCTGGGAATAGATTTTTTTTTTCTTTGGTATAGAGTTACCACATATAATAAAAGGAAAAGCTCAATTAGTTAACCATGTTTTAATTTTGGTCAAGAAATTACTTTTTTTAGGAAGGAAAAATAAGACACCACCAAGGGAATATTTAATTAAAAGGTTTGTAGAGCAAGATAAATTAGAAGAAAAAAAGTTAGCAGTTATACGTCAAACATTGTCAATACATTTGCAAAAATGGGAAAACTGGAAAAAGAATTGAGATTTTGTTTTCCTTTTGTTTAACAGAGTAGGGCCTCCTGTACATCCACCAGGAAATGCCTTTTCATGCACTAGTATTGAAATATGTGTTATAATGTATGTCAGGACATACATGTTTTAGTTGTCTCTTAGGTTTTGTTGTGAGGGGGGGGGGGATTTGGAAAGGGGAGGGGGAAATGGGGTAGGGTAGTAAGGGGGGAGTGGGATGGATAAGGGTGGTCTGGGTGGTTTTTGTTTTGTTTTGTCTTTTTTTTTTTAGAATAAAATTCAATCAGTGGATATCGATATTTAAAGTTGGTTTGAATGAATGTTGAAAAGAAAGTATTTAGGGTTAGTGTTTTAGGTAATACAATTCGTAATGTATTGAAGGAATAAAAAAAAAACGTGAATGAGGGGTTAGTAGTGTAAAAATAGTATGAAAAAAAAAAAGAGGTGTGTATGCGGATTGTGAAAAATGTATCAGAGTGTATCAAACTGTATTAAATCGAAGTGAAGTTTTGGTATAAATTTGGTTTCCATTGACGAAAATGATCATGAAATCGATGTAAAGAGATTTGTATAAATGTGTTTGTACATTGTGTTACCCATTGATGAAGATGAACAAATTATTTAATACAAAACAAAACAAAAAAAAAACATCAATCAAGTAACCACTGATTCATCGTAACATACACTGTTAACAAAATTGTTATAATGAATAGTATATGGAACTCTGAAAATAAGTCTTTGTCGGGTTTGGCAGAAAATATCACCGTGATGTTGCTGGACAAATCTGTCATTGTCCTATACATCACTGCTTACTCATATGCATAACAAAATAATGCTATGGTAATATGTACAATAATGATGGTCAAAGTTGTTCGTACAGTTAAGCGAATGTGGTCCATTCATGAACCATGATGTATGTATAGGTGTGACTGACACCAGTACTGTACGATCTATGTACAGGCATGGGTCCATAATCCATGGTAGGCCTACGTTCTCTATGTGGGTTCATGCATGTCACTCCTATTCACTCCTGTTACTTGATACTGTGTGTGTGTGTGTGTGTGTGTGTGTGTGCGTGTGTGCGTGTGTGTGTGAGTGTGACTGTATTATGTTATCCTGATGAATAATGTGATTTCACTTCAGAAAGAATTATGGTGTGGGTATTTAGAAGTAGTAAAGTCCCCATGTGATATGCAATCTGTATAGATACATGTATGGGTCTAATATTTCAGCTTCTTACAATCTTACATGTTTTTCTTTATCAGATATGTCCATCTGTAGAAATCCTAACCTGGACCATGAGTGAAGCAAAATTACTTCAACAAGTACATCTCTTGTGGTATTTTCAGCATGGGAACGTCCCTGAATGCGTTCCTGTCCATGCAGGTGCTGGAATTGTGAACATTCTTCACCTGAGCACTCTTCCTTTCTATAGGGTAATTTTGTTAGTTCCCTTCCAAAAACAGGTGATGAGGGGGGGGGGGGGGGCAATTCTGTTAGCCTCCCTTCCAAACCCTTGAATAAGGGGGTAATTTCCTGTGACAGATGGTAAAACTCCTATCCTATTTCTATCCGTAATGAAGTATTTCTAGGAATCTGGAGAAAAGCATTTGTGTATGGTTGACCACCTGGGGGATGGGGATGGGCCCATATTTAATAATAATAATGACGATGATGATAATAACAATAAAAATAATAATAATAATAATAATAATGATAATAATAATAATAATAATAATAATAATAATAATAATAATGATAATAATAATGATAATATTAATAATAATAATAATAATAATGATAATAATAACACAATTTTGTCTACCCAGGAAAGCCTCTTCACTGTTGCCATTGCTGTCACTGTTCTACCAGATCATATTTATTTGAATGAAATATCAGTTTGAAAAGGCCTACAGGTCTATCTGCATGATGTTTTTGTTAGTCTGTCTTCCTTATCACTGTCAACTGAAATATAAGGTCATTTTGAATGTCTTAAGGCCGTGTCACACCGTTCCGGGCAAGCTACGCGGGCTTGTGGCGAGGAGGAAGTTTCCAGCACGTAGAAGATTTTCAGGAGGCGAACAAGAATGTTTGCAATTTTCATTCATGCCTTGTCATACCGTATCTGGGGGAGTTTTGCGGCTTGACTTGCGGGGAAACAAGTTTACTCCCCGGAGCTCTCCGCAGCTGGTCCGCACCTGACAGTATCTAGCGCGTATCTCGCCTGTAGTTGCCCGGAGGTACTTCGCAGTCCCGTGTGCAGCCAAGATAATGGAATTCTGTGGGATTTCAGCCATTCCATCAGAGGAATTCTTTCACTGAGTTGTCAGCCCCCACGCGACTGGTACAAAGGTCACACAGTATACTCGCAAGTACAAGTAAGTAGCAAGTAAGACACACGCGTTGACTCGCTCAAATCCTTTTCCGCCCTCAGGAATGTCCGGTATGCTAAAAAATCCCTACACGTAAACAGCCCGAGTAGCTTGCCCGGAAAGGTGTGACAGGGCCTAAACATTCTGTTGCGGGGAAAAAAAAAAAATATGCGTGCGCACCTCCGGGCGACTACGGTTGAGATACGCGCTAGGTACTGCCATGCGGATCATCTACGGGGACCTACGGGTAGTCAAAATTGTTCTTTGCAAGTCGCACGCAAGGCTTGCCCGGGAAGGTGTGACACGGCCTTTAATCATCCATTTCTAAACTTCTTTGAGATAGGTCTACATACCGTCCAATCTCATCCACTACCAACGCACGCGGGGAACTAATTCCAGACACAATTAGGTTCTGCGAGAAATCAAGCTCATTTAGGGAAGAGATCGTGTTGTTCTTAGAAGATGAGAAGTAAATAGTAGAAGAGGTGTTGTCAATTGTAATCCAGTTAAGTCCTGCAGTGATGAAGATAAGGTTAAACACGTTAGACAAGTCATTAAATACAAACACACGAATTTGCATAGATAATGCAAAGAGGAATAAGCGTGTACATATCGAATGTTTGACTGTAAATCTCTAGATATCGAGGCCGTGTGAATATCATTCCCTTTTACATAAAAAAAATCATTCCCTTTTACGCCTAATTATTTTTCATAATTTTCATAATTATCTCATGTATATAATTATAATGTTGCATAAATGTAAAGAACGTTATTTTTTCAAGAAGTCGTGTATCAGCGGCCCTGTTGAAAAGTCCTGTTGAATAAGTGACCATTCATCAGCTTTTCATGCCTTAGCATTTATACAAATAGCACAACTTAAGAAGATTGATCGCCATGTTTTGTGTTTACATTTGTGACTCTGCACCTCAAAACAAACAAAAAAGTCGCCAGACATTAATTTTTAGTGAAGACCATATTCTGAAAGAGCAGACTTTAAGCTTTAAAATGAGGTATAACTCAAATCAAATGGACTCTCTTAACCTATCTAAATATTGGAAAGAAAGCACAAACTCAGGAAAAGAGTGAACTGAGAAAAGAGGCTCTGAAGTACAGTGTCTATTCAAGCGCTTAATCTTTACCAAACCGTGCTGGCTGTGTGATGAATGGGACAAAAAACAGGAAGTAAACCACCAGAAAAACAACAATGAAGGCATTATCAGATTAAACTGAAATTAAGCATGCCTCATTAACACATTCTGTCCATAATTAATGTCAACTTTGAAAGCAGTAGCACTATCCTTTCAAAAGTTATTAGAGTTGAAAATGACGAGTGTGGACAAGGTTTTTCAGAAATGAAAAAGGGATTCTAAAGACACACCTAATTACACTATTCTACCAAAAATGTTCGAGATAAACTGCTAAAAAACACACTTTCCTGCCCTTTTTATGATACAAAATTTTAGCATAATGTAAAAGAAGACCCGCTCTTTCAGAAAATATGAAAAAGTCAAGTTCGGCTAGGTTGACCCATTTCACTTATTTTCAGTCCTCATGCAAAATCAGTGTGTGCTACTTCATGTTCGTTTTGAGGTGCACGGTCACATTTATTTACTGTGTATCCTAGTCGGATATTGTGATTCATTTCATGTCATTATCTGATGTACATTCCTTCATTGAGAAATATGAAAATGAATTGAATTGAATTGATTATTGAATTCTCCTCTTTCTAGGCTCTTCTGCCAAACATCGAATCGGATCCGGTTAAGGACTACGTACACATGGTGTCACCGCAAAACTTTATCCCTCACTCTGCTTATATAGCGCATGTTACACTAAAGTCTCAATGCGCTTTACAACAATTTCTATAATGACTATACAATGAGAAAAAAATCTCATTTATTTTTATCACTGGTTCACTGCATTTCCTTTTACATGAACAAAAACTTTTAAGAAAAAGCATCTTGAAAATATGGAATTTAGGGCACATTTTGACATTTTGAAATGAATAACACATATTTGTTTTTGTTTAAATTAAGAAATGTATTCACTTCTTCAGTTCGTCTCCCTCTACATAATATCTCTGAATAATATCTTTCTTTCAAGAAATGTATTCTTTTCATACGGAATGTTTAGAGTTGCAGTCATGACACGAAAAGTAAAGCTGACAACCCTGAAAGAAATTTGTAATTTGTATATTAGACAAGAGGTGCAAGTGCATGCGGGGAGGGGGGGGGGGGGGTGGTGGGGTGGTGGGGGCAGGACCCGAGATGCCTGCCCCCAAATAAACATTCATAGATTGCTTTATACGTGTTTTTCCACTCATGAAAATACGCTCGGTGTCGTTATGGTCGTTGTTAAAGAGACTGGTCCGCCAAATTCCATGATTTTGAGGTTTGACCCCTGTCCAGTAAATCTTTTCCCGCCAAATGTTAGCGGTGATGTCAGACGGCTCAGCGGTCACTTTCCGGAAGATGCTGATTATTGTTGAATTCACCTTCCAGATCTTTTTTCCACCAAAGTCTGCAAAGAATACCAGAACACCTGTTTGGATAATAGATGGTAAATAAGAGGATACAATATGAAAGATTGGCATCACTGATCGTTTCATGATTTACGAGAATAAATGGAATTCATGTCACGAATTTTGTATAATAGTGCCAGAGGAGTACGAACAGGGACAAAACAAACAGAATCGTTTAATCTCACTCTGAGTAGGAGATGATAATTTCACAGGCTGCGTGAGTGTTTTAGTTCGATTTTGCAGACAGTTTGCAGATTCGTGTTCAAAGCAGACGAGGTTATCAAAAGGGATGGTGATCAAAGTTTGTGCTTGCCTCATTAGTAATAATATAAGCAAGTTGACTTGTCGAATTGCAACATGTCTTTATTTGACGCACACCACTATTTTAATGTCATAGTATACCGAGATCTATGCTTGGTCCGAGGGAATTAAATGGCAAGAATTCCAACCTGATGATCTGTCATTATACACTGATAGCTCATACTGATCTAATTATTTCTTGTCCTCAATATAATTCACATATACAAAGTTACGAGGAGTTAAACAAGAAACACATCTATTTTTCCTAAAGGGCCCCTGCGGCTGATGTTACATGCCCGTTACAATTGGCTGCATATTCAAAAGACAACCTTCTGCTGGGTGAAAAAAACACACACAGATTTAGGGGCATCGACGCGTAATTAACGTCTCTTTATCGTATTTAAATTCAGTTTTCTTATTGGATGGAACACAGAACTTGGTTGTACTTTCAATGTTGAGTGCTATACCTGTTAATGGGTCTGACGTAGTCGATGGCATTGTCGACGTTGTATTTTCGATTGATTCCAATCTCAAGTCAATGAGTACCCCGTCCTCGGTGGTGGCCTCACTCGTTTCTGTGTTATTTGTAATGAATTAATGAAATGTATGTTCTTTTATCACCTTTGTGTTTCATTTAGAATATGTACTTTATATAGGCCTATATGTGATTTAAGCCACTCGATTCATGAAGACTTTCCATATTCACATTTGATATTATGGGCAAAAGCCGACATGAAATGAAATGAAATGAAATGAAATGATATGGAATGACATGAAATGAAATGAAATGAAACAAAACGTAATGAAACGAAATGAAATGAAATGAAATGAAATGAAATGAAACAAAACGTAATGAAACGAAACGAAACGAAACGAAATGAAATGAAATGAATGAAATGAAATGAAATGAATGAAATGAAATGAAATGAATGAAATGAATGAAATGAATGAAATGAATGAAATGAATGAAATGAATGGAATGAAACAAACTTTGCCTTTTGAGTTACTGGCTAAGACCAAGATCAGAGGGGATACTGAAATATTATCACTCACCGAGATGCACAGCCCCGACGTGAAAGAGTGAAAATGCAGAGCACTCAAGGGTATTTACAATGGTGTAACAGGCGCGAGGGTAATGTTGGACAAGGTTTATTATGTCCGAGAGTGAGCTGCATCTCCACTAATGTCCCAATCTTAAATACGTGCATTATTTGCTTGATGAAATGGTTCGTTGAACTATTTGTCATTTATATAACTTTACGAATAAATACCAGCCAGCTACATGTACAACAGTGTTCTACTTGCATTTGACAAAAACGAAAATGTCTGAGATTTTTTTTTTTTTCGTTTTTTGATGGTTTTATATTGCACGGACAGATATTTTTGGACGACCTTAGCCATTATCGCCATTGATCGTGTATTCTACTTGGACAAAATTAGCAAAATGAAAATATACTCAATTCATCAACGGCGGTACTTATAATAGAAACCCGCAGATAAACTAAATATCTTACGAGTTCCAGTGGTGTCACGGACATTTAAAGCTGCAATTATATTGGAGAGCAACATAAAACTAAAACTGATGGAAATATCTATTTCCATCCGAGAGGTTGGTGCATTAACTTTTTTTTTTCGCTCTGAACACTTACTTACTGAGCGATGCCATTACAATAGGTTAATCACTTTCGCCAGTAAGGTCTTGTAAAATTAACGACTATGATGATATTATGATCTCACCGTTTTTTGATATCGGTCTACAAACTATATGTTCATCTACTCCAGGGATTGCAAATGGCATCGCTTCTCTGACAGGGAAAAGTTCGATGACTGTTCCATTCTTCAGCCGGATTGGACGGCAAGGATTCGCCTCTATCTGCAACCCAATTGCAGTAATATTCCTAGACAGGGGTATCGTCTGCTGGAGGCATGACAGTTTTCCCGCTAATGCTGTAGCATTTCGGAAGGATAGTGGCGCGCAGGGCAGGGACCAGGGTGGGGAAAAGAACATATAGAATAAGCACCAAGGAGGAGGAGGAGGAGAAAGAGAGGAGGAAAGAAAAAATGATTAGGAGGAAGATGAGGAAAAACAAGACCAAGAAATAGGAGAGAATGAGCAAGAAAGGGAGATCAGGAATAAAATATGTAAAAACAGAACAATACAAAACATTAGGAAGCAGAAAGAAAACATGAGGATATAGGTGTAATGGGGGACAAAGGAAAAGGATAACAACAGGAATACACGAAGAAAAAAAAAAGAAATTATGTGAACACAAGAGGCAAGAAGAAAAAAAAAGGCAAGTGAGAATATAATATGGAGCAGATTGAGACATAAAGGAACGCAATTAGAGTATTAGGATCAGGGATAAAAAGGAGGGCAGATGGAATATGAAGGGCAGAAAGAAAAGGTGAAAAGAGAAAAATAAAATCAAAAAGGTGTGAGATGAAATACAAGACTCAAGTAAATTAAGAATGCAAATTAAAATGACACATGTATACATAGAACGCGAAAAAAAAAAGTATGAAAAAAATAAGATGAAAGGAAGGTATGTGTAATACCAGGGTTAAAGGAAAACACGCCATGAACAGAAAAAGTTCAGTCTTGAAAGTGTTATGTTATTTATTATTTGGTTTAAACAGTTTGGCACATATTGCCTATAGTTTGCACACAATTGACATTGAAAAACAAACAAACAAACAAACTCAGAGTGGTGAAATATTTTCTTCATTTCTGACTGGCATTGCTGCCGTTTTAACTTCACGAGGAAGCTGTAATGATAAAAATCAAATTCTAGATATTCACAAATTAAGCAGTCATTCCTGAAAACAAATAAATCCAATGAGTGTGTATAAATGATGCTACGATATTTCATCAGAACACATCAGTCAAATTTTTAATACAATCGTGATATTGTTAAATCTATGCATTTTGGGTAAATACCACATTTATTGTAATTCATGTCTAAATGCTAAGCCACAACGCTATAGAAGGGGGAGGACACTTACCCGTCAAGACAGAAATTGTGATAATAGCATACATGTTTCGCTGAATGAACTGGTCGCTGTTGCTGTATAAGAAGGAAAAGAAGAACGCAAAAGGACGAGTACAATATCCATTATTATTTACCATTATACGACGAGAAATATCAACAGGGAGCTACATTTTTCGTTTCACTCCTTTGTATAATTCATGCCGGCATCCCTTTTCAGCGCACTCAATATCGAAATTATAAAACACCAAACTCCCGACTGGCACTGCTTCACCGCGAATAAATGGTGATATTTTTAACCACATAAAAGCAATCAAATATTAAATCTGACAACTTTTCACTTTGGGAACAAAGCGAAGGTCGGTAAACTTATTATGTGTTCGCCAATGAATTGTTACATTAATTGTGTACTATCACTTTTTGTTTGGCCTGCAGTACTCAGCGAACCTTGAATAGAGGCGAATTCAGGTTGAGAGGATTTTTCGCCATTCACCAAGGTTATCTTTAGACTGAGTAAACTGCATTTGCTTAGAAGATAGAAACACTCACAATGCCAGCCGACAGAAAAAAGGCATCAAAATGCAATTGAGTATATGAATATAAGAACGACCCAAGTCCATGGAGGATCATTTCGAGTAAACTAAAAAAAACTTCATATCTTTTTTATTTGTCCAATAATATTCTATTTAACTGTGATGGGAAGGCAACATTGTATATACAAATTAGAACATAAATTATTATGACAATTAACATTTACATTAAATGTGGAGAGGCCATTTTTTGTGGTGGACTTGGGTCGTTCTTTGATTCATATGGACTTGGGTCGTTCTTTGATTCATATACATGATATTCTGCTATAGAGATGGGAGAAGGATGAGAGAGGGCGCTATTATATGAATATAAGAATGACCCAAGTCCTTCATTTTTACATTAATATAAGATTTAACTCATTCATTTCAGGCACTTCCGGGGGTAATTAGGATTTATCATTTACACACAAGATGAGTCCATGCATAAGCTACAATTTTCCATGCAAAACTGAATTTCGCCAAAAATTGGACTTGGGTCGTTCTTATATTCATATACTCAATTATCGACAGCTTACCGAAGCGACAATAGCGCAAAGTAGTTTCGCGAACATATAATAATTATACACTTCTTTTGAAAGTGAACTTGAAAGTTCGTGGATTTTTCCATCAGAGCTAAGCATTCTCAAACACACCCTCATTCCCAAACTGATTTTGATGAACGATGACAACAGAAGAGTAGTAACCCTGACGATACAATTAGTAATTGTAATAACTGTAACAACGAATAAAGTCCTCCACTCTTCCGTGGCCAAAGCGCTCAATGTAACGGTAACGTTTCGTTATTCCCAAGCCTCGTTATTCCGAAGGTTCGCTAATCGGGAAATGAAAGAAGATTCATTATTCCGAATATTCGCTCATTGCAAAACAAAATTAGGTTCTTTAATTTAGAAAAAAAAAATACGATTCCTTATTCCTAAGGTTTGTTTAAACGAAAATGAAATGAGGTTCGCTAATCCGACAGTGAAATAAGACTCGTAATTCCGAAAATGAAATAGATTTCACTTAATGACAAAGAAAACCCAACTGTGTTATTGTTCAAAAATAGTGGAAGACATTACGCTGTGAAAGTCGAATTAAAAGATTCACACATACACACAATCACACACACACACACACACACACACACACACACACACATACACATAGACATCTATGAAATTTCTTATTGTAATAGCACACGATATACATTCGACAAATTGAAATACAACCTGCCCCTCCTTCTTCATTGTTACCAGAATGATTAAGCCATGCATTCTCTGCAACAGATTATTCATTTTCAAAAGTTAAAAAAAAGGAACCTTATTTCATTTTCGGATTAATCAACATTTCCGATTAATAAAACTTCCCTTGAATAAACCTTCGGTATAACACAACCTCGGCATGACAGATTTTATTTCTTATTCATATTAAAACACCTTTGCCTTATCTAATTTTCGGAATAACAAATATAATATAATTATAACCCAACTATAACTAACTAGTGAAGATTATAATGTTTTAGCGTATAGCCTCACGCACTTTCATTACCTATCAAATTATTAGTCTGTTTTGTATCACAGTTCGTTTGTTTGTTGTTGAATTAATTCTTTTTTATTCAGACTATACACATATATGTTGGTAGAAAAACGTGAAGAACGTGGTTGACTATGAAGTTTAGAGTATACACGATAGTTACATTTTTCCCTCAACTTTCTTAACTTACTTGGGAATTAAGCTACAATGTACCTGCAGACGGTCAAGATGTTTCCTATCAGCTGAGTTTACAAGGACGGGTTCAAAATCAACTTTTTTTTTTTTTTTTGATTGAAAAGATTTTATTTTCTGCATTTCATATTTTCTTTCAGAATAACAAAAATAACAAAGGCAGGTTCAATTACTCAAATACAATTCTGAAAATTATTGACATATTACATAGTAAGTCATATTTTGTATGTAAAGACAAATGAAACGTTAAATAACATACAAAATGTTTATATGGCCAATAATGACTTAATTCACAGTACAATATATAATATATACATATGATGCAGAGGGCCGCCGTTATAAGCCGTGCTTGAACAGACGGACAGCCAGAGTTAAATTACCATTTTTTATTGTAGTACTTGAACACTAATACAGATGGGCCATGTTAAAGTGCGTGTAAATCCAGTTTTATACAATTACTTAGTAAACAGGAGTGGTGCCTGTGAGTGCGTGTGCAGGTGATGAAGCGCGAAAGTGTTGATGGTCAGCACTTCTAAGAAAATGATTGGATATGTTATAATATGGGCGAAGGGTCAAGCAGCAGAGTAAAAGAGAAGGAAAAGGGGGTGGACCAAATATTGCCTTGTTGTTGAGTATAAGAGGTACATGTTTAATGATTACTGTACCGTATGATATTGTGCCAAGAAATATTTCTTTGTATTTGCCTTAAAGGAATAGAGAGATGTGCACTGTTTTATGTGGAGAGGGAGTGAATTCCAAATATCAGGCCCGTTATGCCGAATTGATTTTTGAGCTAATAGGAGTTTAGGGTTATTCAAATGGAAATCATTACGATGGCGCGTGGGGTAAGCATGGACATCCCTGTTAAGGGAAAATGCGTTGTGGAAGAGTGGGAGTAGATTTTGCGTGTATTTGAACATAAATATTGCTGTTTGAAATTTGTGTATATCGTCAACTTTAAGAACTTTTAGTCTAAGGAATAATGGATCAGTATGTTCTAGATAATGTGAGTTGGTACATATTCTTATTGCCTTTTTCTGTAAAAGAAAAATTACATTTACTTTGGTTTTATTACAGTTTCCCCAGACAACATTACAATAATTAATGTACGGTAAGATTAATGCATTGTACAACATAATGAGTACTTTTTCCGTTACAAAATATTTTAATCTCCGAAGTATTCCAATGGCTTTGGATATTAATGTGGTTATATTGTCAATGTGGTTATTCCAATTCAAGTTGGAGTCAAGGGTTACCCCTAAGAACTTGGTTGATTTTTTTTCAATAATGGGCATACCATCAATAATAATGTTATTAGGCATTATCGGTTGCAAATGTGAAGTATTGAAGTTTATAAAACACGTTTTATCTATATTTAGTGATAATTTATTGCATTTGAACCATGTAGAAATTTTTGCAAGCTCAGAATTAAGTATATCAACTAGTGTGTTTAAACAGTTGTGAGAGTAGAAGACACTGGTATCGTCCGCAAATAATACATAGGTGAGAAGGGTTGAGGAATTTATGATATCGTTGATATATATAAGAAAAAGTAGAGGTCCTAAAATGGATCCCTGTGGTACACCGCAAGTAATATATGACTTAAACGAGGTACTTGAATGAAATGCTACGTATTGCTGACGTTGGGATAAATAATCTCGGAACCAGGAAAGAACTATTCCTCTTATGCCATAATTATGTAGCTTTTTTAATAAAATTCCATGGTCTATTGTATCAAAGGCCTTGCTCAGGTCCATAAAAACTCCTACCACGTGCTGTTTGTTCGCAATAGAATCGATAATTTTGTCATAAGTTTGAATGATTGCAAAATCTGTAGAAAAGCCTTTGCGAAAGCCAAATTGGTTAGGATTTAAAATGTGGTTATCAACCAGGAACTTATACAAACGTTCATGTGCAATCTTTTCAAGGATTTTGGAAATGACGGGCAATAATGAAATTGGACGATAATTCTTTATTTGGGACGCATCATCTTTTTTGTGAATAGGGATTACTTTCGCAATCTTTAAAGAATTTGGGAAGATCCCAGTAGATAATGATAAGTTACAAATATGTACTATAGGGGTTACTAAAAAATGTATTATTTGTTTTAGTAAATGCATACTTAATCCATCGTGGCCACAAGATCTACTCGACTTAAAAGATCGAACAATATTCAGTATTTCATTTTCATTCGTGGGAGTAAAGAATAAAGAATTATTATTACTTTCTGGAAGGTAATCTGTAAAATTTTCAGCGTTTGGAAGTATTGTTGAGGCGAGATTGGGGCCTATGTTGGTAAAGAACTTATTAAAACAATTTGCAATGATTTCAGGGTCGTTAATATCTTGGTCATTTTCGGAAATAACGGTCGGGAGTTCTTTCTTTTTATTCTTAATAAGGTCATTGATAGTTCGCCACAGTTTGGTTTTACTGTCCTTATTTGATTCTAGTATGTCTGAATAATATCGCTTTCGAGATGCCCGGATTAATGTGGTTAATGTATTTCGATATGTTCTGTATTTTGCTTTGTTCTGTGGTGTTGGTTTACGTAAGGACATTTTATATAAGCGATTACGGGTGAGTATAGAACGCATTAGCCCTTTGGTAATCCATGGTTGTTTTGTTTTTGCGCGATTGTTCTTATTAACTAAGGGAATACGATTATTATAATAATAAAGAAATTTATGCAAAAACATTTCGTAAGATAAATTCGCGTCATTGACCGAAGTCACATCTTGCCATTGTTCGCGTGATAAATCAGATATTAATGAATTAATATTTTCGTGAGATTCTTTTCTTCGCGTTCTATAGCATTTTTGTTTTGGTTGAACGTTTCCAATCTGCTCGTGAATGGTAAATATTGGAAGATGATCAGATATATCTGAATAAAGTATGCCATTAGTATAGTTTTTATCAATAATGTTAGAGAAGATGTTGTCGATTAAAGTCTCAGTTGACGTGGTGTTACAGATTCTCGTAGGCTTATTAATGTGAGGATAAAGACTACTTAATGATAATGTGTTATGAAATCTAGAATTATGGTTTGTCGTACTTAGTAAATCAATATTGTAATCCCCCATTAAGAACAAACTTTTATTTTCATGAATAATTGTATTTGAAAAAATTTCAATGCTGTCTAGAAATAAATCTATTTCGTTATTTGGTGGTCTATAGATGATACCTATAATAATATTTTTAGTTTTATCATTTATAATTTCGACGAATAAGCTTTCAACACCATTGATGGATAAGTCAGGTCGGAGTTTGTAACGAAGTTGATTATGTATATACAAGGCTACTCCACCTCCTCTTCCAGTCCTTCTATCTGCACGAATCATATCATAATTTTGAATACTAAACATATTTGGGGAGACATAATGCAACCAAGTTTCAGAAATTCCTATTACGGAAAAGGCAAAATGGTGAAGAGAGTTTAAGAGCGTTTCGATTGATTCAAAGTTCTTATTCAAGCTTCGTGAATTGATATGAATGAGGCTGAAGTATTTATCTATGGAAAAACTGTGAACAGATCGACTGTCATTTCCAGTTTGGGGGCAAAATTCGGAATTGAATTCGTCAATTGTGAAGTATTCACTATGATGATCTGTGAACTTGCTATATGTAATAGTGGGGGCGCTGTGGCGTAGTGGATAAGACTCACGACTCCCGATCGGAGGACCCGAGTTCGAGTCCCGCTCAGCGCTTACGTCCTTGGACAAGATGATTTTACCCACAATTTCCTCTCGACCCAGGTGTATAAATGGGTAGGGCTACCTGGCAACGCTAGGGTAAAAAAAAAAAAAAAAAATGGCAGGGCCCTCTGCTAGAGCAGTGGCAACACTGAAGAGCTACCCTGGATATATAACAGCTTATTGCTATTATCATTATTCAGCGTAAAATCAAATAGACGGCTGAAACACGATAATCTGGGTAGCAAGAAATCCATTATACCCTACAGTCACGTGTCATGTTCCGTAAAATGTAAGCTCGGAGCCAACTCCATTTTTTTTGACAATTGCAGGATGAGTAATACAAATCCACCAATAATCAGTGCGAAAAATTTATCCTTTTTTTTTTTCTCGCAAAATTCAAATATTAACCCGATTGTATCAGAGTTGAAACATAGTAAACAGGAGGAAAGTCAGACATGTATGTTTTTTTTTTTTTGGTTTTGTTTTTGTTTTTTTTTTACTTCGTTTCATCTTTAAAGTCATACAAAATGTACTCGAGGTTTCACTACGTCTTTCGAGTGCAAGTACACCAATTTTTGCGTGCTTCTGCGAAGGAAAGCTGGGAGATAATAAACTACCTGAGTTATGCAGAATAGTTGCAACTATAGGCCCACATTCGTTTTAAATTAGTCAAGACAATTTCCGCCTGCAGAAGCTTTTACACAGCAAGTGCACCTCAAAGGAGCCATACCTTTCAAATATCATTAGGTCTACACAAATATTCGCAGATATTTATTCGACCCAGCCAAAGGCACAATCATGGTACATCCAATATTGTGTGAACATCTCGAGATTTATGCACACGAGATAAAAGAACGAAGAAAAAAAAAGAGGAATTTAAAACATTTTTTTTTAAACTCACGTGAAGGTTGGTGGAACTTTCAGCAAGCAAAACTACACAGTCCGCAACGTGTAAGACCCTATCTTCACAAGATGATCGCAGCTATGATGAGATGTTTTTAATCACTATAGGGAAAAAATTGTATGGAAATGAAAATTGGCTCCGCACAGATCAAGCAATAGTAGTACAGTTCGTTGTATAGTAAATCGAGTGATAAGTCATAATTTGCGCAACAGGTGCAGGATAGCAAGAATACGTGCACACGTGACCCAAAGGTTCACTCGCAATGTGCTGGTAAGAGCAGGTTTAAATGGGAGGATGATTGTGAACAAAGCATGCACACATTTGAATACTTGCCAAAACTGTCTATTGAGGGGGTGGAGCAAGCGGGAATGTAAATTTCACAAGGTAAAATTCACAGACCATGACACAACACTGAAAGAAAAAAAGATAGCCCTGCAGTATCCTTTCTTTTGTAGAAGACGTGTACACCAGGTTTATGATGTGTGTGTGTGTGTGTGTGTGTGTGTGTGTGTGTGTGTGTGTTTTAAAGTCATGACATACAGTACACTCCCGTTATAAAGAAGGCTTTAATGAAGGTTATAACGAGATTTCGGTTAAAAGGAAGTAAAAATCCTGGCCACAACATTATCCGCTCTTTTCTTATTGTTTACTTCTTCGGTTATAACAAAACTACGATATAACGAAAGAAGACTGCCGGTCCCGAGGACTTCGTTATAACGGGAGTCCACTATATTGGTAAAACCCTGCTTAGGTAACATCGTGAAAACACATACTTCTTATTGTAAACCAAAGAGAAGAAGTGAATCAAATACAATTGGTGCTTCGTACCTCTCTCCCATCATACTAGCCATTTGGCGGTGTCGTACACTGCAAAAAGTCCAGTGTTTAAAAAAAAAATGAAACATCGAACTGGTGTTAAATTTCCTGTACTCATTTATGGTGTTAGATTAACACCTTTGGGTATCATTTCAAAAAAAAAAAATCAATAGTTTCTTAGTTGCTGTTCAAAGCTGGACGGGTGTTATACCGTTGATATGAACACCAGCAATATGAAATCAACACCATGCGGTGTCATTCTTGAATTGACACCAGCGCAGTGTCAAAAATATCACAAGCTACAGTGTCAAATTAACACCACGAAGTGCAGGTGAACCCTTTTCAACACCATCACATGTACTTCCTATACCTGTGGGTGTGGCCCTCTATTGACACTTGATCGGTGTTGGATTTAACACCCATGGTGTTAAATTTAACACCGATGTTTTTAGCAGTGTAGCTTGCAATCAAAAGTGCTGTTTGTTGAATCAAACAAGTCAATAAAGAACTTAAATTAAATTAAATGGCGAAATGTAAACGTTGTACTTTAATAGAAAGTACACTCCTGACGTTATCTGGTGTTGTATATTTTATTCTTTCCTTTCTTGTTCACAAAACAGATACCCATTTACAAGACAAATTAAACATGGGACTGCGCAAAACCTAATCAGCTAATATCCCGGTGTTGTTTGCTTGCTTACATCTTTCAAAAGGCTCTGGCATTGCACTTTCGGGAGACAGGGCAGGATAATTGCATCATTTTAGACTACAGCAACTCTCCAGCATCTGTCAACTCTACCTTTACATCTCTTACTGAATTAATAATTCACTTGTTAATATGTTAGGAATCGTTGAACATTCCTACTGATATAATTTTTTGAAGGTGCTTCTTGGGACGTGATTTTAATTGTGCTTAAGTCTCTTGAGTAGCTTTACGTGGCAAACGATGGTTCAATATTACCATTGATACGAACCGGTCGTGTGTATGCATTCCCTACATGCCCAAACATACAGTATGTCCCCCCCCCCCCCAAAAAAAAAAAAAAAAAAAATACAACGGGGCCCTCCGCAATGATATCTTTAAAAATAGTGAATCAATCTAAATACAAATTCAGGGTATGAAACCATAACTCATTGCGCACATCTTACAGAAAAACCCATTCGATTTGCTTCAGTTGTCAAAGAGAAAAGAGGAATTTTGTAGAGGATGTCGGGAATCTCTTCTGTCCAAAATCTGTCTGTTATTCACACACAAGAGCATTGAATTGCTAAAATTGGAAGAATCAGACTCATGACATGCTTTACAACAATCCACATTTCTCTGTGACCGCTTAACCAAATTGAATGGGGTTTTCTGCAAAATAGAGCTAACATGTTATATTTCAAAACCCTGAAGTAGCATTTAGACAGGTTGATCGTATTGGGTGTTATCAATTCGAAAATCAAATTGTAATTTTGGGGGCGACTTACTGCAGTATGTCCCCCAAAAATTACAATCAGATTTTCGCATTGATAACACCCAATATGATTTATTCTTTTTAATGCTACTTCAGGGTCTTAAAATATAACATTTTCGCTCTATTTTGCGGAAAACCCCATTCATTTTCGTTAAGCAGTCACAGAGAAATGTGGATTGTTGTAAAGCATGTCATGAGTCTGATTCTTCCAATTTTAGCAATTCAATGCTCTTGTGTGTGAATAATAGACAGAATTTGGACAGAAGCGATTCCCGACATCCTCTACAAAATTCCTCATTTCTCTTTGACCACTGAAGCAAATCGAATGGGGTTTTCTGTAAGATGTGGGCAATGAGTTATAGTTTCATACCCTGAATTTGTATTTAGATTGATTCACTATTTTAAAAGATAATCATTGTGGAGGGCCCCGTTGTATTTTTTGTTTCTTTTGAGGGGGGAGGGGACATACGGTATACATAGACAATATGCGGGGACCATGGTTGGGCGTATGCGAAGGGTCATTTAATTGATAGTGTGCTAACTGACATTTCAGTATTCTTGTTATTCACGATAACTTCCTCATCTGTAGACATTTAATGTTGCATTTGTTCCATGACAGGCTAACATTGAAAGTGTTTTCTTTATAATCGTGTTCGTTGTAACGGGAGTGTCTTGTGTAAGACCACCTGAAGACTTCGGAATATAATGAACCATAACAAGTCAACTTAGATGGGATTTTATGAAGTTGTAACTCTCCAATAATGTTAAATTTGTAACAGAGCACAACAGACACACGCAAGCGCGCGCGCACATACACATACACACATATACCCACTACTCCAACTAAAGTGTTCGATAAACTTGAAAGTATTTTCCCATTACTTTACAGAAATGTTGATAAAAATGCTCAACAAAGCAACTTGTTTCCCCCAAAGGCAACAACAAACTCGAGTACATAATAATGCAAATTTTTCAACTGTTATTAACAACCGAGTGATTTCATTGGTCTCAACGTGTGACTAGATTACTTCTCACTCCGTCCCCCGTCCTATTCCACGCAACACAATAATAATAATAACAACAACAGCAACAATAGAACCAATGAAGAAAAGGGTACAAAACATCAAAAAGATAAAATACATGACACTGTATAATCCAGTTATTTACTGTGTTTATTATGCTTTAAGATCGTTAACCACTTACTCAACTTGACACTGCACTCCCTTTCACCTGCATGATATCATACATTGCAATATTGTATACTGAAATATGTGCATCCCTGGACTTTTCCTCTTCTTGTTCTTGTTCTTCTTCTTTTTCTTCTTCTTCTTCTACTTCTTCTACTTCTTCTTCTTCTTCTTCTTCTTATTTGCACAGGTATATTATCAAGTATATTATAATCATCGCTACTCTTCAAACCTTCAAACAACAAATAACATTCCTATCTACAGCATTTAGATTTTACGTACAAAGCCTTATACAAGTCAGTCTTGTAAGTCAGTGGACAAGCTTACTTGATGTCATATAAATTAATGAATGTGGTAATATTAAAGGGGTCGTGCTCTTCTGATATACCCGGCGCTGTGTTCAGAAACAAAAATCATACATCAAGTGAATAACCATCTAACCTTGCCGTTGTCAGATTGCCGCCTCTGAATCTTCACATCCTTCATATTCGAAAAACAAAGCAAAACATAAAAGCTATGTGGAGTTCGTTAGAATATCAAGTGAAATCAAGACTCTGTTATGAAAATTCAAATATAATACAAGAATCTAATGTGTACTTCAAAACATTTGTTTAGAAATCGAACGAATAACAAAAACAACAACAACAACAACAACAAAAGAAAAGAAACCTTCATTATAGCAAGCACCTTTGGACCATAAGATAAACATGATAAAGTTGAGGGTGTTTACTTGAAAAGTTAAAAAACTTAACATTCTTGCTACTATTATTGTACCATGTATTTATATTCTTTTATCAACTTTGATCGTTACCCTTCTACTCAAGTTAACATTGTAATAACGTGCATATTAGTCCTTATAGGTCTCATTTGTTTTTATGTCTCCGCAACGAAGTGACATGATAGGCGTTATGTATTCGGGTTGTCTGTCCTTCGATTCCTCCTTCCCTCCCTAGTCAGTTTTGTAGACAAATTACCTGAAAAAAAAAAAAAAAAACGGCTCAATGATTCAAACAATGGCTTTAACCTATACTGAGTATATGATATGCACTTATTGGTTGAAAATGATTCTCTCGGGATTTTTAGGACATGGGATCAAAGGTCAAGGTCAAAGGTCAAAGGTCAGGCCAAAATGCTACAATTATTATGTACAGCTTAAATTACACTATTTTCTCCATACTCTAGATATGACTCACTATATACACAATACCTGGCATACACATACATTGCCGAACAATGATTCTACGTTGAAAAGTGAGTAAAAAGCTTTCAAGTTCAGGTGAAAATTTCTAAAATGTCACTTTCTTTTTCTATCCATGTATCGACGTATATAAGTTTATGAACATATTACTTTAATATTAAAACGTTGTGATTTGGCAAAGTTGCCAGCCACATTACAAGGGTCAAAGGTCTGTGCAATCATTAAAAGTGAAACAGTGATCAGTATTAACAATGTCAAGATGTAAACTTTATCGGGAAAATAATAAGAAACATCAGGGGCATATCAGTTTAAGCATAGCAAGCAATGTACATGTATATCTTTACTCTACTACATCCACGCACAAAGCCTTGGAAGTCGAATTTAAAAAGTATGTACAGTCCTGGTTGAGGTGATAATTTAGTTTTTAACATTTTGCGAAATATTCAGAAACCACTGTATGATATGTCAAAGAGCATTCAATTCTACGGGGTATCAAAAGTTTATTTGATGAAAATCGGTTTTGAAATGGCAAAGATATCCGAAAACAAGGTGAAAAAAGAGATCCTAATAAAAGGTGTGGCTTGTCGCCTTTTATTTTAACACATTGACACCTCTGAATTTTGCTATGCATCCTTAATTATCTGAAGCAATCGGAATCTGCGTGTAATTCATTAGAATATTAAGTAATTTGCTTGAAGACTTCTGATATATTCCTCCAACCAAGATCGACATTCGTAAGCAGCGAAAACAAGGCTTTCATCGAAAGAGAAGTTTGGAATATGCTTTATTGGCATGCAAAGAAGAGTAAGAGATGTTACACAGAATGGTACCGTGCACATTGGTGGCATGTGAGTGTATCTTTTTTGGACTATATACTGTAGACTGCAGGCAGCTATTTTGGTTATATTGATTATGTACGATTCCACACCATGAATACACGGACTGTGATATACATGTACATCACACGAACAATAGTTTCATCACAATCAGATATATGTTCATCACACGAACAAAAGTTTCATCACAATCAGATATATGTTCATCACACGAACAATAGTTTCATCACAGTCAGATATATGTTCATCACACGAACAATTTTTTGTATAGCATACTTTATTTCCCTTGCAAATTAAAGCATGTGATAAATAATCCTAGGATACTACCTGCCCACAGGCAGGTACGTACAAGGAAAAAAATATACAGTGGACCCAGTCCATCACACCGCAATAATGGTTATTGACAGTTACACATATATACATGTATACAAGTACATTTACACACAAACATGATACGTGAACAGCTGTTTCAAGACGAAAAAAACTCACAAAAAATTAACTTATATCAGCATATATTTAACCTAAGAAACACATAAAAATAACTCAATCGCGAAATTCATTACCAATAAATTACATTAAATCCACCCAATAAAATGAAATAATTATTTCACATCCATTATTACAGAAAAAACGAGAAAATATACACAATGATGAATACATATGCAAAGATATAAATCCTATAAATATACATATTCAACAATACAAAGGGGGAAATCAAAATGGACAAAACCGGCCCGTAAATAATGACTGTATATAAACATGTGATATACATAATCATATTCCTCCCACCTCACTGGTATAATTCATAATGATGGCGATGATGATGATGATGATGATAATGATGATGATAATTATGATGATGATGACAATATTGATGAAGATGATGGTGATGATGATTATAATGGTGACGATGATGTTGATGATAATTATGATGGTGACGATAAGGAAGAGAATGATAAGTCTAAGATGCCATATCAGTCCATCAGTGTGTTCTTAACCTTGCCAATCTCATTTCAACCCTCTTGAACTTTTGCCTCTGTTTTGTTATTTCTATTTGGCATATTTAACAGGGGAGTGTCATTATCAATAAATATGTTCAGTTTTACAGAAAAAATGCGCCTTCCTTCTACTTAATACTTAAATATATGTAGAAACATTTTTTTGAGCCTTCTGGAGGAGCTGGGTCATGTACTGTAAAAGTGCCTGAAAAAAAAAAAAAAAACCCTGTAAATTCTTAATACAAAGTACCAAAAATCAGAAAAAAAGTTTCATCACAATCAGATATATGTTCATCACACGAACAATAGTTTCATCACAATCAGATACATGTACATCACACGAACAATAGTTTCATCACAATCAGACATTAAAAAAATACACTTTACACTTTCCCTTTATATCACTTTTTTAAAGTGGCCAATGATACTGGCAACTGAACGACACAGGCATACCTACTGTTTATCTGACATTCCGAAATCACCTAATGCTCTAGCCATGCTTACCGTTAATGATTCCTTTTAACCTTCTCAGGAACGCATTGAAAGAAACTTTTTTTTGTACCACTGACAACATCAGCAAATCAAAAGAAATAAAACCCCACATTCTTATAACTTGATCACATAAGCTGTTGCTGAGTTCGGTTTCCTTGATTTCTTATATGAATATATAATGTACAAAGGCTTACCTCTAAAGTGAGACAAGATAATAAACTCCTAATTTTTGTTTTCCTCAGTGTATAATATATAAATAATAACCTATGAATAGTTTGTTCGCAAAAACCGATAAGTCCATTTTTGAAGATTTTGAAGTACGGACTCTGTCATAAAGTACAAATTAATACATTTTGAATGATATATTGTTCACTACATATAAACATACATTTTTGAAGTTATGGTCAAAAGAAGCGAACATTTCTCTATTTTTCTCTTTATTTTTTCTTGAACTGTAATCGTATATATCTCAATTTGACAAATATGGACTTATCGGTTTTTGCAAACAAACTTATATATATATATATATATATATATATATGCATGTGTGTGTGTGTGTGTTTTTTTTTTTTTGGGGGGGGGGGGGTTAGGGGCAAATCCATGGAACTCCAGAAAAGCTTATATATTTTGAAGACAAAAGGTTAAACAATTGTACATACAATGGGTTTTCGACGGGGATTTGATTGCTGCGCAATGGCGTTTTAACTCTTTATGTGCCGCGTTCGCACGTCCGACTCAGTCGGCGTGCAATCTCGCATATTCTGCTCAACAAACAAAGCCGCCAAAACCGATCGATAAATCGCTAATCCCGCGGTACAATCAAACCGTTTCTCGCGCTTTTGTTCCTCTCACATACGGCTTGCATATTATGTGGTGATTGATTATCAAGCGGTGTTCCCAACCAGATTTGCTTTACATTCAAAGTTTCTGTCACTATTTTATGTGCAAAAGTTAGGCCTTTACAGTAATGTAGCAATTAGTAATTCAAAAGAAAAATTGAAAATAGAATTGCTAAACATTGTATATGGAAGCAAAGTTTGGCATTCCTCTTTAACGTTGCTCACTATTATGTCCAGCTTAACAGAAATTTGTAGAAGTTATACGGATTGGAAAAACAGACTTCTTTCTCAAAGCATGACTACCTTCGTGTCTCAGAATAACGTGGCACACAGGGGGTTTCCACCGTGGCACATAAAGAGTTAAACATTCAAATTCGATTCAGAGCAATGTTTCACTTTGAGAAATGAAATAATAAGTGTTATGGTATTCTAGTCGTATCACATGATCAATAACATTGGTTATACTTTAAGACAAGTGAACGTGCACATCATTTATTGCTACAGATTTTATAAAATCACATCCTTGCAGCTTTATGTTCACTCCAAGTAACAACAAATGCCAAATTGCTTTGATTTGAATACCAGGACAATAAGTTGTGATGCGTCTTCCTACAGTGTTCTTAATAATACAGACAGTGTATGAAAAGTAGTCTACACAGTTGATTTTTTTTTTTTTAATCTCAGAGTGAGGGCTATTGATTTATGATGGCGAACTCATGTTAAGGGAAAAAGTCGTTTATTTCGTGGGGGTCCAGGTACTCTCAGAACATGAAAGAGGTGTGTCTAGAAAAACTCACTGTTATACTGTGGCTATTCCAACCAACGCATTTTTTTTTTTTCTGGAGTAATGGAGTAGTCTCCTCAGGTGTTCCTGTTTTCACACCTTATATACCATTGTTTCTTTTGAAGGTGTTCCTTTTGAAGTTTTATAATGCAACAGAATGAATTTGATTTTGTAATGTATTTTGTAAACACGATATTATCTTCTCTTCTTTCGATATACTAGTAGTCTGCGTTCTCTTGGGGCATCGATCTTTTTTTTTTTACTGCGTATTCTATACATGATCTCATGATGTAGATATTCCGATCCGCTGGAACGCAGGTAGACACTGTATCACTTTCGAAGACGCTTGTATGAATACATTGGGCTAATAGTCTATGTGGGTTTTGGCCATTGGTGTATGCATCAATATGATGTATGTTTTCTCTCTCCCTCTCCCCCCCCCCCCCCCCTCTCTCTCTCTCTTTCTCTTCTCCCCATTTTTGTTCCCCATTTGTGACCCTGCACCTCAAAACAAACAAAAAGTCGCCAGACATGAATTTTTAGTTAAGACCATATTCTGAAAGAGCAGACTTTAAGTTTAAAATGATGTATAACTCAAATCAAATGGACTCTCCTAATCTAAATATTGGAAAGAAAGCACAAACTCAGGAAAAGTGTGAACTGAGAAAAGAGGCTCTGAAGTACAGTGTCTATTCAAGCGCTTAATCTTTACCAAACCATGCTGGCTGTGCGATGAATGGGACAAAAAACAGGAAGTAAACCACCAGAGTAACAACAATGAAGGGATTATCAGATTAAACTGAAATTAATCATGCCTCATTAACACATTCTGTGCATAATTAATGCCAATTTTCAAAGCAGTAGCACTATACTTTCAAAAGTTATTAGAGTTGAAAGTGAAGAATGTGGACAAGTTTTTTTCAGAAATGAAAAAGGGATTCTAAAGACACACCTAATCACACTATTCTGCCAAAAATGTTTGAGGTAGACTGCTAGAAAAAACACACTTTCCTGCCCGTTTGATGATACCAAATTTTAGCATAAATGTAAAAGAAGAACCGCTCTTTCAGAAAATGTGAAAAAAAAGTCAAGTTCGGCTAGGTTGACCCATTTCACTTATTTTCAGTCCTCATGCAAAATCACTGTGTGCTACTTTACGTTCGTTTTGAGGTGCACGGTCACAATTAGCAAAGGCATGACACAATATTTTCTTACCGAGGTACAGGTGAACAGTTAATGCAGTTCATGATCGATTACATGATTACGTAATAAATTAAATGCGTAGATATTTCTGCGAAAGAATTTCGTGTATAATACATTAACAATGACAATGAAATTACTGATATCCAGAAAGCAACACTGTTTTTACAGCTTTCCTAAAAGAGTACATGAACTTTAAAATTCGAATTTCAGAAGGAAGGGAATTCCAAACATCAGGTCCCGCGGTGTGTCTGACAGCTTTCAGAGCCATCACTATTTTAGGATTATATAAATGAAACTCATCAGATTGTCTTGTGGGATAAAAAAAAAAAATATGTCCTTGTTTAAGTGAAATAATGTGAAGAAAAAAGATGGCAACTGACCATATGTTAGCAAAACATAAAGAGTGAATTTTGCACACACACAAAAATAGATATATATATACACTCAACAAAAAAAAGTAAGTTCCCCCTAGCATTTTTGGATGCATCTCAAAAAGTATTTTACTGATTTTCATAATTCAAACGGAAATGAATAAGGAATTGTATTACTCATAACATGAGTGGAACATCATTGCCACCAGATATCATTATTGGTGTGAAAAGCTGCTTTTTATGTCAAAATGCATGGAAACAAAAGTTGCACTTTAGTGATTTGCAATGACTTTTACACAAATAAAGAATCACTAATGATTCTGAATATTAAAGCACTGTTTATTGCATATTTTCTGTCTCTTTCTTTTCATGAGCACACAGTGAAGTATTTGATTATTGATATGTCCACCATCCGCTTCAATGACCAGCCGGCATCTCTTCCTCATACCCTTAACTAAAGTTTGTACTTGGCGCTGCTCAATGTTGGTCCATGCTCTCTGCAAGATGCGCTGAAATTCTTGCAGTGAAGTGTCATCTTTCACCTTCTTTCTCGCTTTCCGCTTAATGATATCCCAAAGATTCTCTACTAGATTACAGTCAGGAGATCTTGCAGGCCACTCCATACGTTCGATGCCATTTCCCTCAACAAACTAATCTACAACTTGAGCGCATGATGCAAAATGGCCATAGGCACTTTAAAAGGACTGTACAGTACTGGTTGAGGTAGGGATTCATGTTTTGAACATTCCTAAGTGAGATACCGAAAAGCCTCTTATGATATATGAAAGAGCATGCAATTTTAAGAAGGGTTCAACGTTTATTTGATGAAAATTGGTTTTCAAATGGCTGAGATATCCCAAAAAGTGCAAATAATAAAAGGCGACATGCCCCAACTTTATTAGTATCTCTTTGTTTCACCTTGTTTTTGGATATCTCAGCCATTTCAAAACCGATTTTCATCGAATAAACTTTTGATACCCCTTAGAACTGCATGCTCTTTGACATCTCATAGAGTGGTTTCTGAATATCTCACAAAATGTTAAAAGCTAAATCTTCACCTCGACCAGAACTGTACACACCCTTTAATGTGATCAACCCAAATAGGAATTACAAATCACATGGCTTCTAGGAACATTTTCATATTGAAAAGGCTATTGTTTAAAAGTATGCCTAAAATCTATTTACTAGTAATAGGGAAGCACATTGTACCTGTAGAAATTCCCGACAATTACATAGTTTAAAAAGGTAATTTGCTACACACTAAGAAATGCGGGTTCAAATTTGAACCCCAAAATTGTCGCTATACAACCACCCTATTGCACCGCAATAAGCAATTTGCACCCATAGAGGACGTGCAATACGCTGAATTTTGAACATGCAGGGGTGCGAATTTGCACCCTCAGTTTTGTGCTAATCAAGGGTACAAACATGCACCATAAACATTAATACATTGTGAATTGAAAATTTGGACCACGAGTACCAAGGTTTTACTTGCAAGATCAAACTTACGCTCTGATGGATATGTCTGCATCTTTGTAGGTACGAAAATAAATATTAAGAAATTTAATTTTCTACTTGCGTAATAAAAGGTGCAATTGTGCACCCCAGGGTGCTGCTATAGAGACAAATAGGGTGCAACTTTGAACCTTTATTTTTTAGTGTGTAACTTACATAGAGATGTATACAATATGCTTCATATAGCCTGAAATGCAACTTTTTTTCCCATGCATTTTGACACGAAATGCGTTTTTTTTTACACCAATAATGATATCTGATGGCAATGATATGTCATTCATGTTATGAGTAATGAAATTCACCATCCATTTATTATTATGAAATTATGAAAATCCGTAAAATACTTTTTGAGATATATCCAAAAATGTTAGGGGGAACTTACTTTTTTTTTATATGCTGAGTGTATATGTGACCCTGCATCACAAAACCAACAAAAAGTCGCCAGACATGAATTTTATCTGATGTCTCATAATCATAATGCCTGCAAACGCGTAAGCACCCTGAAAGGCAGCTGGTTCAGTCTACATTGTACTTGTAAGTGATTTCCGACTTAACATCTAAAATTTTTATCCAGTGCATAAACAACTTCGTTGTTACAACAATGTTTGTTTCTTTCTGTGTTTGTTTTCACGTTTTCAGCGATTCAGCATTTATTATTTTATTTGTACAACTATTCGGTACATTGTACAAAGAGCTGTTAATGTCTCATTATGTGCACTCTTTGCAAGGACGAAAAGAGAATCTGCTGAATTCGAAGTACTTGTAGTAGACCTGAAATTTGCCTGATTCACCACATAGACATCAATATTATGTGACCCTGCACCTCAAAACAAACAAAAAGTCGCCAAACATGAATTTTTAGTGAAAGAGCAGACTCTAAGCTTTAAAATGATGTATAAATCAGTTCATATGGACTCTTCTAACCTATTTCAATATTGGAAAGAAAGCACGCACTCTTGAAAAGTGTGAACTGAGAAAAGAGGCTGTGAAGTGGAGGGTCTATTCAAGCGTTTAATCTTTACCAAACCGTGCTGGCTGTGCTGTGAATGGGACAAAAAAAAAAAAAAGGATGTAAACCACCGTAGCAACAACAATGAAAGGATTATCAGATTACGCTGACATTGGACATGCTTTATTGACACATTTAGTTCATAATTAATACAAACCTTCAAGGAGGTAGCACTATTCTTTCAAAAGTTATTAGAGTTGAAATTGAAGGGTGTGCAAAGGATTTTCAAGAAATTAAAAGGGACCTCTACCTGATGTCACTACTCTACAAAAAGGTTGGTACAAATACTGCTAAAAACACACTTTCGTTTTCATTTTATGGCCCCAAACTTCAGAATGATGTAGATGAAGAATAGTTCTTTCAGATTATATGACAAACTCCAAATTGACTTGGTTGACCAATTTTACCTTTTTGGAGTCCTCACATAGAATCAAGGGGTGCGACTTTTTGTTCGTCAGTTTTGTGATGCACGGTCACATGTATAATGACATTTACCGTTAGTATTTTTAATTCTGCGAATAAAGGATCTGAATGGTGTCAATAACCTGAGTTGGTGCATATACGTAAAGCTTTGTTTTGTAGAAGTAATATACTATCAATGTGTCTTTTTGAAGTTGCCCATACAATGCTGCAATGTGAAATGTACGATGATATTAACGAATAACATAGCATAGATAACAAATTCTGAGGGACATACAGCTGTAATACCTTAACTTATGAAGTATAACAACATTACGAGACACTTTATAAGAGATATATTGCACATGGATGTTCCATTTCATATTTTGATTTATATATTCCGCGATATTTGATACTTTCTTTTTGTTCCAATAATATGCAATCCACCATAGTATTTAATTGTTGCATATCACTTTTATGCTTCTTATTATGAAAATACATACAATTTGTCTTTTTTTTTCAAATTGAGTGATAATCTATTACTCTTAAACCATGTAGATAATTTCGGTAATACAGTATTGAGAGTTCTTATAGGAGCGAATGGAAATCAGAATTGGAACAGAATACATTTGTGTCATTGGCAAGCGTAATATATTGCAGTGACTTAGATGAGTTTGAAATATCATTTACATACACTAGAAATAGTAGCGGTCCCAATATGGTTCCTCGTGGGACTCCACATTGTATAGGTAATACTTCAGAGTTAACAGATTCATAGTACACATACTGCTATTCGACAAATAATCTTTGAACCAATAAAGTGGAATGCCACGAACTCCATAGTACTGCAATTTACGTGTGAGGATAGTGTGGTCAAGAGTGTCGAATGCCTTACTTAGGTCCATGAAAACACCGATGACATGTTTTTCTTCAGCTAAGGTAGTCGACACTCTATCGTATAATTGGGCTGGTGCCATATCTGTAGAATGAAATGTCTTGAAACCATACTGGTCTTGGTTAAGTATATCATATTGTGTCAAAAAAAAAAATCAAACAGTCTGTTATCGACAAGCCTTTCTATTACCTTAAAAATACTAGGAAGAATAGAGATAAAAGAGAGGAGTCATCTTTTTTGTATAATTTTATTGGAATAACTTTTGTAATTTTACATGCGTTCGTAAATATACCTGTTGAGAGAGACAAGATACAAATATATTGTATGTACTACAGGTGTCATTATACTACCAACAGACTGTTTTAAAAGATACGTGCTCATTTCATCATGACCTATTGTATAACTTGATTTGAATGCACAATGCCAACAATCTCACTATAATCTGTTGGTTTGAAAAATAATGAATAACACTGCTGTTGCCATATCTGTAGAATGAAATGTCTTGAAACCATACTGGTCTTGGTTAAGTATATCATATTGTGTCAAAAAAATCAAACGGTCTGTTATCAACAAGCCTTTCTATTACCTTAAAAATACTAGGAAGAATAGATATACAAGAGAGGAGTCATCTTTTAGTATATTGGAATAACTTTTGTAATCTCACTATAATGTGTTGGTTTGAAAAATAATGAATAACACTGCGAGAAATCAGTTTTTGTGGGATCTATTTTTGAAGCTTGACTTCTTAACAAAATACTCACTAAAACAACATGCTACATCCCAAGGGTTACAGAGCGTTTGTCCGTCACGCATAATTTGAAATGTTGATACGTTCTTTTGCTTACCAATAACATCATTAATAACTTTCCAAGTGGCTGACATATTTCCAGTAGCATTTTGAAAGGCTTCTGTATAATACATACTAAGAGAAAGCCTTATAATTTGTGTCAATACATTTCTGTATAATTTATATCGATTAACATTATCATTATTAAGATGCCATGAACTATATTTGAAGAGTTTGTTCGCAAAAACCGATAAGTCCATTTTTGAAGATTTTGAAGTACGGTCTCTGTAATAAAGTACAAAATAATTTGGTCACTACATATAAAGGTACATTTTGGAAGTTATGGTCAAAAGAAGCACAAATTTTCTTATTATTCTCTTTATTTTTCTTGACCTTTAATCGCAAATATCTCCATTTGGCAAATATGGACTTATCGGTTTTTGCAAACAAACCCTTCATTTATATAGCATATATCTTTTCTTGATTGATTGGAAAATTCCTTTTTATACCCATGGATTTTTAATTTTTCTATTACTTTTCCTTTTAATTGCGGGAAAATGTTTGTCAAAATAGGAAAGAAATATATTCCAGAACGCATCATAAGCAATATTTGTGTCTGCGCAAACTAATACATCATCCCATGTTTCCGTGATTAAATCGTCGTTGAGTAATGATAATATTTTTTGGTGTGAATTTGCGCTTCTTCTTACTTTCTGTTTGCTTGACATGGGAATATTGTGTTGCGTCACAGATGAAAAATAAAGGTAAATGATCAGATATAGCACTATACAAAAGACCAGATTTCGAATAATTACTATCAATATTAGTGAAAATGTTATATAATAACACATGATATACATTAAAGAAGTTGAAATAAACCTGCCCATTCTTCCTCATTGTTTTAAGAATAAGTATACCATTCTCTGCAACATATTATTCATTTACAATTAAACTATTTCATTTCTGAATTTAGTAACACTTCGGATTAATAAACCTTCCCTTTAAATGATCTTTCGGGATAAAGCACCCTCGGAATAACAAATCTCATTTCACTTTCTGATTAAACAACCTTTTGAATAACGAACCGTATTTCATTTTCCGATTTAACGAACCTTCGTTATAATGGCCATTATTTGGATTAAGACACCTATGGAATAACGAACCTTATCTGATTTTCGGAATTACATAATTATAACCAACTCCTTTTAGAGTGAAGATAATATCATGTTTTAGCGTATAGCTTCATGCACTTCCATCATCCAGAAAATTATCGGACTGTTTTGTATTATTGTTTGTTTGTTGTTGCTATCGTTTTTATTCAGACTATGAACATGCATGTATCATGTAGAAAAAAGTGAAGAACTTGGTTGGTCGTGAAACTTAGAGTGTGCACGATAGGTTTACATTTTCTTCCCTCCACTTTCTTAATTTACTTGGAAATTAATCTACAATATACCTACTCTTGGTTTGAACGGGCTGTCTGCTCATTCGCAAGAATATTCGCAGATATTTATTCGACACAGCCAAAGGCACAATCATGGTACATCCAATTATGTAAATATCATGAATTTCATGCAAATAAAATAAAAGAACTACGAAAAAAATTACTTTTTTTTTTTTTGCAAACTCACGTGAAGGTTGGTGACACGTTTAGCAAGCACAACTACACAATCGGCAACGTGTTAGACCCTTCACAAGATTATCGCAGCTATGATGAGATGTTTGTATCACCATGGAGATATATCCGGATGGAAATCGAAGTTAGCTCAGCACAGATCAGGCAATACTAGTGCAGTGCGTTGTATAGTAAATCGAGTGATAAGTCATAATTTGCGCAAAGGGTGCAGGATAGCAAGAATGCGCGCGCACGTGACCCAAAGGTTCACTCGCAATGTGCTCGTAGAAGCAAATTAGGAGGGTAATTGCGGTGCTCCAAACCTTTTCTTTTCTTTTTCTTTCTCAATCTTTTTCAAAAAATGCGAGGTAAACCTTTACTGAAGTGTTGTGAATCTACGTTCAACTGACAGGAACGTAGATAGTAAGAATCATTGGAAACGAAGGCAATGACAAACATATATCTTTGATCATGAAAAATATAACGATTATGATTATGCTTTTTACGATTTGATTACATTACTCCTCATAAAATAATTGGCTGAGAGCTAGAAAAAAGAATCGTCTGCGCTCAGCCACAATGATTTTATTTCGTATTTGTTTGATTGTTACTTTTTCTGGCACATCCCTGTCATACCACACCTTTTAAAAAAGATAAAAAGGCATTTCCGACATTTCAAATGTTATGACTTATTCAACCTTTCATAGGTGTTAGATTTAAGACTTAAAATGTTGAATTTAACATTCAAAAGGTTTCAAGAGTAAAGATACTGAAAATGTTTGATTTGCCTTTTCATCTTCTTGTTGTGCAATAAAAAAAAAAAAAACGCGAGAGACGGAGGGAGAAACAACGTAAAAAAAAGTTTTATAGAGTCATATTGACTCTGTTCCACCACCAACCACCTCCGCACAGACCCAGCTTTGGAGTAATTATGTTGTGCTCAAAATTCAATATATGCGCATGCGAATAAGGGATAGAAACAACCAGTGTAAAAACTGAATCCATATAGTCGATGTTACGTATTGTTAAATGCACAAAAAATGAACAATAGTTATAAAAAGAAACGCTTCCATATTAAACCGTATACGGTTACTGTTTATTGAGAAAAATACTTATATATCCGTATATTCTAGTCTTCATTACGGTTTCTGTTTATTGAGAAATATACTTATATATCCGTATATTCTAGTCTTCATTGGGAAAATGTTATATGGTAGGATGTTTTGTGATACAACAGACCTACACATATGCATCAAATGTGATATCTTGGTCATTTTTAAAATCACTACTCCCAAAGGTAAACTGGACCTTTAAATTTAACGTTCAAATAATTAACACTGAAAATAGGTTTGAGGAATGACAACCTGAAAATGTATGATTGTTCAGTGACCTGGTTATTGAAAAACAATGTGAAATCGCCAAGAAACGATGTAATTTAACTCTTTCCAGTCTCCAGCTGGCTGCAGAGTTGCGACTTCTCTGCAAAGATCTCCGTCTCCGAGTCGAAGAGACTAATTTTATTCACAAGGTCTCCGAGACGTCTCAACGACTTTGCGGAGAAACATTGGCGACCTAACGAAGACGTCGCGGACACGTCTCCGCGACATTGGAGATGTCTACGAGTTGTCGCGGTCACGTCTCCGCGACTTCTGGACTTCTCTGAAGTCGCCGTGGAGTCGCTTTCTTGGTGAGTCGCGGCGACGTCTCCTCCAATAGGATACACCCTCTATCCACTACAGTATGTCTCAAAAAAAAAAGTATAATCGGATTTCGCACTGATAACTTTCAAAATGAGTTTATAGCAATCTTGATGTTATTTTAAGGGATTGAAAATATGATTTTTTTTTAACCTAAAAATTGCAGAAAACCCCATCCGATTTGGTTAAGTGGTCACAGAGAAATGTAGATCGCTGAAAAGCATGTCATGGATGCTTTTCTTCCAAGATTAGCACTTGGATGCTTTTGGTTTACATAACACAACGGACTAAACTTGGAGGAAAGATATTCCTGACATGTTCGACAAGGATCCCCATTTCTCTGTGACCACTTGAGCAAATCGGATTGGGTTTTCTGCTAAGATGTCGGTTATAAGTTATAATTTCATACCGTGAAATTGCATCTTGATTGGTTCACTATTTTTAAGGGTATCGCTGGAGAAAGTCTCGTTGTATTTTTTTTTTGGGGGGGGGGGTGAGGGGAGTACATACGGTATTTTGTGCAAATAATCACCGGGCTTCCAGTCGTCCAGCAAGCGTATACCAAATCTGTGATGATTTGTGTGATCAATATTGTATGCAGTATGTGCGGAACAGACCATTTCTGTAATATATCATTGCAATTCCTCCGAGGCTTCTTTTCCTACAGCTTAGTAACGAAGCACTTCATCCACCTGCTCCCTCAAATTAAGTTCCTTAGTCAGATATTCAAATAGTTGTTGCTAGGTGGGGCAAGACTGCAGAAAGCTTTGTGCTTAACGCTAAGGGCAACGTTTTTGAAGAAAGCATGCACACAATTTGAATACATTGCCAAAAAGGTCTATTGGTAAGCATGATAAGGGTGGAGTAAGCGTAAAGGTAAATTTGAAGTCAGAAACCAGACTAATTACTCCTCATAATGACACAACACTGAAACAAAAAAGACAAGAAAAAGATAGCCAGTATATTTTCTTTTGTGGAAGACATGTACAGCAGCTCTATGGCGTTTTTGATTTGTTTGTTGTTGTTTGTTTGATAAAGAAAGTCATGACATACAGTGCACTCCCGTTATACAGTTATAACAAAATTTCGGCTAAAACGAAGTTAAAATTCAGGCGGCAACATTATCCGCTCTGTTTTTTTTTTCATTCTTTACCTGTTCGGTTAAAAAGAAATTTCGATATAACGAAAGAAAACTGCCGGTCCCGAGGATTTCATTCGTTATAACGGGAGTCCACTGTATTGGTAAATTCCTGCATAAAAAAGTAAACTGGTAAAACACATGCTTCTAATTAAGTATATAAATATAAGAACGACCCAAGTCCATGGAAGACCATTTCGAGTAAACTTAAAAAAACTTCATATCTTTTTTATTTGTCCAATGATATTCTATTTAACTGTGACGGGAAGGCAACATTGTATATACAAATTAGAACATATAATATTATGACAATTAACATTTACAATAATTGTGGAGAGGCAATAATGTGTGATGGACTTGGGTCGTTCTTTGATTCATATACATGATATTCTGCTATAGAGATGAGAGAAGGATGAGAGAGGGCGCTATAATATAAATGTAAGAATGACCCAAGTCCTTCATTCTTACATTGATATAATATTTAACTCATTCATTTCTGGCACTTCCGGGGGTAATTAGGATTTATCATTTATACACAAGATGAGTCCATGCATGCATAAGCTACAATTTCCCATGTTAAACTGAATTTGGCCAAAAATTGGACTTGGGTCGTTCTTATATTCAGGTCTTCAATTGCAAACCGAAGAGTAGATGTAAATCATATCGGTATTCAGAATGTCTCTTCCGTCATACCGTCCATTTGGTGGTTTCGTAGCTTGTCATCCAATTTGCCGTTCGTGGAATCTAACAAGTCAATTTGCAACTACCAAATGTTACTGTTGAAGTGTAAGCTTAGTACTTCAATAGAAAGTACACACGTGACATTATGTGGTGTTGTATATTTTATTTTCCTTTCTTGTTCACAAAACAGATACCCCTTTACGAGACAAATAAAACATGAGACTGTGAGAAACCTAATCAGCTAATATCCCGGTGTTGTTTGCTTGCTTACAACTATCAAAAGGCTCTCGCCTGAGTTTTAAAAAAAATATTTAAAATGCGAATTAATATGGCTACAAGGTTACTCTTAGGCGTTGGTAGCGGAAGAAATGATTATTGTAATAAGCACAGTGGATGAGAGAGTGGGGTCTCCCGTAACGATCCACCTTAAATCTGATTTGACTGGCATTGTATTGCTTCATTTCGCCTAAAAATGACGGAGCTAGAAATGCGGGCCTCTACGGAATTTGATTAACCAGAATATTGTAACAGAGAATTGAAACTCGCGTTTAAATGATCGTAAAAATAAAAAAAAAAATCAATTTGCATTCAACAAGTTTAATCATGAGTAACTATACTCGAATCATTCAGACAGTTTTTGTTTCATGTCATTCTTTTAACCTCTTTTAAATGTCCTTATTTACATTTTTCGTCTCGTTTGTCATGTCTGACTATAATATGATGTGTAACTTGTGAAGGGTGTTGGCATGTGCAGTTGAGATCATTAATGAATTTATCATGTCAAGAGTTCAAGAGACAGTACCTTCCTAAATGTGTGATTTAAAGTTCGGTGTTAGCGCTAGCGCTGTCTCGACACTGGCACCGGAGATAAAAGAGAACTTGAATTCAGTCGATGTTGGCAGGTTGACCGCAAAATTATGACCTATTTCCGGTAATTGGTGTTTGGCCAGGTGTTGAATGTCAACTGCTAAACCAAGCTCCACCGTCGGTGTTGGCAATGTACGTGCTTTTTTCACGCTTTGGCTAACACTAGCCCCTAGGGATTATCATTTTTGTCATTTCAAGTTCGGTGCTGGTGTAAGCGTTGCTGTTCGAGACCCGCATCCACTCACAATAGATGCAAATTTTACGTGCAAAGTCTATACTAATGCGATGGTCGCCCGCGAAATTTACACGAGCACTTTAGACATGGTTACATAAAGCTGAGCCTGTGAGAAAAAATAAAATCGTTGTGTGCTGGAGAAGAAATTTGTAGCATTTTAATTCGTCTTCCCCATTATGTGTCTAAAACTAAGCAGTCGTGACTACACAGTTGATTAGGAGACAGCATTATCACTAGCATTAGCACCAAACTTGAAATCAACCGCCGAATATTCTGCCAATTCTGATGACTGAGACTAGAAATTTTAGACTACAACAACTCTCCAGCATCGACAAATACTCGATAAACTCTACCTTTACAACTGTTACTGAATTAATGATACACTTATTTAGGAATCATTGAACATTCCTGCTGATATTTGCGAAGGTGCTTCTTGAAATGTGATTTTAATTGTGCTAAAGTCTCTTGAGTAGGTTTACGTGGTAAGCGATGGTTCACTGGTCAGCACCGAAGCCTGGCCCGCTGGCACCAGGGAGGTCATGGAGGTGTCGTCTCACCTCCCTACTGACACGGAGGTATCATGATTGCGGCTCCGACACTCCCCAAGACTAGTCCTCTTTGCTCTATACTAAATCCATAAACCATGTTGTGCAAGCTATCTATACGTATGATCAGGATCCTCCAGGGTTTCTTGTAGTGGGTAGTGTCTGCATTCACTGTGTTCTATTTTCAGGTACCTACCGCCTGGTTGAGACATAGAACAGAAAGAGAGAGAGAGAGAGAGAGAGAGAGAGAGAGAGATAAAACAGGATACTTATTACGTGCGTTGATATAATCGTACATTGTATATGATACCGTTATCAACTGCACTTTTCTTTAATGTCTTTTGTCGTAAGCAAGGTTTTCAAATGTTGTACAAGTAATTTCCAAGTCATGCTTACCTTCGATTATGATGCATAGTCTGTGATTGATAACTGAAAAGAAGAAAACGAATTAAAGATGTAAGTTGCAGACGTATTGAGGCATTTAATTCACATTCCATGAGAAACGTGAACTTGCACCACAAAACAAACAAAAAGTCGCACCCCTTTGATTTTACGCGAGGACTCGAAAAAAGTAAAATGGTTCAACCAAGTCAATCTTGAGTTTTTCATATTTTCTTAAAGAGCTATCCTTCGTCTACATTAAAGTTTGATAACTTAACATAAATGAGAAAGTGTGTTTTAGCAGTTTTTCTACAGCTCTGTTATTGTTTTTATTTTTTGTTGCTGTTGTTGGTTTTTTTTTTTTTGGGGGGGGGGGAGAGTAGAATGATCAGGTATGACTTAGAGGCGGCTTTTCATGTCTTGAAATCCTTTGCACATTCTTCACTTTCAAGTCTAGTAACTTTTAAAAGGATAAGCCTGTATACTGCTTTGAAAGTGAGCATTAATCATGGGCAGAATGTGCTAATAGAACATGCTTAATTTCAGCTTTATCTAACAACCCCTTCATTGTTGTTGCTCCGGTGGTTTACATGCTGTGTTTTGCCCCTTTCATGGCACAGTTAGCACGGCTTGGTAAAGATTAAGCGCTTAAATAGACCGTGTACTTCAGAGCCTCTTTTCTCAGTTCACACTTTTTGCAGAGCGTGTGCTTTCTTTCCAGTATTAATTTAGGTTAGGGGAGTCCATTTGAAACGAGTTATACATCATTTTAAAGCTTTTAGAGTCTGCTCTATCAGAATACTGCCCTTAAGTGAAAATCCATATCTGGCCACTTTTTGTCGGTTTTGTGGTGAAGGGTCACAAATAATCTTTGATTTGGCCCGTGTTGTAAATACTGGAATTTGTGTAAACATTAAGCGTGCCATTATTCGACTGAAAGGAAAAGGACGGTGTCGGTATATGTCACACCCGTTGAATGATAACTGGTTTATCGTAGTTATGAAAAAAAAAAATGATTTCATTTTACGACTAGTTTCAAAAGACATTACATCATCCGTCTTGGAAACAAAATAGAAGAAAATATGCTCCTATATTTTATATCAATAAAATGATTTACAATCACCTCGGTGGGAGTAGAGAGTTGTTTTCGCCTAATGACTGCAGCAACACACACCGCCACTGATAAGATGAAGGCGATTGTTAACAATGCAGCAGTGGTGGATTCCTGGTGTAACACTCCTTCTACAGTTTCTATCTCTGGACAAAACGTATCTGTTGGGAAACAAAAACAAAGACAGGTGCAATTCAAATTCAGGATAAACATTGTGATTATAAGCACGCAACTACTAACATAATTTATCATGCAGCTCACGTCAACAATCCCAACAGTAGTCTTTTTTTTTTTGTACCGATGAAAGCTTGCAACCCATCTACGTCATGTACGTGTCGACCTGTGAATGTTTTTATATCAATCGGAAGACACCCATCGGGATAAGAATAGCGTCAAATGCGTCACAACTTCAGCTGTGTTGGTGTGACGTAAACCCTGTCGTGGCTATGGGATCTTTGTGTTAACTGATATTCCTTTGGAAAAAGGATTTACAAAAAAAAAGAACAATGTATGATACAAACCAAACACGATATAACAACAACAACAACAACAAACAAAATACGATACACCCCCCCCCCAAAAAAAAAAGATAAGAAAAAAAAAAGAATACAGTATGGCAGTACGCGTCGAAGCAAATTACAGTGCACTCCCAATACAAAGACGTTCTCGGGTCTGGCAATTTTCTTTCGTTATATTGAAATTTCGTTATAACCAAACAAATAAAATATGATGAAAACACACAAACCATTCGTATATTGTAAATTGTTTATTGAATACAAATCATACCCTGAAAAGCAATACGTGCGATGGTACCTAATCAATTTCGTTTGAGCATCATGAACAAAGAATTCGTACGTTTTTCGTAAGAATGCCTTGAGTTATTCTTTCGTCACACCTACGGCCATCTTACGATTTCTTTTTGTCGTAAGATGGTCGTACGTGCAACTCACGGCACTCTCAAGTCATTCGTAAGGAATTGTACAATTTTGTTTTTTTGTGTATTTTGTCGGGTTGTTAAAAAGACACTGCCGTGTCCTGTCGAAAATTCTGCAACAGTTGAAAGTGTTACACTTCAAGATGGCAGTAGAGCCAAGAGGAGACTACAACTGTAGCTGCAACTACAAGTAGAGGAAGAGGAGGTTGTTGCTCCAACTCTCACCCTCTCGCTCCTTCCTCCTCGTCTCCCTCTTTTCTTTTCTTCCCCTTCCCTCTTTTCCATTTGATTGCTTCCCTTTTGGTCCCATATTTAACAGACATATTTTCTGGTCGAACACCTAGAACAAAGTGAGGATTTGAACTTCGTACGTTTGGCTTTATACCCCTAAAACTCAACAGTTACACAAATAGTGTGTACCTACGCCTTACGAGTCCCTTACTTTTGTAACGAACGCCTTACAAACTCGACGAGTTGTTCGTAAGAACGCCGTACGAATCTCCGTTCGTAAGGCATTCTTACGAAAGACGTAAGAGCCCTCTTTGAACGACTTAAGGCGTTCTTACAATCATCGTAAGAATTTAAGGCTTCTAGAATTGTCTCTCGACCCTGCAAAATCGTGCGTAGTTCTTACGATGTTCGCACGACGTTCGTACATCCGCCTTGCGAAGAGAGGGTTTCGTACGAAGTTAAAAAAGATCTTGGACAAGACCATCGACCAGGCTACGAACTTACGAACGGTCTACAAACGGTCTACGAACGCTGGTTTCGTACGGCCTTCCTAAGAAGATCTTACGAAATTGTCTAAAAATCGTTCGTACGGCGTTCGTAGCAGTTCGTAAAGGCATTTGTGACCGAGCCTTTAGCGAATTTGGCAAAATAGACTTCAATGATGATAATCTCGGGACCTGAATTTTTACTTCGTCGTAACGAAATTTCATTATGACCGTGTTCTTTGTAACGGGAGTACCTTGAACCATAAGTACGTGAAGGTACCTGTATAATATGTTCAAATAAGTATATGTTCTTAGTATTGTACATGCTATATTGTTCTTTTCTGTTACTGTTCAAAGTTCAGTTTAATCATTATCACTGGGTGTTAGTGTTGTTCAATATTAGTATTGATTATTTTTGTAAAAATTAAAGGAATTATGCCATTGACTCTTACACCTTGAACGATGATTGAACAATTGAATGATTTCTACTGTTTTTTGGCCTCTATTTAAAGGGGAAGGCTAGTAACTGATCAGTGGGAATCAGTGGAAATACTGGAAGATGATTGTTTCAATCCTTATGGGATTCATTCAAGAGTTCATTGTATATCTATTGTTGTGTGAAAATGATTTGCTTCAGAATGGTCTCATATTCAAGTAATGTGCAGTTTAATGCTTCCAGGTTAGCGTCCCTGGTCAGTGACGGAGCATTAATCTGCACATTACTTGAATATGAGACCATTCTGAAGCAAATCATTTTCACACAACAATAGATATACAATGAACTCTTGAATGAATCCCATAAGGATTGAAACAATCATCTCCCAGCATTCCCACTGATTCCCACTGATCAGTTACTAGCCTTCCCCTTTAACTTATCCAATCAGATATTTCACATCTTTTGAGTCATCGTATGTTTCAACCAACATTATACTGTATGTGATGCCTCACTTACCAAATAACCATTATTTTTTATTGTGTTTTATTTGTGAATGTATGTATGCATGTATATCTTTATTTTGTTAGCGTTTATGTTGTATATTTATGACCGTGCATCACAAAACAAACAAAAAGTCGCACCCCTTGATTTTACTTGAGGACTCAAGAAAAGTGAAATGGGACAACCGAGTCAATTTTGAGTTTTCCCTATTTTCTGAAAGAGCTATTCTTTTTATACATTATTCTCGAGTATGGGATCATAAATTGAATGGGAAAGTGGGTTTTCAGCCATTTTTATACAACCCCTTTTTTGGTAGAGAAGTGTGATCAGGTTTTTCTTAGAGGCTCCCTTTCATTTCTTGAAAATCCTATGCACACTCTTCACTTTCAAGTCTAGTAATTTTTGAAAGGATGATGCTACTGCTGTGAAAGCTGGCATTTATCATGGGCAGAATGTGTTAATGTGCCTGCTCAATTTCAGCTTAATTTGATGGTCCCTTCATTGTTGTTGCTACAGTGGGTTAAAATCATGTTTTTGTCCCATTCATGGCACAGGTAGCAAGGCTTAGAACAGATTAAGCACTTGAATAGACGCATGTTCTTCAAAGCCTCTTTTCTCAGTTCATACCTTTCCAGAGTGTGGCTTTCTTTCTAATATTTATATAGGTTAGGAGAATCCATTTGAATCGAGTTAAACATCATTTTAAAGCTCAGAGTCTGCTCTTTCATAATCTGCCCTTAACTAAAAATCCATGTCTGGCGACTTTTTGTTAGTTTTTTTTGGTGCAGGGTCACATATCATCATTTATGTTTATCATACAATTGCAATAGGGTGCGCGTCACGAGACCGACACCCACGAGTCATACAGCCCACGAGTCATACAGCTCACAAGTCATACAGCCCATGAGTTATACAGGTCAAGAGTCATAGAGTTCGACACTAAGCTAACAAGGCCCACGTGACCGACACATTAAGCCCCGTGTTGTATCTGCGAGCTCGTGGGCTGTTTTTACCTAGTGTCGAACTCATGGGCTTTATGTGCCTGGTGTCGAACTCATGGGATGTATGACTCGTGAGGCCTATGACTCATGGACCTGTTTTCAATGTCGAACTCGTGGGCTGTAGACTCGTGGGTGTCGGTCTAGTGGGATGACCCCTTGCAATAGGGAGCACCTTACCCGACAAGCGTTCGCTTCTTATAGGTGTAACTCAAAATAATTCTTGTAATATTTTACCTTGTTTTTTATCCGAAATAAATGTGAATTGAATTGAATTGAATCTGCGGAGTGTTTCTTACCTGTAGGACAAAGTGTTTCTGAGGCTGCAGTCAAGCCATAGGCATTCATGACCTCACAGGTGATAGTGGTGCAGCTATTCAGTACTGGTTTGATGGAGATCGGTGTGGAGCCATGAGTGGACCACGTGACATTATTCACTGTGATGGCGTACGAATGGAAGCCTCCGTGTGGTTGGTACTCTCTAGGCACGTGACACGACACTGAGAACATGACGTCATCGCCTCCCAAAATCTCGGAGACTTTGATTCCAATTGCATTGTCTGTAATATAGCATCAGGAGAAAGGGAAAATAGGAATTTGCATCAACAAAACAAACCACATGATTTGAGTAGTTCTGATGTCTTTGAATGCATTCGTTAGTCACTATTCTTTGCATGGTATTTAATACGAAAAGTCACGTCAACGTAGAAAGCTTTGGTAGTCGTACACACGTTAGAGGCCTTGAAATGTTACCTCAAAAATTCATCAAATGCTCCCTTTTTCTCCATTGGTCAGTATAGTATAGGACACGTGATTGAGAGTTTGTCTTTTCTCTACTGACCATTATGTCAGGATGGAGATAATGCCATTTACATAGCATCTGGTACTTCAAAAATAAATGATATTACGTGAATGATACACATGCCTCTCTATATTGTTAAATTCTTGTACGTTGAATATAATCTGTTCATATTCTTTGAAATCTTGGACTTCTTTTTGTTTTATGAATCTCAGCAAAAATACAATGATCTCTTGAAACCATGAAGCTTGGATAGTCATGATAGTACTGTAAGCAAACGTCTAAACCAGTTACGCTCGTCAGGGTTGTGGGTAGACGGCAGAGAACAACCTGCATTGACCTTATAATTATCATTTGAATTATGTATTATAATACACTTTTATTGGCCTACAGAAGCTGATACTGCCGGTTTTACGTTTACGCACCTCGCCGAATCAACGAAGTATTGCAAAATACTCGTAATAATTGTGGTGATGAGAATGTTGTCTACTTGCTCATTTGTTCATTCCCACCATTTTTTAAAACATGTTATGATAGTAAATACAAGGCTATTCCAGTGCTCACCATCACCCGTGGGGCAGTAGGTCTTTTTAACCGTTGAAGAGCCCACTCCATTTTGACCAAGGCATGTCACGTGTTTACACCTGTCTGGACGAGGTGTTATGACAAAGGAAGGGACCTCTGACGACGAAACTATCTCCTGGTCTACCTTTATGATGAATGTATGGATGGGAGGATAAGGCTGATCACGTGGTTTCAGTTGACATGTAACCAAAAGGTTTCCTCCTGGATGCTTGGCGTCCTGCTGTTCCTGAAGTCTGATTGACAGGGCGTCTGCTGCAGGTGCATCTATGCATGTATAGTGATCAGTTATGAAAATGTTTGGTAAGATGCTTGTGTCATGATATCAAAATACTTAAGCCAATACCTACACTAAAAGATGACAAACCATATCAACGTCACCACTTATTTCCATGGTTTTCCTGACAATCCTTTACAGGCAGAAAAGACTCCGGAATGAAATTTCTAATGCATGACTCATACTCTAGAAATCAATCATATCAGATCGGGTCATGGACACAATTCTATGCACTCTTCTGCTATAAACTTTCTTGCACTCAAGATGCATTTGAATAATGGGTAGCTCTTACAAACAGACCAAAAATAGTTACATTTTGGACAGTGAATGGACGTTGTTGTCGTATTTCTGAGTCCGTTGCTTCCTTTACAGGACACGTCCACACACCAGCGGGGAAGAGGAAAAAGACGAGATTGAGGTGAAGACGATCTGGAGAGCTGGACGCCACCAACGGTTATCTCATACATTGTGATGGGTGGAGATGGTTGGTCGTGAGGAGTCACGTGACACTCAATGATAAGCCCAGGCTCGACGTCAGGATCCGGTTGATCGTGAAACTTGATGATTATCACACCTTCTGACGGAAGCTCTTAATCAAAACAGAATGAAAGAGGTTAAATGAAAACGAGGTGAATAGTTTATTCATAACATATTTTGTACTTTCTCTGTTTAACTCGACGGAACTGAAATTTTTCAGTTGTACATGTGTATCGTCAAGTTAGATATCATAATCCTTCATGCAATAGAACAGTGGTTCACCCTTCATAAGCTCCAAATACAGTTATATGTTTCCTCTGGCCGGGTTAACCCTGGAGGTACTATACACCAAAAAACATTTTTTTAAACTTCATAATATATTATATTAAATATATATATATATATATATATATATATATACACTTGGTGATTCTATCCTTCTATGAAGAGTGCTCGATATCCTCAAAGGAAGAGCTTTAGACAGAAGTATTGCAACAAGTTCACTCGGTTGACATCAGGTTCATCCGTATTTTATTGCTACTCGGAGTTTCATGCCACCTTCATTTAGGGGCAATCATCAGGCAATGATTAAATACATCCCAGAAATGCATTTGGATTGAATTAACGCATTTTTAGCGCGTGATACCAAAACAAAAACAAAACAAAACAAACTATACGCGCCTGGACCATAGGGACCAGTGCGCACTTAATCATATCCATTATTACGTATATCGGGCAATAATTAAACCGTTGGACAATGCATCGACACCATAAGCTTGTGCGCTATGACCGTAGTTACCAGCGCATACTGAATCACATTCATTATTACGCAATAATAATAATTACAATTGTTCAATGCATCGGATAGACTTGACGCGCTTTATAGCGCGTGACAAAATAACAAAATGACAAAGTAACAATAGAGGCCAGTGCGTACTGAATCACTTTCATTATTACGTATGGGTAATAGCATCTGGAGATTTGCATTGATGTAAAGAAAGCCCAGGTGTATACATGCATCAAATTAACCAAATATGCGATGAATTATTAAACAAAATTGTTAAGAGTTATTAAACAAATAAATTGTAGTGAAGATAGGTCACAATTAGATGCAGAATACTGAAAGATGGATTATTGCGGAAATCCTTCAGTAAACAGGAGGACACGACGATTTCAATCTAAGACTTGAAATTACAGATGTAGAATTTATTTTCATGGCGGCACTTCGACACAAGTTCTGGTCTCTTGTTTAGTAGCGTTTGCTTACTTGCGTTCATGATAAGAAGCTTCTCGGTGAGACATAGGTCGCACCTCTTTGACTCGCTGGTGTACGGGAAGGCATGGCTGGCGATGGACCATTCGATGGTATACGGTGTGCTGTTCTGGTTCAGGTTCCAGATGAATTTGGAAAGCTCCGTGCTGTTCTTGTACCTTTCGTGCCGGAAGGATTGGAGGTGGTTGTTGTACCTGAGCTTGAAGGGGGGCTCAGTGACGCCGATATAGGTCATTCTTTCGTCTGGGGTTATGACCTCCGCGTTGTAGATGAGGTTGGTTGCAAGGCAATTCCCTTGGAGTGGACAGAGGTCCTTGTTCCGGCAGTTGCACGTTTTTTTGTTAGATTTCTTGACATCTTTCATGGTTTGCGAGTTGTGATTTTTGATGATGCTGCCGACATTCGGCATACAACTGTAACTTACTTTTAGTGTGTTTCTGCTGAATATCCGGTGGAGCTTCGATGTTTTGGGGAAGTGCTTATCCACCAGCATCAGGAATGTGTGGCCGATGTTTGTTCTCACGTTCATACTGTACGGGGGGTTGAACCAGATGATATTGCGCTTTCTGTTTCTCTTTTTAGGTTTGGGTCGATCTTTGGTGTATGCCAAGCTTTCGGAGGTGTACCCACTGGCTTTCAGGGCGTTGTCGTACATCGGTGTGGCTTTCTTGAAGGTCTCCTCGTCACAGGAGATGTCAGAAATGCGTCTGCCTATAGAAGCTGGAAGGCCCTTGATTATCGATGGCGGATGGTTAGATTGCCTGTGGATGTACATCGGGTTGTCGTTGGGCTTACGGTATGGGTAGTACTTGCCGTTATTCAAGTTGAGGGTGATGTCGAGGAAGTTCACGATCTTAAGATTGCAGCTGATGGTGATTTTCAGGCCGAGTTTCTGAAACGTTGCCGTCATGCTCTTCCTAATGCGGTCAGCCTCACTGCCGGAGATATTTTTGAAGACTGCCAAACCATCATCTCTGTAGAGGCCAATATTCCCTCGGCCGTACTCATTGGACAGACTGTTGAGGATGTATAGGCCCACAAGCTCACAGACTTCAGCTCCGTCAAAGCTCCCCATTGTGACGTCGAACAGGCTCTCATTATCCTTTTTCCTCCAAGGAAGGTCCTTGTCAAAGAGGATGGACTTCCTCGCGTGCATGATGATCTTGTAGTCACTAGCGGAGATATTTGTGTATTCCCTTGCGAAGTCAATAGCCTTTTTCAGCAACTGCTCAGAGATTGACGGGTAGAAGTTGACTACGTCGAAGCTGACGAACGTATGCTTCTCCTTCTCCTTTATGTTTTTGAACCAATTGATCACGGCGCCGGAGCTACGCCATTGGTTTACAGATGTAGCACTTCTAACGGCGTTGTTGATATTGTCCAGAATTGCCTTGCTGACGATACCAGTTTCACTTTTGGCGGGGTTGATCAGTCGACAGGGGAGTGAATTTTCAAAATTGTCCTTGTGGTCCATCAGCTGCAATCTTAAGATCGTGAACTTCCTCGACATCACCCTCAACTTGAATAACGGCAAGTACTACCCATACCGTAAGCCCAACGACAACCCGATGTACATCCACAGGCAATCTAACCATCCGCCATCGATAATCAAGGGCCTTCCAGCTTCTATAGGCAGACGCATTTCTGACATCTCCTGTGACGAGGAGACCTTCAAGAAAGCCACACCGATGTACGACAACGCCCTGAAAGCCAGTGGGTACACCTCCGAAAGCTTGGCATACACCAAAGATCGACCCAAACCTAAAAAGAGAAACAGAAAGCGCAATATCATCTGGTTCAACCCCCCGTACAGTATGAAAGTGAGAACAAACATCGGCCACACATTCCTGATGCTGGTGGATAAGCACTTCCCCAAAACATCGAAGCTCCACCGGATATTCAGCAGAAACACACTAAAAGTAAGTTACAGTTGTATGCCGAATGTCGGCAGCATCATCAAAAATCACAACTCGCAAACCATGAAAGATGTCAAGAAATCTAACAAAAAAACGTGCAACTGCCGGAACAAGGACCTCTGTCCACTCCAAGGGAATTGCCTTGCAACCAACCTCATCTACAACGCGGAGGTCATAACCCCAGACGAAAGAATGACCTATATCGGCGTCACTGAGCCCCCCTTCAAGCTCAGGTACAACAACCACCTCCAATCCTTCCGGCACGAAAGGTACAAGAACAGCACGGAGCTTTCCAAATTCATCTGGAACCTGAACCAGAACAGCACACCGTATACCATCGAATGGTCCATCGCCAGCCATGCCTTCCCGTACACCAGCGAGTCAAAGAGGTGCGACCTATGTCTCACCGAGAAGCTTCTTATCATGAACGCAAGTAAGCAAACGCTACTAAACAAGAGACCAGAACTTGTGTCGAAGTGCCGCCATGAAAATAAATTCTACATCTGTAATTTCAAGTCTTAGATTGAAATCGTCGTGTCCTCCTGTTTACTGAAGGATTTCCGCAATAATCCATCTTTCAGTATTCTGCATCTAATTGTGACCTATCTTCACTACAATTTATTTGTTTAATAACTCTTAACAATTTTGTTTAATAATTCATCGCATATTTGGTTAATTTGATGCATGTATACACCTGGGCTTTCTTTACATCAATGCAAATCTCCAGATGCTATTACCCATACGTAATAATGAAAGTGATTCAGTACGCACTGGCCTCTATTGTTACTTTGTCATTTTGTTATTTTGTCACGCGCTATAAAGCGCGTCAAGTCTATCCGATGCATTGAACAATTGTAATTATTATTATTGCGTAATAATGAATGTGATTCAGTATGCGCTGGTAACTACGGTCATAGCGCACAAGCTTATGGTGTCGATGCATTGTCCAACGGTTTAATTATTGCCCGATATACGTAATAATGGATATGATTAAGTGCGCACTGGTCCCTATGGTCCAGGCGCGTATAGTTTGTTTTGTTTTGTTTTTGTTTTGGTATCACGCGCTAAAAATGCGTTAATTCAATCCAAATGCATTTCTGGGATGTATTTAATCATTGCCTGATGATTGCCCCTAAATGAAGGTGGCATGAAACTCCGAGTAGCAATAAAATACGGATGAACCTGATGTCAACCGAGTGAACTTGTTGCAATACTTCTATATATATATATATATATATATATATATATATATATATATATATATTTAATTTATATATGTGTGTGTGTGTGTGTGTGTGTGTGTATTTGTGCTTGGGACACTGGTTACCTCATAGCGATAAGTTATAGAAACTGCTTAAACAAATTGACAAAGTGGAATCAGGGTAGACTCGATCCTTTTTTTTTTTTTTTTTTTTTTTTTACTCGTTAGCAAATTTCTCATGTCATAATGACTGTAACTGCGACAACATCCAAAAAGTCTGGCGTGGTGTATATACATGCACGTCATGACCGACTAAGCATTTTGTTTTGTGAATTGCGCAAGAAAAATTGACGTCGTAGTTACAACAGTACTTCCTGGGTTTTACGGATTTAACATTTATTTGTCAGTGTCTGTCATATAAACTCATAATAAACCGGTACTACGTGCAATGAATGTAATATTATGTGTCAACATAATATGCATGAACAAAGACAGAATTCGTCAATTTTAAACTAATTGTAGACATCCTCATGTAATCCATTTTAATTTGTCTAATCTTATATAACATAGCCACTCAAGAACAAAGAATTAAAGTCATTGTGCAGGATGTCTTATTGTTGACACCAAACGAATTACGAGAAGGCACAGAGTTTATCCGTTGTGGCAACTCGAGATATAATAATCAATATAAGAAAAAACTGAGGAGATTTTTGTGCCAGGTTAGATTCATTATGAGTGTTTAGATAAGTGTCATGTGTACAATGTATTCGGTATAATTGTTCAAGTTTGTCTTATTACCTCCGCCAAGGGAGGAGGTTATATTTTCGTTACCGTTGGTTTGTTAGTTAGGAAAAAAAAAAAAAAAAGGTAGTGAACGGATTTGGATGAAATTTGCAGGAAAGGTTGAGAATGACACAAGTAACAAACCATTAACTTTTGGTAGTGATCCGAAAATTTTGGGGGAATTTAAGAAGGATTTTTGATATTTTGGCAGGTAGGGTCAATGAACTTGGGAGTTCAGGCTGGCGTATTTGAGGTTTGCATGCGCGCACTAAAGTGCGTGGTGCGTGCTCTAGTTTCTGCAAGGGCGAGGCGCGCCGTGCAGCTGAGGGTTTATGACGTAACAAAAGCTTCTATATTGGGGAAATCAGGCGATTTTTCAGCATGCCATACCAGCTATGGATGGAAATCACTGATCTCTATGGAAGAGCACAAAGAACTTTTCCCCTGTGGTGGAGAGAAGAAAAATCTCTTTGGGAAGAGCAAGATCATCGGTGGAAAGTAGGTCCTTGGCAGAGGTCTGCGCTCTCAGAGTGCTTTTCTAGTTGCTTTATACTCCGGAATATTTTCTCTTCTCGTCTCCTTCTGTTTATTCTCTCTCTCTTTGTGCCTCTCTCTCTCTATCTTTAAGCCCGATTCATAGTCTACAGACAATTTTTGCATTTGTGGAGTTTAGGCCTGTTTTGATGTTAAAAATATAAAAGACGTTTAAACTCTACACATGTAGAATTACCTTTAATCATAATATTATGTGCCTGGAAATCATGGATTTCTGTTTTCGTTTGTGTGACAGTACATTATGCTTGTCTCCGTGTGTACTCTGATTAGAGTGTGTTTGCATGTGTGCATGCGCGCGCGTGTGTGTGTGTGTGTGTGTCTGTGTGTCTGTGTTTTTGTTAGTGGGGGATTGGTGCAGGTGTGTTTATGTTACATGTTCTCCTAAATTTGGAGAAACTGAATGGTTGCAGGAAAAAATGAAATAAACATGAAATCACAACAGAAAAATATATGTATATATGAGATGAATCTGAAGGAAAATTTGACGAAAATGATCGTTAAAAGACAATATTGCTTTTGCCGTTATTTTTGTAGTGAGTGTGACGGACGAACTTGAATTGTTAACGACGAGAATGTGTGACAAATGTCTAGATTGAATGGAATTTGTTCGAAAATGATTGACAAAAGACGAATTTGAAACTAGGATTGGCATATACAGTATTCCAGATTTCTCGTGGCGAAATTGAACTACAAATCTATTAAATTGAATGAGAAAACTTTGAAAATAAACGGGAAAGCCTACATTATCCTTTCTTTCATTCTGCTTTCTGTCACACTCATTCTCTCGCTCTTCATTCTTAGAAATAGGATGGTGCGTTAAAAGATAATTATGTCGTCTTTGCGTCTGCAAATATCTGTTGCTTATGCCGATCATCTCGGATTTTCTCGTTTGATAACTTCTTGAACCTACATTTCATCCACTCTCAAATTTCGTACCCAGATAATTAGATACACTCCTCATAATGCAATTTCATGTCTCTCTTTTCATACGTACTCTTTTCTCTCAATCACAAACGCATTGGCAGTATAAGTGAAAGCGGATTACAACGACAATCTCATCTCTAATATACTTATACTATAGAGACTTCAAACCACATAAAAGTAATTGGAGTTTCTTAGTGCGATGTACCGGTTTTATTCTCTTGATGATTAGCATTTATGACAAGGCAATCGTGTACTTAAAATCATCATGATTTTATCGCTACAAGTGATAGACGTACGCTGTAGCATCATTACACAAAACCTATGGTAAAATCGTACAAATCTACGTAACTCTTTAATTACAGTTTAAAAAGTCACTGATCAGAAATAAGTCTTGTAGCAAAACAGAAACTAGCAAAACAATCGCTCGTTTAACTATATACCTAATTCAATCCTGATTGCAACCAGAGCTATAACGGAGAAAATAGAAGAATGGAGGAAATGAATGTGTTTATTTACATTTCGATGTAACGAAAGTCAGATTAAGAACTATCGCGTTTTTTTCCTTTGACGGCATTATCTTTGATGTTTTCAAACCGTTATTCAGTGAGTTGCATCCCTAAATAATCCGTATACACAATGTAATACGATGCAATATATACAATCAGGGAGGTGTTAGAGAAGGAGAAGAAACAGAGTCTCTCCATTGTACCCATTCTCCTTGCCGCGGAGAAATTACCCGCTTTTTAGCAAGTGTTACTGAATTGCTTTGGCCAAAGACAACCTTTCTGTTTTATACCCTTCCTCAATCACAACAAACCGATAGAACTCTGTCCCTTTCAACGTAATAGGCAGAAATTATTTAGTGTGTACAGAACAGGACACACAAACCAAAATTAATAAAAAGTTGTAGTTCTTTAACTGTAAAATGCTGTTAAACACGCAGAAACACGAATTAACCAATCACATAATCCGAAAGATTTCACAATCAAATCAAGATTTTAAAATGGCGAGGAAAATTATACACATAATTATGTGCGCAAGATGGTTAAATGCTAACTTCCCATAAGCTGGGGTAATGGCAAGAGTATTTGAAGGAAATCTGAAATAATTTTTCAGTAACATATCACCAGAAAGTTCCGTGCAGGATTTCAACAATTCCTCTAAAATACAGCTTAAAGTTGTTAAAATAAAAAAAACATTTTCTTTGTTCTTCACAAAAAAAAAACTCTATGGAAGAGCGGCTTACTTGGAGTATTGAACATCAAAGCCAGTGGAATACTAATCACTCAATTGTCATTCTATGGAACCTGTGCATAAATTTCAACAAATTCGGAAGAGATTCCACTCCTCTCACTGATAAGATATATCGACGTTACAGAAAAGGCAAGGTGTATATGAGAATATAAGATTTGCAATCGAAAATAGGGCAGTTTACAGTTCTGAGATCAAAGTTCAAACGAACCGGACTCATTGCTGGTGCAGCGATACTGTATGAATAGGGACTGCCGTGACTTTTTTGACATAACAGAATCAGATGGGCAAATAAAGGAAAACAGAAGACTATTGGTATTTTGTACAAAATTGATAGTCAATGGTCACGAGTGCGAGGTGAAAGATAGAGGCGCTCATTGATATTCAACGAGGCGAAGTTTTTGGAAGTTTTTCACTGAATGTCACGTGATGGGCAATCGACCAATCGGACAGCTACATTTTAAATAGTTGTATGATAATTGCCAGCAAAGAATCATCATATCTGATGGCAAATCAGATCATGGAAAATTGATCTCACCGTAAATTGTCCTGCGTCTCGCAACTATGAACATCATATTGTGTAATGCTTTTTTTTTTTCTTTTTTTTTTTGCTCCCTGTGAATATGATGAATGGCTTCATAAATTGTTTGGCAAAGACTTAACAAGTTAGTAACAATTGTTTATTATAACAAGTTCGAATGGAATGACAATTAGGGACATAGGCTTAACATGAGATATTACACAATATGTATTTATCTTTATTGCTGCATAATACACTTCGAAACGTGAAATACGGAAACCGCACACCTTTTCATTTTATGAATGATCATGTAGGATTGCTATAGTCCATTGTCGTGACATAATTATGATCGAATCCATCTCATCGGTTATTCAGTATCAGATTAATGAGTCTTCGAGGCGAAATTGAGCCGTCGTGTCATAAGGAATATGGGTATCCCATAAGTCCAAGATGAATCCGTTTACTCGAAACTCTGCACCTGAAAAGAAAGAATTCCATTACCAATCAATTTGATTACCAATCAATTCAATACAGTTTTGAAGGTACATGGCGTTGCCTGAATCATTACTAGAAATTAGGTGCAAACTATTTTGTAATACCAAAGTAAGTTAATATACTATCATATAGCCGAATAAGAATGCTCGATTCAGGCATAAGAACCTTTGGCTCGTGCATGGTTCTCCCGTCTTGTCCTTACTTTCTATAGGGGCGTATTTACATCAACCCTAGAAATATGAAATATTGATTATGATGAGAACTTAATATGACAAGACAGAGATCGTTATTCTACCCTTCAATAAAAGCACAAAAATGTACGTAAATTCTAGTTTGTACAGCTTGCGATATCAGTCACTCCCACTTAAACGATTATGTTTCGTCCCATAGCTTCTACAATTTGTTCCTGGACCCCATTTGTTTGACTATAAATCGTCGAAAAAGCATATCGCACGAATGAAATCTTTAGATGACATAAAATTCAAGCCTCCGAAACCAATTCCTATACTTCAAGCTGTGATATGCATGTGAAAGATCCTCAGCACGTCTCGAAGGTAAGTTGGTAACAACACTTTTTACGCAATGTTTTACTTTGGTGAAGTGCAAGTTGAAGGGTGTTGGTGCTTTCTTGTGGCATTGTAGTCTGATCATCTTTTAAATACCTCATCTGCGGAGAAGAATGTTCTTCTTCTGTTGAAGTAAGCGACGCAGACGATTACGGAAAGGAAGAACACGACCACAAGAAGAGCGTAAGTTGTCGACGATCGCTGCAAGGCTCCTTGACGCTGAAATTCTGCTATTATTTCCACAGCTTTTACGAGTTTATGTAAGGCAATGAGACAAAATGCTCACTAGCCTGAAAGACAGTATTGTATTAGACATGATTTCAAAACATGCAAGGTTGAGGTATCAGGTTTCCAATCGCAGTCAAATCGTGCGAAGATCTTTTACTTGATTAACAGGAATACGTCAAAAGAGTAATGATAAGGAAAAAATAGCCTGTGAAGGAGACCCGTATGTTTAATTCATTCAATGATTTAGTGTTTCATGGTATACTTTTATGTTCAAACAACAGAAATGATACATTTAGTTTAAAAAGAAATTGTTTAAAATGGAGAAAAATAAGAGGCTGACTTCATCAAACCGTGGTCAAAACAGAGAAATTGAATTTTCGTTTTCGGTCACATTTATTGTCCCTACTTAGTGATTTTTCTTGAAAATTGAAACTTCAATTAATATGACATATTATGACGTCTCATGACTTTTCCATCACTTCCGTTCTTCAGAGGTTAAGTGTACATCGGTCTAGAACGAGCTTGAATGCCATGTTCGCGCGGAAACAGAACAAAGTATGAAGCGAATAAAGGGCATTTCTAATCTGTGGATTTCTTGAGGACTGTCACCAATCAAAGCGTCCTTTTCATTGAAAAGGCTTCAGACACGCGCACGTGTGTTCCTAAGTGTGAGTATGTATGTATTTGTCGTAACATCTGTTTCTTAATGTCTGAAGACAGCACATGTATTGTGACGGTATGTCAGGTAAAAAAAAAAGTACTGAACGTATTGGAAAATAGTGGTAAAGTTCTTCTTTTTTGGATTAGTGTATTTATATGTATTACATTGGGTTACCAGCTTTCCAGTTGTGGTGGTCTCTTTTTTAATACCATAAAACACCGTTTTCAAGATAGATGTTGGCAAAACGCTGAATATTCATTGATTATAATGATTATAACAATCTGCATTTATATAGAGCACGATAATGATAATTTTCAAAAAGAGTTTTACGCGCTTTATGTACCATTTCGTCTTTTACATCGGAAAAGGGGTAGGATAGGATTTAAACACACCATTTTCAACGATTTTTCAAATTCCATGTTATGCCACAGCTTACCTGACGGGCAGAATGTCTTGGTTGCAGTGGTGGAGCCAAAATCGTTCCATCCCGTACAGGAGACTTCGGTGCCCCCGTCGGCCCGAGGGGTGAAGGCAGTCGACGGCGAGCGGGAGGATGAGAGAGTGACGTTATCGGCTGTGATGAGGAAGGTATGGATACCTGGTGTCGGCTGGTACTCCTCGTCGATGTGACAGACCACTGTGTAGATTTTCCCGTTGTTCTCTCCCACGCGCTCGTTGAACTGAACATCGATTATGTCATCTATCATTCAGCATTACGTAAAGGATGAAGGTAACCATGTAATTCCAAGGTGAGAAACACTTTTCAAAAAAAAAATAGAAAGACAAGACAAGACCAAGTACGAGATCTATTGTTTAGGAATTTAAATACACTATATTTCACAGGCCTTTAATTCCTTCAAATGTTTGTAGAATATTACGTGCGGGTGTTACGTGCTTAGACTAGCATATCGTGTCATATGATTTAGATCGAAACGTACTATGATTATACTAGAATGATATTCACAGTACATTCTTACACTTAAAGTTTTTCGAAACAACCAACCAAGCAGACAGACAATCTTTCATTAAAGTAGAATTTCTGGATTTATACCTCTAAAACAGTATAAATCCGTTGAACGCGTTGAGCCACGTCTGTTCCTTCCTTCACACATGATGTTGATACACTTGTTAGGACGAGATTCCACAATCGCAGACGGGACACTTGACGATGAAATCGTCTCGCCGTCAACGGAGATCTCGTATGCGTCAATTGGAGGTGTGGGTTGGTCACGTGGCTCGATGTGACACGTGATCACAAGGTTAACCTCGCTCGCGACTATCTGCTCTTCAATCTGCAGAGCTATGATATCTTCCCCGGGAGGATCTTGATTTGATATCATGAAGAAATTCAAACAAAAATAATTATGTACTATCATTCATATTCATTTATGAATCGTTAGTTGCAATTTTACGCCATAAACATGGGGAATTACATTCGAGAACATCTCGCATTCCTCTGGTCAAGAGGTTTAATTGTTGAATGCGTATGTAGTATACTTCTATGTCATACATATATAACGTATACGGGAAAAAAGGGACAATCAACTCATCTTACTCTTTAGAAAAGCTGCAGTATCGGGGAATCCATACAAGCGTCGTAATACTCTGTAGTTGGTTTCGTTTCGGTCAAAAATATATAATAATATAATGGTTTGCTAACAGTAGCTGACTATCGTCCTTAGGTGTAGTATAAAAACTTAACAACAATCACTAATATGAAACTATTCTCACTGAATAATATGCAGTGTTGTTGATTAGCTGTACATGTGGTTCATCTATATTCCTGATGCTTATTTTGTTTCCTTCTGCTTAACTCTTTATGTGCCACGTTCGCACGTCCGACTCAGTCGACGGCATGCCAACTTAGCATATTTTGCTCAACACACAAAGCCGCCAAAACCGAGCGATAAATCGCTAATCCCACGGTACAATGAAAGCATTTCTCGCGCTTTTGTTCCTCTCAGATACGGTTTTCATTCTATGTGGTGACTGACTATCAAGCGGTGTTCCCAACTAGATTTGCGTGTACATTGTAAGTTTCTGTCACGGTTTTATGTGCAAAAGTCATGCCTTTACAGTAATGTAGCAATTGTTATCAAATCAAAAATAGATTTGCCATACAATTTATATCGAAGCAAAGTTTGGAATTTCCCTTTAACTTTGGTTACTATTATGTCCACCTTAATAGAAATTTGTAGAAGTTATACAAATTGGAAAAGCAGAATTCTTTCTTATAACAAGACTACCTTCGTGTCTCGGAATAACGTGGCACACAGGAGGTTTCCACCATGGCACATAAAGAGTTAAAGCTAATCTCGTCATTTCGAACACCCCAAAAAATAACAAAAGACTTGATCAATAAAAAGTTACCTGTTGGACAAAATTCATTCACTGTAGATGTGGAACCAAGTTCATTCATTCCAATACACGTGACGTCCGTGCAGCCTGGAGGGCTTGGCGATACCATGAACGATGACGAGCTAGAGTTCGACACTGTCACACTTCCAACTTTGATCTCGTACCTCTCGAGAGTAGGGTTGGGTTGATCGATTTCGTTCACGTGACAGGAAATTGTGAAAGTACCTCGACCATTGTCATCCAAACCTTCGTCGAACTCGATGACAATGATATGATCACGTGGTGGATCTGCCAATGAATCACAGAAAGCGTTTGAAAGAAGCCATAAAAAGGTCAACTATTTTGAAGTAGAGATATCATGACGTCATATCAGAAATAACACCATGCAGAACAAAACTGAAAACATGTATGATAAATATTCTGAGTTGTCATGTTTGAACTAAAAAGATAATTTTTGTTTATCATATCCCTTTCTTCACACATGCATTCCTTTTTAAATGCCTTGGTTTTCTTGCACGAAAGAATGTGTTATTCCATGCAAATACATTTCTTGACGCATTAATGTATATGAGGTAGAGCTAATATGCCTGATGAAAGTGCGCACAGTTCATTCATGCACACATCAAAATCTAGTAATATTCATATACTCACAAAATGTAATATGAATAGGTATAATACATTATGTGATATGATATACCGTGAAACTATCAGAATGGGAAAAGAAATATTTATAGTCTTACTTTTTGGACAGTAGGTTTCAACTGACGATGCCGATCCACTGTCATTTTCGCCAATACACGTAAAATTCGTGCACCTATCCGGTCGAGGTGATAGGGTGTACGAGTTGGAGGTCGACAATGTTTGACTATCTCTCTTGATGACGTAACTGCTGATAGGCGGGAATGGTCGAGTATGAGAGGCTATCTCGCAGGAAATAGTCAAACCAACGTGACCACCAATCTCCCTAAGATCCCCCGACTCTTGGAACTCAACCTGTATAGCATCATTTGGCGGAGGTGCTGTACAGGGAAACATAAAACATCGGAACACAATTTTTCAACATTAAGAAACCTTCTACTACACTTAACAACAGAGCTGAAAAGGTATTGTAAGTTTGAAGTCAAAGAATTCTCCTGAATACTAGTATTTTAGTCGTATTGACTTTATTCATGGTATAATGCGTAATGGACTGTTTTCAAGACCTATCAGTATAATTGTATTCAAGCTTCAGAAGAAGATTTACTGATTGTACCGTACCTCGTGGGCAATAGATCGATGTACTCGATGTCGATCCCAAGGCGTTCGTTCCTTCACACGACAGTTCGATGCACCAACGAGGCCGTGGAGAAAGGCGAGTAGTAGGAGAAGATGACTGGGAGAGTATGACGCCATCAGCTTTGATGACGTATGAATTGATGGCGGGCTGTGGTTGGTTCTGTGGAATCACGTGACATTCAATTTCCAAAGAAGACCCCTGATCACGTGTCTTGATAGTAATCACTCCATCGGTAGGGCCATCTGTGTGTTGGTAACAATTGGATTATCATCAATTCCTGTCAACACTTTTAATACGTCAACTCAGAGAATAAATATTTTGTTGTTTATCGCATGTTTGGAATTCATGTAAGCATGCACACTCGTGTACAGACTTGGCGAACGACGCTGGCCTGACCTCTTTTCGTAGGACTCAATATGTGATTGCAAATTGTGTCTGCGTCGAAGCAACATTTCTAGCTACCATGTTTTTATGTTATATGCATCAATTTTGGTATGCATACTAATAATGTTGTGCACAGTTAACATTTAGAAAGAAATCCTGCTCGATCTTGTTTTGAAATAGAACAGCTATATTTCTAAAAAAAAAAAAAAAAAATTACAAGATCTCAATCCTTTCTCTAAAAAATTCGGAGCAGATACATTTTATGTCAATAAAATTATTACATCTATGGAATTGTTGATACACTCTACCCCCCCCCCCCCCACCCAAAAAAAAAGTAAACTCTGCAAGCAAAATGCTACAAACGAATGATCTATGAAAACATTTCGTTTCTTGCATATGTGAAAAAAAAAAAACATATATATAAGTATATGTTGCGGGAGCCAATGATGAGGATGTTCTATTCCTCTGTAATAAACGTGCCTTGCCTCTCGAATAGTGAGGTAATATACGCTGATGTATATCCTCGTAGTGCCGTCATGTTCGCGGTTGCTTATTTAACATTAAGGCGGATGAATACAGTCTGAATAGCGCTTTCTTTCTGTCAATGTTTTCCCATATGGTAATCTCTAGCAATCTTTTTTTTTATGTCATAATTTTTTTTTTGATATCATAAATCTTGGTTTCTCGACTGAGCTTGATTTGAATGATACCGTTTTTGGCACTTAATGATAAAACAAAAACTAAAAAATTCTATGTTTCTATCACCTACGCTGAACTTTTTTAATGAATGAGTTTGCCCATGTGTGTCCTTACAGTACACAAAACACAAACACACAAATGCATTTTTTGCGTCAAGAAAAACACACTTAATCTCTCCAAAGTTTTCACACCCACCCACATCACACAAACACACACACACACACACACACACACACACACACATATATATATATATATATATATATGCACAAAGTACAGTTGTAATTGGCCTACAGCCGCATTATATAAGAAATAATTGTATTTATAGTAAAGAAAAATAATTGAACTTGTTGGGTTAACTGATTTTTCGGGGATTAGATGAGCCGCTCATAAACGTGAACACATTCAAAAAATCAAATAGAAAAGTGGTTAGATAACGGAAAAGTTGAAAAGCGCAAAACTGTAGAGTCCATTTTGAAAATCAGTGCATTAGTAAAGAAATGGTATTATTAGGGACCACATCGCGAAAAACAATTCATTGATAATGATGGACCACTTATCTCATATTTTGTCTGCTATTTGTAATGGTTTGTTAAAAGTTGGGGTTTTTTAAGTATTCAGTCGAACTAGGATCTCGTATTTGCAATGTTACAATGAAAGTTCCTTTGAAGCCCCCTTTTTTTTCTCTTTCTCCTTTTTTTCTTTATCAAAATCAACAACAGCAACCTTTGAAACTGCAGGGAAATCGCATGGTGACATATGGGATGCGTCTGATAATGGCCCTGGCGGAGAATACTGTGGTCTGTGCAGTAGGCCTACCCCTGAAGATCCAAAGTAAATACCGGTTTATACTATACAACAGCATTAAAATAAAAAAAAAGAAAATCTGTGTTTTCTTTCTGCAATTGACAAACAATACAATTATATGCCTTTTCTTCATACTAATCACTTGATTTCTCCGAAAAAAGGTGAAATAACCAACGCTACTACCGACAACTTTACGTGTATGGATTTTTTTCCCGCTTTTTTATGTTGTTGTTGAAACTACAATGTATATCCTATAAAATGAGAAAGGCACTGATTGTGCATCATGAAGGCTTAAATAGGAATTCATTTTTTTTTTTTGTCAGCGGTAAATCTTTACATGATTTATCACATCTATTTTAACACAAACACACACATGCACACACGCACACACACACACAATTAAGATAAGCAAATGACGATGGCATTGGATACTTACGTCTAACATTCAGCGTGGCTGATTGTTGAGAACCGGAAATGATGCACTGCAGAGTCTTCCCGTGATGAAAGGAGGAAGGAGTGAAGGTCAACACACTTTCGATGTTGTAGTAAGTCTTGTAGTGATAGCAGCGATCCGTGCAGTAATAGGGTAGAGAGTAATAATACTAAGTAGTCCTTTGAAACTCTACTTCATCCGGCTCTCCGTGCCAATAGTGCTCATGTATACTTCTTGTCAGAATTGTCATCTGCGGTTTCCAACTGAAAATATTATACAAAATTATATTTTCTGGATGAATTTCAATAGGATACACACACAAATATATGATCTATGGCTAGAGAAAAGAGTAATGAGGAAATCATTTCTTGCCAGAATACAACACAACAAATTCCTTCACATCAGACGGCATTGTTCGTTCATTCTATCTGCATTTTTACTGACAAAGATTAATGTCCGTAATAACAGTAATAACGAATTCCATTCCAAAGTTGTATTGTTTTTTATCAATCTTGTCACATCGTCTATAGGTAAGTAGGAACAGCAGCAAACTGTACACGGCTTAGGATCATTATTGTATTTCAGAAAAAAATATAAAATCGCCATAAAAACTATAAGTGTGTGGAACCGTTATTCCAGACATTCAGCACGATAGCTTTTATAGTCGTAGTAGGGCAGAAAAATGCAGAGCCTTCTCGGATAATAAATTGCCATCTCTAATTACATTTGTTGTTTCTTTGCTTCCAAAACAGTTTGTAATTCATAGCAATCTGTCTGAATTCAGTTTCACCAGCCTGCAAGTCGAATTATGATAAATGCAATTTTTGTCGGCTACACTAGTACGTCAGAGGTGTCGATGAAGAGCGTAATGTTTGTGCCACTGGTACCGAACCAACCAGTGTGAGGGGTATGTCGTGTATGTCGCTCGGTATGTTGTTCGGTTTAATCTCACGCCCTTGCTCGACTAAACCAATCAATCGTAAATTCTGCGCAAGGTAAATTTACCATATTCATCTAGATTAAATAACAAAAGCGATGATTGGAATAGATGTGAAGTCCTTATTACTCAAACCAGCAAATAAATGGTTTATAACTTCATTTATTCTGAATTGTTGGTATCACTTGTGTTGTACAGTATATATGTCACATCTCCAATTTTACAACAAAATCTTACGTCATCTCAAGGCTAGTAATTCCTCATTTTCAAACCAGAAGCGGTCCTGAAAGAAATCCCAGACTGGAAATACTCCAAATGAAAGACAGTCCAAAACTCTTCGTTGTTAGTTTCAGGCTATCCAGTGGGGACATTCCAACCTGCATCAATCAACCAGTCAAAAGGGAAGAAACATTAAAGCTATTTTTCAATATTATTCTATCCGTACTGGTTTAGAAGCCAACGCTCAGGTAATTTTGAGCTTAGATAATGCTATTCATTTTGCCTATATCACGACAAGCGGATTTCAGTTTCGTCTTTCGAAAATCTGTAACTGTAAAGGTCATGCTATACAGCTATAACTTAGAATGGTCCAATTTGGGCAGGTTGTCGTCTTCCAATACTCCCAAAGCATGCCAAGTAACTATTTGGACGGAAAAGATGACATTGTCAATGTTCCATTAGGAGAAAGAATAAAACCTCTATATTCAAAATATTCTTCAAATCCTGTTCTTCATTTGACTACCATCACGCATTCACGTGTATTCAATTTTCGGGGAATTGAAGCAGTTTTTTACGTCTCACCGTTATGTGGTATCAAACGTCACTTCCGTCAGTGTGTGAACATAAATGGACAATGTGTATTTCAAAATGGTGTCATCCAAACTTTTTTTTTACGATCATCATTAACACTGAATATAGATCTTACATGAATAGTGAAGAAATGACTCAAACTACGACGACCTCCACAAAATTTTGTCATTTTCAGTTTGCAGCGGAATGGCAGAAATATCCGGCTTTCTTGAAATAAACCAAAGCTTGTTTTCTGCAAATGGAGTGTCTGCCGCAGCTAAAGATTCATCGTACTTAACATTAACTGTATCCTTTACATCGTTGAGGTAATCGTATAGTGTCAGTCTTTGTCTTCCTGTTTACTCCATCCTTCCTAACCCGTAGTAGCGAATCCGATTCAACGCTTGCATTTTCTGCCCGAGGTGTTTTCAAAAGCTTCACCAACATGACTAGAGAAACAGCATGCTCTTCCCCAAACAATTATCCATATATATTTTGCAATTTGATGACTAGTTTCACAAGACACAGGAGTCTGTGTTTGGGATACATTTGAAACGATATCATTCCCAAGGATTGAAATACGGGGAGTTTTCTGTGGCACACGCGTTTTACGAAACAAAGGTCACTTCCGTCTTAAATGTCTCTCATGAAATTTCCTCGTTCATTAGGTCTTTTGATAGTGGTTGTTTGTTTAGAGGTTTGTAATAGGGCCTGCCAGTCTCTCTGCTCTCTGTTTTGCCATTGTCCATTCATGAACTTGTTTGGTGTCTTTATCAGCATTCTAATCGTTCCACTTAAAGTATAACCAGAAATCTATTAGATTAGTTAACTTACAGACAGAATTATCTTTTACCAAATTCACCAATATACCAAACTTTTCGTGTGTAGTCACTGTTTGGTGCATTGTTACTTTTATCATCAAGCAACGGAGCTGTCTCGACACCATTAAGTTTCCTAAGATTAAAAAATAAGATTAAATGAAAACATGTCAACGTGTTAACCATCCATCAGTTGTAAGACAGATTAACTGGGCAGAAATCCACCCTAGTAGACAGGCTTTTCTATAGAAAATTACCTGCTTACATATCCCGCATAGCAGGTGAGCTATCCGTATATCAGCAGATGAGTATCATCTTGTTCTGATTATCATACTGAGATTGCATTTCACAACGTTATTCTATTGTTTCCGGTCAGCCTAAACAATGGGTAGCAGTGGAGCGGTATGTATCTGTAGGTCGAGCCGATTGAACATTCCCCTGGTAACCCCATCCTTTGTCTTGTCGAGCCTGATTGCTGTTTGTGACCACGCCCTCAGTGATCTGGACGCCGTCCAAGAACCAGCTCGCTGTCTGTGACTCCAGCACTCCACTCTCGGTACACCGCGCAGTGACTTGGCGGTTCGCAGTCAAGGAACTTGGTACGGTAAAAGTCACGGCAGCTGTAATGTAAAATCCAAACAAAATGATATAAAGACCAGAAAAATGCATGGGAACGTCGGTTTATTCATTTTAAAGTTGATATCAAACCATCATGAATAGAAATTTTGTAGAAATGAGCCTATATAATACGACTTGTCATGAAATATCAACTTACAAATCATACTCTTAGTAAATTATTCAAATAATACATATATGGAGGCAAACACATGAGTTAACAGTTAACCGTCCCTTTCTAATTGTGTCAATGCCATGCTTAGTAATGTGTCTCTTTTGAATTGATATGACAAACGTTCTTTGTGAGACGCTGATTAATACACAAACGCACCCTATGATAAAAGAAATTTGAAGGAAAGGCTATCTTACCACAGGAATGCACCAAGAAGAGCGACATCCAACACGTGACCATAATCACAGCCATGTCGACCTCCAATTCAGTGTCCAAATCTGGAGGAACATTGAATGCATACGTAATGAAGTGAATATATATACATATATAATGACAAGTATGAAAATATAACATACGTAAGAAACCATGATTCAAAAGAGTTTCTATTGCTATGATAGCAAATCATGGGAGTGTGTATTATCAGGTAATGTTCATCTATAGTTCCTACGTTGCACATGAAGTATTCTTACCAAGAAAGAGATGCTATCAGTCAGAACACGTGCATTCGATACCGCACTCCTGTGAATCTCTGGATCATTTATATCTAGATTGGTCTCAAGACGGACACCGAAGCAGGGGACTGTGCGCAGCCTCGGACAGAAATATCACTCCGCCTATAATAATTGCCAAGCATTATGTGTCGGTCGTGTCTAATTGTAGGTCCTTCATGAATGGTTTAAAACAAAACAGCATAAAACGAAACGAAAAAAAAAAACAAATTCTGGCAATCAAGGAAATTGCACGAGTTCGTCTATTATCTCGTCTATTAATTGTATGAAATTTAGATCTTTTACTTTTTGAAAGAAGTGTTTTGTATATTCCATTACCCTGTCCATTTGGGGAAAGCCCATAGAGTTTGGTAAACCAGCTTGCCACTTTTTAGATGGCCGGTCTGCGAACTTCTTCTTCTTTTTCTTCTTCTTCTTTTCTTTTTCTTTTTCCTCTTCTTCTTCTTCTTCTTCTTCTTCTACTTCTTCTTCTTCTTTTTCTTCTTCTTCTTCTTCTTCTTCTTCTTCTTCTTCTTCTTCTTCTTCTTCTTCTTCTTCGTCTTCTTCTTCTGGTTAAGAATGCCTCCCTCAATTAGTTGACGATTTTGGCGGACTGAACTTTGCTTCGAAACTGCCTTATAACAGCACCGGTAAAAGAAAGTCGCATTTTTCTGTTTTGATGGAATTCTTTATCACGTCACACATTTTACAAACGCGGGATACGTTTGGACACTTATGCTGTATGTAAAAAAAAAAAAAAAAAAAAAAAAAAAAAACAAAAAAAAAAACGAATAGTAAAAAGATAATAGAAGGATCCCAAAGAAAATATCAGCTATCAAGAAGAGGTCAAAATTGCATGTCTCACTCCTGTAATTAAAATTTCAAGTTCAAGTTCAAATCTTATTTCGTTTTCCACAATAAAACAATAATAAACGTAAATCTCACTTTCTTGAGTGACAGAGACAATGCATGTAAAGTTGTACAGAGAAAACAACAATAACTGAAAAAAATATACAGTAGAGATACATTGCAATCGTTGCTGGGGTAACGAAAGTGAAATAATTGTCAATATGCACATGTGTGAAAAATAACGGAGGGACCCACTAAAAAGACAATGCTTAGGACTTGCTCTCTTCCTTCCGTCCTTATCTCAGCTCTGATATGTTTTAGAACCTTGGTTATTTCTTCAGAAATCTGCGATGAATAAGGCTTCAGGAAGGGTCATTGCACATCTCATGTTTGGGGATTAATTGTATTGTATAATGTAAAAATTGTAACTAACGACTCTGATTATGAAGACGTAATGTCGGGGTCTTTTATTGTACCACCATTATTTTGCCTTAGATGTTGAATAATGGGAAAAGAATGAAAAACCTTAAATCCATTACATCTAAATGTGATTTCTTCACAAATAAAATATATCAAAATTTGATATCAACATTATGCGAATTCTATTTTGCTCAACTAGAAACGAATAATGTGTGGACATCTCTCTTCAGACGTGACTTCGCAGCTAATTTTTACAGGTTCACTTTTGTAATATTTGACAACAATGTGCAGCTTGAATCAAATAACTGTATGATGATCCTTAACGGATAGTCTCGTATATTAAGAGATGTGCAAGCGGTTTGGGAAAATCAAATGATACGGCATGTAACTAGATACTAAGCCGAAACACAGCGTAGTGTTTCAATGATAATACTCATGAGATAAACACATAAGAGGTCACATGACAGGATGTGAGTCAAGAGTCAACACTTTGTTGCAAAACCAGTAACAAGCAGACCGTTAAGGATTTCATACCTCCGATTTGAAACATCAATACAGTAATTTCGAAAAAGATTTATGAGTATTAAAGTCCAGAGTAACTTGACGATGATAGAATACAATCGAGAAATGTCTTGAACTATAGTAATTTGGCATGCAAACACTATCATGAAGTATATAGTTGACTTATAGAAATGATTTCGTCAGCTCATTTGCCCTCTTTATAATAGCAATCCAGCAAAATGCAGACATTCGAAAGAGGTACTGAGGATGCACTTGAAATGTCGAAATGTATCTTCCATATCATCATTGGCTCTCTCTCTCTCTCTCTCTCTCTCCCTCTCTCTCTCTCTCTCTCTCTCTCTCGATCTCCTTGTCACATGTATTATGTAAACAATGTATATGATACATACATTTCTCTCTGAATCCATATATGTGACTCTGCACCTCAAAACAAACAAAAAGTCGCCAGACATGAATTTTTATTTAAGACCATATTCTGAAAGAGCAGCCTTTGAGCTTTAAAATGATGTATAACTCAAATCAAGTGGACTCTCCTAACCTATCTAAATATTGGAAAGAAAGCACAAACTCAGGAAAAGTGTGAACTGAGAAAAGAGGCTCTGAAGTACAGTGTCTATTCAAGCGCTTAATCTTTACCAAACCGTGCTGGCTGTGCAATGAATGGGACAAAAAACAGGAAGTAAACCACCAGAGTAACAACAATGAAGGGATAATCAAATTAAACTGAAATTACGCATGCCTCATTAACACATTCTGCCCATAATTAATACCAACTTTCAAGCAGTAGCACTATCCTTTCAAAAGTTATTAGAGTTGATGTGGACAAGGTTTTTCAGAAATGAAAAAGGGATTCTAAAGACACACCTAATCACACTATTCTACCAAAAATATTCGAAATAAACTGCTAAAAAAACACACTTTCCTGCCCGTTTTATGATACCAAATTTTAGCATAATGTAAAAGAAGACCCTCTCTTTCAGAAAATATTAAAAAGTCAAGTTCGGCTAGGTTGACCCACTTCACTTATTTTCAGTCCTCACGCAAAATCAGTGTGTGCGACTTTATGTTCGTTTTGAGGTGCACGGTCACATATAATACATGAATTCAAAGAGAAATGGATTCATAAGATATCACAGGCCAACCTTATATCAAGCCTTACTCTTTCACTTCATCATCATGACGTGATATTTACACAAAGCCATTATGGTCTTTTTATTGCATATGTATCATACATTTGCGATTATTGCACACGTATTTCTAAAATCATTCCATTTCTTTTTTATCAAATACACTTGTAAAACATTGCTGTCTCCATCATCTCTGCTGTCTTTCCCTGAACTGAGTCCCAAAACGATTACTCACCCACAAGACAAGCTACCAGATACTCTTCATTATCATTGTCCCTTGTCTTTGGTCGTGTAGCAAATAATAGAACTGCGTTAGATGTCTCTGAGACATTTTTTAAGCCCTTGACATATTCTAGTATCAACTGTGCTCAACAGATTCTGTTACATGAGGTTCCCACCATTGGACACGTCTTGTTCTCGATTCTTGTGTTATTATATCGCTCATGGGTGGATTGTTATATTAATTTCTCCCTATCAATTTGGTCCATAGTATGTGACAGCCAAGCAGCTCAAAACCCATGCACAAAAATTAGGCCAAAATTAGTGACCACTTTTCTACATAGACGTGTTCAAAAGAGTAAGCTCTATGCTCTAAAATGATATGTGACCTTGCATTACAAAACCACCATAACAACCCGTCAGACATGGATTTTAAGTGAGAGGCAGATCCTGAAAGAACATACCCTATGCCTTAAAATGACATATATGTCAATACATATGGGCTTTTCTAACCCATCTAAATTATGGAACGAATGTAAGCCCTCTCGAAAAGTGTTTACATTGGTAATTGACGCTTTGAATTTTAGGGTCGATTCGAGATTCCATTACAGAGAATCAAGGAAAACAGCAAGTCATATAGCATAGGCAAAAATCTGGACAAAAAAAAAAGTGAAAGCTCTGTTATAAAAAGAAAGAAATTACATTACATGTACGGAAGAGCTAGAGCAAAGGATACTTCCTTGGTCAAAGTATTGTCGCTTTGAATGGATGACACATAATATTTCTAGATATGTGTTGCATTGGTCCCACATACAACGCATCGCGCTAGAAATCTAAACCAGGTAAATTATGCCACAGCTACCTCCCCAGCTGCATGCTCCATACACTGATAAGTGGATTAGTGGACAAAATTATATCCTAGATGGTATAATTTCATTGTTTGGAAAGCAAGCTTATGAAGAGTTAGGCGAGAACTATACTTCCTCATTAGTGTTATTGTGACACTCCACTGCCTGAAGACACGACATTAGACACCGGTCACTTAAGTCTTAAAATCAATATGAATATGACACAAACGGCAAATCACTTCTTGCTTCAGTTACGTTGTAATAAGAGATTTTATAATCATTATTGTTCACAGTGTGTGAGGTGTTCATAGCAAGTGAGAGTATTTAGGAGTGATATCACGGACAAGAATTTTAAAAGATCGGAGTTGCGAAACAGCAGTAAGGCCACTCAACTGTAGCACACAACAGAAAGGACATCAACCCACACACACACACACGCAAATGATCAAACACTAATGTTGGGAAAACAAAATCAATTCCAGAACCCCTTGTCACAAACAAGCATGTCTTTATGTTGAGAAATTTAACACTTCACTACCGTACGAGTAATATGTCGAGATATACTGTTCATCATTTCAATACGATATTAATACACCTCCTATAGATAGAGACTGTGCGGGCTCCACTAGATTCCCAGGGACATCATGATTCCATTGCATTGATTAATGCAATGATTGTTGTGCTCCCTTGCGGAGACGTCCAATATGAGCTCAATCCTGGAAACATCATTATGGTATAGCTAATATTCTTGTTTGATATCTTTCAGATTTATCATGTTTGATTTATGTCAATACTGTCTGGGGCAAATCATTTGTTGTATTGGGCCCCATTTTTTTTTTCTCTCTCTCTTCTTCTTTCTTTAAAACACACCAACAACATGATTCCATTACACAAACCAGAAGGTGAAAGTTACAAAAGAATCATATCAATCACTGCTTGTTTAATTTTTCTTTTATGTCAGAATTTAAAATCATTTTTCTTTGTGTTTCTTTACTTGCTTCATCTCACCATTTCTTCTTTCAGTATAAGGATACACTGTCTGCAATAATAGAGGAGAAGAAGAAAGAACATGGTGATGATGAAGCACAAGATTAAGAACAAGAAGGAGAAGGAAAAGAAGAAGGAGAAGGAGAAGATGAAGAAGAAGGAGGAGGAGGAGGAGGAGGAGGAGGAGGAGAGGCAGACAACGTAGACGAAAACCCTTTGTCCTGACCCTGGGTTTGCCAATATACAATATGAAATTTCGATCCTGCTAATGTGTAAAATGAAACAATAGTAGGCCTATAATAATAATAATAATAAAAAAACTACAAAGATGAACACAAGGAAGGAGTATAAAAAAGAAAAGGAGAGTGGGATTTGGTAACATGCCCTCTACGATGACGACTTGGCCACGCATGAGTAACCTTTCTACTGATATGCATTCTGATTGGAACCACTAAGAGTTCCGGGTGAATTCCTGACTAATCAATTACCTATTTAAAAATCAGCTCATTTTCCCTCAGTAGCTAAACAAGCAATTCTCTATGATAGCAACACGCCACATTCGATGTGTCACCTTGTTCTAACATTAACAAGATACTCAAATGCGTTAAATACGTGGTGTTTTGGGTTTTTTTTTATAACTTTGTGCTGTTTTTTTTTTCAGTAGGATAAACCTTCACAACAATCATTGCAATAAACAATGGAAAGTAAGTAGTTTTTAATCTATAACATATATTTCATCTGATGTATTAGTGTCTGCATTATCACTGCACATTATCATGTAACCCATAATACTTCTGCCAACTTCTTGGGTAGCCCTAATTTCGGAAGCATTACATATCGAGGTGCATTTGGCAACGTGTAACAGCAACAGATTGCTGATTACAAGAACAGAATATGCTAATTATTATAAAGGTACACACACACACACACACCCATGTATATGTACACATAATACATACAACGTATTACGTTACCGTTTACATGTTTGTGTGTATATCTTTGTGTGATTACAAATAAAACGCAATATTAAAGCAGTTCGAGGAGAGTTTATTAATCAGTCCAAAAGGTATTTCATTAAAAGTCTTTTACTGAGTTGGCAAAAACAGCAATTTCTCACAACAGCGTAACACACAAAATAAAAAAATAACAACTATAATTTACAATGGAAAATAAGAAGCTTTAATATTTTTCAATGATGAAGAAGGTCATGACATATAAAACCTGCATAAGGTAAACCTTTAAACGGACAGGCCTTTAAGAGCAAACTGAGGAGTAGAGGTAAAAAAAAAAAACTGGTGTTCAAAAGCTTTCTTGAAATTGTATTTTTAGACAACAGTATCCTGCCGCTGTTTGCGTACTCCCTTTATTTCTTTAAACAAATTGATAAATAATTATATCTATATGACTTACATTTTCTGTTCGTTTGTTTATTTGTTTATTTGTTTTTTTGCTTGTTTGTTCTTTTACTTCAACAACATTGAATTGACGGAACCTTAAGAGTTGGTCAAGTAGGTCATAGAGTAACTCAAACCTTTACAGAGAAGCAAAACGCGATTTACTTCTGTAGTTATGAAATAAATCAATGAATCTTAAAAACAAGCTTTTCTTTGAGGCGGCCGTTTTGAAAATATACGCTTAAAAGAAATAATAATGAAAATAATTAATGTAATCATGATCAGGACTTCAACAACATTCATCTCATTTATTTTAACCTCTTTTGATTCACTACAGTATTCACGGCTTGCGTGTCTGTCTACAAGGGTGTGACTTGTGAGGATGCTCTGTGCAAGTAAGATCATTAATCCTGTCAGCAGTTCAACATCACGCACTGATTCATGTGGATATAAATTCCGCTTATCCTGACAGTAAGGTTAAAATCTTATGATGATAAGTGATGATTGAATGGTGATAGCACAACTCCAACATGGAAAACTGTCGCTGTTCTTTTTATATCGTGATGCTGACTTACAGATACACTTGTATTTACAAAAGTGAATATGCCTGCGGGTAATTGTGACGGTGCTTCGAAAATGTAACAGGGTGCTAATTTTTCTTGAATAGCTTTACGTTTTATAATATGGTTGGCTGGTCGGTCTGCAAGAATGCTTAGTTGACACCACGTTGTCGCGAATGCTGTCCTCACACTCTTTAAAGTTCCATTTTTGCTTTTCACTCAATCTACAAGCAACTCAGTGCGGGACATCGTCGTGCATGATTATCCTCTTCCAGGCTGTCTAGAGGTGAGTTAAGTCTGTATAGTTGTTGTGTTACTGGCCGCTTGGTCAGCCTCTCCAGTCATACTTACCTTAGATTATAATGTCTCGTCTGTGATTGATAACTGCAAAGAGAGACAGAGTTAAATATGTTAATGCTGACGTATTGGCATGTTCATTGTACATGCCTGGCAAAAACACTCCTTGGTATGGCCTATATTGTAAATACACAGATTTAATAAAACGATAATTTTTCTGTTATTTCATTTGCCGTTTCATAAGATATTGTTTCATTTATTTCATTTCATGTTTATTTCCAACAAAAAAAAAATGGAATTAGAGAAAATCATTTACATACGCATAGTTTTACAAAATCAATCCAATGAATGAAAAACAAACGAATCTTCGAATGAAATATAATCAAGTGCTGTGACTTTCATGAATTATATGAGACACGTTAAATGACAACAAGTTTATTGTAATGAGGAGAAAACTAATATACATGTATTACAACTGAAAACAAAATATGTTATACTGTGCCATGCCTGTTGTGAAAAATGACAGCCATCGAATTATATTATATAATCATATATTACATATAACATATAATTTCAATAAAATCTATCATTGTTATGTAGAAATATATATCTATATCAACTAATCGATCCACAATCACCTTAGTGGGAGACGAGAGTTATTTTCGTCTGATGACTGCAGCAACACACACACACAGCCACTGATAAGATGAAGGCGATGGTTAACAATGCAGCAGTGGTGGATTCCTGGTGTAACACTCCTTCTACAGTTTCCATCTCTGGAAAAAACCTATCTGTTGGGATGCAACACGCGGTGCATGAAGGTATTATAATATTACAGTGCGCAATCAACTTCCCCATGATAATGAACAATACATTTTGTTGTTGTTAATTGGTTCAGTTATAAGGAAAGTTTGATATAGCGACGTAGAATTTGAAATTATGTTGCGGTTTTAGGAGTGTATTACCTTTATGTCATTTTTTGACAGATCTCCATTCCAAACAACAGAGTTGATGGTGTTAGTGACTAGACCTGTATATATATAATTATATATATGTGACCGTGCACCTCAAAACGAACATAAAGTCGCACACACTGATTTTGCGTGAGGACTGAAAATAAGTAAAATGGGTCAATCTAGCCGAACTTGACTTTTTCATAGTTTCTGAAAGAGCGGGTCTTCTTTTACATTATGCTAAAATTTGGTATCATAAAACGGGCGGGAAAGTGTGTTTTTTTAGCAGTTTATCTCGAACACTTTTGATAGAATAGTGTGATTAGGTGTGTCTTTAGAATCCCTTTTTCACTTCTTTAAAAACTTGTCCACACTCTTCACTTTCAACTCTAATAACTTTTGAAAGGATAGTGCTACTGCTTTGAAAGTTGACATTGAATATGGACAGAATGTGTTAATGAGGCACGCTTAATTTCAGTTTAATCTGATAATCCCTTCATTGTTGTTACTCTGGTGGTTTACTTCCTATTTTTTGTCCCATTCATCGCACAGCCAGCACGGTTTGGTAAAGATTAAGCGCTTGAATAGACACTGTACTTCAGAGCCTCTTTTCTCAGTTCACACTTTTCCTGAGTTGGTGCTTTCTTTCCAATATTTATACAGGTTAGGAGAGTCCATTTGATTTGAGTTATACATCATTTTAAAGCTTAAAGTCTGCTCTTTCAGAATATGGTCTTAACTAAAAATTCATGTCTGACGACTTTTTGTTTGTTTTGAGGTGCAGTGTCACATATATATATATATATATATATATATATATATATATATATATGCAACCTCAATTCATATCAAAACAAAAGCTTATTACCTCCTGGACATATCAGATCGAGTGAAGTACTCCAGCTGTGTACGTTGCTTCCGTTACACATGGCATTAACGCACTTGTGAGGACGAGGTGACAGTACGACGGTAGGATGCCATGACGAAGACAGCCTGGACCTCACCGTCGATTACGATTTCGAAAGTGTCGAAAATGTCTCCCGGGTCATTAAGACACGTGATCGTCAGTTTGTTTTCACTCTCTCGATCGTGCGTCACGATGGAGATGATTTCATGTAGACTTGTCGGAACTGAATTGTTAGAAGCAACAGTTAATTAATCAGGTAATGGGTCCTAACATGTGTATGGATTGAAAGCACTTTCAAATTCAACCTTATTTGTTTCATGTTTAAGTAAGCTTAATGGAGCCACGTTTACTTAACTCTGAAGACTAGAAGCTGCGTACACTCAAAACATTGCGCATAACCCAAATCTTCTTTTTTTCTTTTTTTTTGGGGGGGGGGGGGGGGGTCGCATACCTTAGATGACCGAAGAGGTAAAACTGGCAAAATTGACCTCTGACGACGAAACTATCTCCTGGTCTACCTTGATGACGAATGTGTGGATGGGAGGGTAAGGCTGATCACGTGGTTTCAGTTGACATGTGACCAAAAGATTTCCTCCTGGATGGTTGGCGTCCTGTTGTTCGTGAAGTCTGATTGACAGGGCGTCTGCTGCAGGTGCATCTATCCATGTACGGCGATCAATCAAGGAAAAAAAAGTTTTGGGAGATACTTGGATCGTAATATCAAAATACTTTAGCCAATATCTGCACTAAAGTGTGATAAAATCATACCATCGTCATCAGTGATATCAATGGCTTTCCTAGGAACTCATGTAAGTAGAGAACTTTTCTTATTTTTTTAATCCTGCTTTTAAGTTGATCGTGATCATATGAAATATATGTGCGTCCTCGCAACGATGCCTCGCTCGGGTAATAATATTTATTTTTGATTAAACTTCTACTTTATGTGCAACTGGAACCTGCAGTCTAATTATGAACATTCTTGTCGATTCTTCAAATTCATTGCATTTTCAACATATTGCATTCTCGCATGTTCCGTCATTTCTCGTCATTGACAAATTGTACCTAGCTTGTATTATTACTACGAAGCCTAAATTCTACAAACTTTTGCTTTTCAGTAGGTTCCTCATTGTCCTAATAAATTTGTTTAATTCCGTCTCAAATTGACTGTTGTGTTGTACTTAAATGTGGAATATGGAACAATGAATAAAAAAAAGAAGACTAAAGAATAACCTTTCGAATTCAAGACTCGTATATTACATGTAATCACTTCTTTCACATTGTTTTATGGACACATTTCCACAGACCCTTCTATGTAACAACAATAACAACATTGCACTGAAATCTTCATCTGAATTATAGATAGCACTTGAAAATAGACAAAGAGTATTTACGTTTTGGACAGTAAATAAACGCTGACGTTGTAATTCTGAGTCCGTTGCTTCCTTTACACGACACGTCCATACACCAGCGCGGAAGAGGAGAAAGACGAGTTTGAGGTGAAGACGATCTGGAGAGCTGGACGCCATCAACGGTTATCTCATACATTGCGATGGGTGGAGATGATTGGTCGTGAGGAGTCACGTGACACTCAATGATAAGACCAGGCTCTATGTCAGGATCTGATTGATCGTGAAACTTGATGGTCATCACACCTTCTGATGGAAACTCTTAATCAAAATAGAATGAATCCAAGAGGTTATGAAATCGAAGTGAATAGTTTATTCGTAACATATTTGGTACATTCTTTGTGTTTTATTGGACTTAACTACTAAATAACAATGACATACTATTCAGGTTATATGCAGTTAATGCTTCATTCATTGGTTCTCGCTTTTTAAACCCGAAATGCACAACTAGTCGTCATGATAGTTATATTTTGTCTTCACGTGGCCGGGTGATACATCAAACTGCATTTCTAATAATCACACGTAAGTCATGCTTTCAAATTTATTAACCGTCTTTACTGGTGATCCGCCACCACGAGGAAACGCGTAAGACGCCTTAACATCAATTTGATTATTTACCTATTTTTATGTTCTCTGAATTGTTATTTTAGCATGTGAAAATATATAACTTGTTCCACTTTAATTGCAAAACGTTTGAAGGAAAATTTAAGCGAGTCGCCAACAATAAATACAAATTTGGACTACAATCCCTTAAAAATATCTTTACAGGTATCTATATTAAATATATATATATGATATATATGTATATGTATATGTATATATATATATATATATATACGAACAGTTCAAACAGATATAAGTTAAAGTTACCAATTTGAAACAAATGTGATACATATCATTTTAATGTAATCATGTCAGTTAGTCATATAGATGTATTCACAATAATGTGTTTGGATGTAACTACGATCACTTCGTTAGGTATACATTGCCATAAGTTTCTCAGCAAATTAGCATTACAGAACCAGGACACACCCTTTTGTTTTAAATAATATGATGTCTAATAATCATAATGCCTGCAAACGCGTAAGCACCCTGAAAGGCAGCTGGTTCAGTCTACATTGTACTTGTAAGTGATTACCGACTTAACATCTAAAATTTTGATCCAGTGCATAAATCAACTTCGTTGTTACAACAATGTTTGTTTGTTTCTGTGTTTGTTTTCACGTTTTCAGAGATTCAGCATTTATTATTTTATTTGTACAACTATTCGGTACATTGTACAAAGAGCTGTTAATGTCTCATTATGTGCACTCTTTGCAAGGACGAAAAGAGAATCTGCTGAATTCGAAGTACTTGTAGTAGGCCTGAAATTTGTCTGATTCATCACATAGACATCATAATATTATGTGACCCTGCACCTCAAAACAAACAAAAAGTCGCCAGACATGAATTTTCAGTGAAAGAGCAGACTTTAAGCTTTAAAATGATGTATAACTCAAATCAAATGGACTCTCCTAACCTATCTAAATATTGGAAAGAAAGCACTAACTCAGGAAACGTGTGAACTGAGAAAAGAGGCTCTGAAGTACAGTGTCTATTCAAGCGCTTAATCTTTACCAAACCGTGCTGGCTGTGCGATGAATGGGACAAAAACAGGAAGTAAACCACCAGAGTAACACCAATGAAGGGATTATATAATTAAAATGAAATTGAGCATGCCTCATTAAAACATTATGTCCATTATTAATGCCAACTTTCAAAGCAGTAGCACTATCCTTTCAAAAGTTATTAGAGTTGAAAGTGAACAGTATGGACAAGGTTTTTCAGAAATGAAAAAAAGGATTATAAAGACACACCTAATCACACTATTCTACCAAAAATGTTCGAGATAAACTGCTAAAAAAAACCACACTTTCCTGCCCGTTTTATGAAACCAAATTTTAGCATAATGTAAAAGAAGACTCGCTCTTTCAGAAAATATGAAAAAGTCAAGTTCGGCTAGGTTGACCCATTTCACTTATTTTAAGTCCTCACGCAAAATCAGTGTGTGCGACTTTATGTTCGTTTTGAGGTGCACGGTCACATATACAAGAACTAAAGTACAGACATGATAGGTTGTTTAACTTTTTGGCACTTAAGGACTTACTAAAAAGCAGAGAATTTCTTCATTGTTGCCTCTAGAGTGATGATTTTTTTTTTCTTCCAAAATTCCAAGTTTGAGTAATGAGATGATTTGTGCATATTTAACTCCAACAATTGCAATAATTACAATTGTAATAATGTGTACGGATATGTGTTATGTGTGCAATGCATTTTGAATGTTTGCATTTCACTTTATTGCTTTTGCCTCCAGAATATTCGCTCCCCTGGTTTTCTTCTTTTTACTCTCACTCTCTCCCTAGCTCACTCTCCCTCTGTGCCTTGGCTATATTTATATCCTCTCACACACACTCTTTCGTTCATTCTTTCAATTATTATGTTGTGTGTTAAAAATGTTCGTCTTTGCGTTGGCAAATATCTATTGCATTTCTCGATTACCTCGGATCATCACGTTTAATAAGTTTGTGAACCTACATTTCATCCACACTGGAATTTCGTACACAGCTGTGTGAATAATAGTTATCACAATGCATTCTCAGATTTCTCTTTTCTTATTGCACTCTTTCCTCTCAATCACAATCACAATCTCAATTTGTTTATTGTTTGAACATTAACTGGTTTAAGGACTAGTCAGTAATGAGTCGTGCGAAAAAACAAAATCAACACAATTAACAAACGATTCCTTTAATGCTGGAATATCCGATAATTTAATGCTGAAGTAGACTTATAATTGAGAAAAAACAAATGGAACGATGAGGAGGGGGTATTACAATGACAGTCTCATCTCTAATATCCTCACACAATAACACTTTAAAACACGTGAAAGTAACGGGAGGCTCTTTGTGCGAATAAACCGGTTTTATTCTCTTGATAATTGACGTTTATGACAGTGCAGTAATGTGTTTTAAAATACCATGATTTTATTGTTACTATAGCTAGATGGTTTCGTATGTTTAAAAAACTTACCATAATAAAGTAGAAATATACGTAATTTTGCAATGTTTTCTGAACATTAAGTGGTTTAAGGACTAGTCAGTAATGAGTCATGCGGCAAAACAAAACCAACACAACAAACGATCGTTTTAATCAGAGAGGTAAGAAGATTTGACCTCCCTGCTTTAATGCTTTAATAATATTTTCCGATAATCTAACGTTGATCTCAAGTATATCTATAACTGAGAAAAACGAAAGAACTGAGTAAATATAACCCTTTACTAACATCTTGAGATAACAAAAGTCAGACAAAAAAGGCCAGATTTTTCCTTTGAAAGTACAGTGTAATAATCTTGGCATTTTCAAAGTGTAATATTCGGTTATACCGTCCTAGTATAACGAATTAATGCATGTATATACGAGATATCGAGGTTGCATACTATTAAACGGAAAAGGTAATATTATATTTGTGAATATGTACAATTTGCACTCGAAAATACGATGATTTGTAGTTTTGGGACAAACGTTCAAACAAACCAGAACTCGTTGCAGTTGCAAGGATAATGTATGAACATATCGGACATATTGACATATTGGAATCAAATGGGAGAATTAAACTAGGAAAAAAAAAACAATATTTTGTAGCGTTGTACCAACTGGCAGCAAAGCCGTTTTACATCTAACGGCAGATCTGACCATGGAAAATAAATCTGACTACACTGCACATGACTATTCAAAAAAAGGTCGTGACACTTTTTTTTTCTTCTGCTTTTGCTCGCATTTAATGATAGATAACTTCCAAAAACCTTTTGCACGACTTCGACAATTTGGTGATTGCTTTATTGTCTGACAACTCTGGGTGAAGTGAAAAAAAAAATAAGTTAGGAAACGGCAGACTCGTGCATTTTATGAAAATGCGATCAACTAGGATTGCCATAGTTCATTGTAATGACACAGTTATGATCAAATCTATCTTTATGGTTATCTAGTGTCACATTAATATACGAGACGAAAATAAACCATCCTCTCAAAAGGAAAATGAGTAATCAATAAGTCCAAGATGAATCCGTTTACTGGTCGAAACTCTGCACCTGAAAAGAAAGAATTTGAAGGCTAATCAATTTCAGTCGGGAATGTACATATCTTGTCTATAAAATCATTAATATAACATTTATTGGTGCAAGTTGTTGTGTAATATCAAATTAGGAAATTCACTATTTAACTATTAGTTAATACGCGACACGGTATTACAGCGAATAACAATGTCCGCTACTGGCGTAAGACCCCTCGGCTCCCACCCTTTGTCCATTACTTTCTGAGGGGTCGCATTCATAGCAACTCTTAATGTTTACAAACCGATACGAGCATAATCTATACGACAAAACAGACATCGTTAATCTGCCCTTCCTTCAAAACACACACACACACACACACACATGTACGTATATCAAAATTGTACAGGTTATGGCATAAGTCACCTCCACTGAAAAGATTATTTCGTTCATTGCACTTAAAATCTGGTACTGGACCGCATTTACTTAATGGTACACACTCAGAAAAAAAACAACAACAAAACATTACACATATGAAATTAAATCATTCAAACCTTATAGACCAAACTGTCATGGTTTCATTCAAGCTGAGGTATGGAAACGCGTATTTTTTTAATATATGTTTATATATATTTACGCCTTGAAAACAAGTTGCTGATCAACACTTTAAACACGATTTTTTTTTTTTTTTTTTTTTTTTTTTTACTCTGGTAAAGTGCAAGTTGAAGGGTGTTGGTGCTTTCTTGTGGCATTGTGGTCTGATCATCTTTTAAATACCTCGTCCGGGGGGAAGAATGCTCTTCTTCTGTTGACGTAAGCGACGCAGACGATTACGGAAAGGAAGAACACGACCACAAGAAGAGCGTAAGTTGTCGACGATCGCTGCAGAGCTCCTTGACGCTGAAACCCTGCTATTATTTCCACAGCTTTTACGAGTTTATGTAAGACAACGAGACAAAATGCTCGCTAGTCTGGAAGACAGTATTAAGCAAGATTCCGGAATATGATAGGTTGATAAATGTAAGGATCTCAATCGCAGGCAAAACGTGCGGGTTCATTAACTTGATTACCGTGGGGATAATAATAATGAAGATAGAGTAAGAATTTCCGATGAAGAAGACCTTTTATGTATAAACGGTCATTCAAAATTCTACTGTTTCATGGTATACTTTATGTCTTTAAACAACACATGATAAATCTTACTGAAAGGAATATTTAAAATGGAGACGAGTACCAAGCTGACAGAATCGCCCCGTTATGAAAATAGAGAGCAATTGAATTGTCGTTTTTGATCATATCCATCGTCTCTACTCTAGTTTTCTTGAAAAATTGACCTTCATTTGATATGACATCGTAATTTTGTTTTCCTTAATTTCCATTCTTCAGAGATTAAGTGTACATCGATCAAGAATGCCCTGAAGGCCATGTTTGGGCAAACAAAAAACAAAACAACGTAAAATGCATGGAAGATATTTTTAATCTGTGATTTTTTTTTTTTTATGGACTGCCAATTATCCAACATCTCTTCATTGAAAAATGCTTTATTCACGCGCACGCGTGTTCATTAGCGTTTGTGTGTGTGTGTGTGTGTGTGTGTGTGAATGTGTGTGTGTGTTTTTTGTCGTTACATTCTGTTTATTAATGTTTCAATGCTTTAGCAGAAAATATACTCAAAACATTCAAAGTAGTGAGGAAAGTCCTTTTTCAGACTAATGCATGTGTTTGTTTTGCTTTACATTGCTTTATCAGCTTTCTAGTTCTTATGGTGTGTTTTTTTTTTTCTAGAAGGCAAAGTCAAAAAACAAAAACGATCTTGATGAATCTCGAAATATTCAGATATTACCCAGAAATCTCTTTTATTTTGATGCTGATAGAATGAAACTGACGTGATGATCGCTTTAAGTATTGTATTCCCACTGCAGATTGTAAAGAACACAATTAAGATAACAATGAGTGGATCTCACTTGCAATATACTTGTGAATCAAAATATGGAACATGTTGGTAAATAATGCAGACAGCTTTGATTTAAAAGCTTTCAGGGTTTTATTGAGTAGCTTACCTGACGGGTAGAAGGTCTTAGTTGCAGTGGTGGAGCCAAAATCATTCCATCCCGTACAGGAGACTTCGGTGCCCCCGTCGGCCCGAGGGGTGAAGGCAGTCGACGGCGAGCGGGAGGATGAGAGAGTGACGTTATCGGCTGTGATGAGGAAGGTATGGATACCTGGTGTCGGCTGGTACTCCTCGTCGATATGACAGACCACTGTGTAGATTTTCACGTTGTTCTCTCCCACACCCTCGTTGAACTGAACATCGATTATGTCATCTATTATTCAATATTACGTACAGGATGAAGGTAACCATGTAATTCGCAGGTGAGACTGTAATAAAACACTTATCATAGTTAGGAAGACAAGACAAGAGGCAGGTAGGAGAATATTAAGGAATTTAGATACACAACACGTCACATCAACTTTTTAGCCAAAGTTTTATCTAGGAATACAGGAATTCGAAACAAACTAAGAGATTACTTCCCCACCAGTACATTGCAAATTATAACATACTCAACCATGATTTCCCCTTACCTCAACTACGGAATACTGGCATGGGGTAACACGTCCAAATCTTTGCTTGACTCGCTCTTTCTTTTACAAAAGCGCGCTATTAGAATAATTAATAAGACTGGGTATTTGTCTCATACAATTGATATTTTCCATAAGAACAAAATTTTGAAATTGTCATATTTGTTTCATTACAATTCAGGGATATCCATGTATAAATCATTCAAAAATGATCTTCCTGATATTTTTTTGCATATGTTGAAAAGAAATTGTTCTATTCATAATTATCCCAACCCGCCAACGTGACGATTATCACCTACCACGTACCCGAACCATTATTGCGAAAAAAAAAACAATTACGTATACAGGGCCGAAATACTGGAACTATCTCCCAATAGAACTCGCAGGTTGTTTGTCTTTGTCGACCTTCAAATACAAAATTAAGACAGAATCTATTGAATAATTACATTGCGGAAGTCCATTCAAATTTCCTTCTATCTTGTTAATGTTCCTCTTCCTGTTGTGTTGGTTGTTGTCATTCAAATCAGTTAAGCCTCTCTGTTTGCGCTCTTTAAATTCCTCCACACCAATACCCTTTTTCATACCCTAAGACTTCGGAACGCGTGAACAGCTGGCTTGTTTTATTCATCCCAATGCTATACTGGCTGATAATTCTAATTCTAATTCTTCTTTGAATGTTAGTACTGGTATGTTCACTTTTTAGGTTTCCTGTATCTCTTCCGAGGACTCGCATGTCGAGTTGTTCTGTTTTCAGCATTATTCAAAATAATTCAAATCATATTATTACACTATTGTCAACATTGCTAAATCAACTGTTCTTACATCTGCAGAATGTGATTGTCTGTATATCACTTTTTGTATTGAGAAGACTCTTTTATTGCCCCGTTTATACTTGCCTTTTATTTTTGTTTTTCTTTATTTTGGTCCTACGTTGCATCCATGCTCCTCATCTTCATCTTACACTCTGTTCAGAATTTGGGACCTACGCATAATAAGTTCGCTTTTAAGTAGGTTCCATCATATTTCTTTTAACTCTTTATGTGCCACGTTCGCACGTCCGACTCAGTCGACGGCGTGCCAACTTCGCATATTTTGCTCAACACACAAAGCCGCCAAAACCGAGCGATAAATCGCTAATCCCACGGTACAATGAAAGCATTTCTCGCGCTTTTGTTCCTCTCAGATACGGTTTTCATTCTATGTGGTGATTGACTATCAAGCGGTGTTCCCAACTAGATTTGCGTGTACATTGTAAGTTTCTGTCACGGTTTTATGTGCAAAAGTCATGCCTTTACAGTAATGTAGCAACTGTTCATTCAAAATACAAATCAAAAATAGATTTGCCATACAATTTATATCGAAGCAAAGTTTGGAATTCCCCTTTAACTTTGGTTACTATTATGTCCACCTTAATAAAAATTTGTAGAAGTTATACAAATTGGAAAAGCAGAATTCTTTCTTATAACAAGACTACCTTCGTGTCTCGGAATAACGTGGCACACAGGGGGTTTCCACCATGGCACATAAAGAGTTAATAGCGTTATACATAGAACCAAACGTACGATGATTGACCGCTATGTTTTATATGTTTACATTAATACTGTGTATCCAAGCTATTCACTATGTTTTAATTATATTTGATGTACATTCCTTCATTGAGAAATATGAAAATAAAGTGAATTGAATTGAATTGAATTATTTCAAATCTTTTTTTTTTTTGAATATCACGTACAGGTAGGCCTATCATGTGCTAAGACTAGCATGATCATTTTGTCATATTTGAGATCGAAACTTCGCTATGATTATAGTAGAATAATTGTCATATACATTCTTACACTACATCTTTTTTCGAAACAAATAACCAAAAAGCCTATCATGGAAAAGCCAAACTAAAAACTAAATTCACCTGCAATTTGCGTATTATCTTGAATGCCATAAGTAAATGGCAATAGAAACAATGACGAACACCAGAAAAACATTCAAAGTGGAAATTCTGGATTTACCTCTAAAACAGTACAAATCCATTGAACGCGTTGATCCACGTTTGTTTCTTCCTTCACACATGATGTTGACACACTTGTTGGGACGAGATTCCACAATCGCAGACGGGACACTTGACGACGAAATTGTCTCGCCGTCCACGGAGATCTCGTATGAGTCGATTGGAGGTGTTGGTCGGTCGTGTAGTTCGATGTGACACGTGATCACAAGATTAACCTCGCTCGCGACTATCTGCTCTTCAATCTGCAGAGTTATGATGTCTTCCCTGGGAGGATCTTCATTTGATATCATGAAGAAATTCAAACAAAACATGATTATGTTTTATCATTCATATTCATTACTCGTAACTTTACGTTATAAACATGCGAATACATTGGAGAACATCTCGCATTCCTCAAGAAAACTTTCTGAGGTTCAAAAAATGCGTATATATTATTATATAACTTCTATGTCATTCATGTATTATATACGGGAATAAAAGGGACAATCAACACATCTTGGCTGCACTGTCGGGAAGCCCATACAAGCGTCTTAATACTCTGTCGTTGGTTTCGTTTTGGTCAAAAATATCCTGTTCTAAATCAAACATAATGGTTTGTTACTAATAGAAGACTATCATCCATAGGTTTTGGTATAAAATAACAATATACCTATTATCAATACTAAATTATTCTCACTGGATACAATTATATACAATGATGTTGATTAGCTGTGCATGTGGTTCATTCATATCCTTGATGTTTTACCAATATTTTCTTTCCTTCTGCTGAAATTCAGTCTCGTCATTTCTGACACCCCAGACTTAGCACCCCAGTCAATAACAAAAGACGTGATCAATAAGATTTACCTGTTGGACAAAATTCATTCACTGTAGATGTCGAACCAAGTTCATTCATTCCAATACATGTGACGCTCGTGCAGCCTGGAGGGATTGGCGATACCGTGAACGATGACGAGCTCGAGTTTGACACTGTCACACTTCCAACTTTAATCTCGTACCTCTCGAGAGCAGGGTAGGGTTGGTCGATGTCGGTCACGTGACAGGAAATGGTGACAATACCTTGACCCCTGTCATCTAAACCTTCGTCGAACTCGATGTCAATGATATGATCACGTGGTGGATCTGCCAACGAATCATAGAAAGCCTTTGAAAGAAGCCATGAAAAGGTCAACCATTTTGAAATAGAGATATCATGACGTCACATCAGAAATAACACCCCGCAGAACAAAACTGAAAACACGTATGATAAATATTTTGATTTGTCATGGGTGAACTAAAAAGATCATTTTTGTTTATTATATCCCTTTCTTCACACATGCATTCCTTTCTAAATGCTTTGGTCTCCTTGCACGAAAGAATGTGTTATTCAATGCAAATACATCACTTGACGCATTAATGTATTAGAGGTAGAGCTAATAATCCTGATGAAAGTGCACACCGTTCATTCATGCACACATCAAAATCTATTAATATTCATATACTCACATAATACAACATGAATAGGTAAAATACATTATGTGATATGACATACCGCAAAACTATCAGAATGGGAAAAAAATATAGTCTTACTTTTTGGACAGTAGGTTTCAACTGACGATGCCGATCCACTGTCATTTTCGCCAATACACGTAAAATTCGTGCACCTGTCCGGTCGAGGAGATAGGGTGACCGAGTTGGATGTCGACACGGTTTGACTATCTTTCTTGATGACGTAAGTATCAATAGGCGGGAATGGTCGAGTATGAGAGGCTATCTCGCAGGATATAGTCAAATCAACTTGACCTCCGACCTCCCTAAGATCCCCCGACTCTTGGAACTCAACCTGTATAGCATCATTTGGCGGAGGTGCTGTATAGGGAAACATAAAACATCGGAACAAAATTCATTAACATTCAATTCAATTCAATTCAATAGTTTATTTATTTCCATCATCACAAAGAAAAGAAAAGAAAAAGTTGACATAATCCAAAGTGATACATTTTTTTTTTCATTTCTGTTACACTCGTCCGATAAAGGATTTTTTCAATACAATATAAAGTATATTATACACGAATGATGTCGTAAAAAAGAAACAATGCACTTTGTCATGGCAACAAAAATAGTAAATAATCACGATGGAAAACAGTGTTCCACTAAAAAACATTAAGACACCTTTAGCTACAATGGAAAACAGAACTGAAAATGTATTTGAAGTTTGAAGTCAAATAATTCTACTGACTGACTTTTTAAGAATTTTAGTCATATTGTTTTTTATTCATGGTATAATGCGTAATGACCTGTTTTCAAGACCTATCAGTATGATTGTATTCAAGCTTCAGAAGAAGCTTTACTGATTGTATCATACCTCGTGGGCAATAGATCGATGTACTCGATGTCGATCCCAAGTCGTTCCTTCCTTCACATGACAGTTCGATGCACCAACGAGGCCGTGGAGAAAGTCGAGTAGTAGGAGAAGATGACTGGGAACGTATGACGCCATCAGCTTTGATGACGTATGAATTGATAGCGGGCTCTGGCTGGTTCTGAGGGATCACGTGACAATCAATTTCCAAGGAAGACCCCTGACCACGCGTCTTGATACTAATCACACCATCGGCAGGGCCATCTGTGTATTTGGCAACAATAGGACTGCCATCAATTTCTCTTGCCACTTAGATCAAGTTCCGTGTTGATTGCGATCAAAGCAAAGTTTTGAATCATGCCATTTTGAAATGCAAATTGTTCAGCTTATGTTCTGACACTGACGGAAGTAACGTTTGACAGCACCTAATGGTGACACGTGTATTGCTCGAAAATTGAATAATACATGAATGCGTGATGGACGTCAGATGAAGAATAAGATTTGAAGAATATCTTGAATATAAAAGATGTATTCTTTCTCCTGATAGCCTTTTGAAAAAGATCGTCTCTTCCATCTAAAAGACCACTGACACTCAGCATTGAGGTCTTCAGTTCGAGTTCACAGACAACAGCATTTGTACCCGCGGGCGAGACAATAATTCCCGTTGCCAAGTGCAAGTCTTTCGGAGGAGACTTAGAGAGAATATCAACCCCAAATATAAATACACGTCAAAAGAAAGAGGAAAAAAAATATTCAATACAGAACGATGCAAATATGACAAAAATCTGAGAAGAGATAAAAAAGATATGATATTTTGAAATTTCACATTTTATAGAAAAACATTGCGAGACCAGTCCTTAAGAATATTCAAAGGAGCAAGTAGATGAATGATGTCATACCCCACAATTTTTCATGTATATAATAAGATTATATGTGACCGTGCACCTCAAAACGAACATAAAGTCGCACACACTGGTTTTGCCTGAGGACTGAAAATAAGTGAAATGGGTCAACCTAGCCGAACTTGACTTTTTCATATTTTCTGAAAGAACAAGTCTTCTTTAACATTATGCAAAATTTTGTATCATAAAACGGGCAGGAAAGTGTGTTTTTTTTTAGCTGTTTATCTCGAACATTTTTGGCAGAATAGTGTGATTACGTGTGTCTTTAGAATCCCTTTTTCATTTCTGAAAAACCTTGTCCACACTCTTCACTTTTAACTCTAATAACTTTTGAAAGGATAGTGCTACTGCTTTTAAAGTTGGCATTTATTATGGAAAGAATGTGTTAATGAGGACTGCCTAATTTCAGTTTAATCTGATAATTCCTTCATTGTTGTTACTCTGGTGGTTTACTTCCTGTTTTTTGTTCCATTCATCGCACAGCCAGCAAGGTTTGGTAAAGATTAAGCGCTTGAATAGACACTGTACTTCAGAGCCTCTTTTGTCACTTCACACTTTTCCTGAGTTTGTGCTTTCTTTCCAATATTTTAATAGGTTAGGAGAGTCCATTTGATTTTAGTTATACATCATTTTAAAGCTTAAAGTCTGCTCCTTCAGAACATGGTCTTAACTAAAAATTCATGTCTGGCGACTTTTTGTTTGTTTTGAGGTGCAGGGTCACATATGAAATTCGGAAAATTTCTTATGACATATGTTTTAACACACATACACACACACACACACACACACACACACACATATATATATATATATATATATATATATATATATATATATATATACACACACACTCACAATTAAATGAATTGCACTGGTTACATACGTCGTACGTTCAGCGTGGCTGATCGTTGAGAACCGGAAATGATGCACTGTAGCGTCTTTCCATGATGATCAGCGGAAGGAGTGAAGGTCAACACACTTTGGATGTTGTAATACGTCTTGTAGTGATAGCAGCGATCCGTGCAGTAATACGGTGTAGAATAGCAATTATGCAGTCCGATGAAATTCTATTTCATTTTGCTTTCCATGCCAATTGCCCTCACACTTACCTCATGCCAGATTCGCTGTGTATCTTTTTTCCAAAAAAAAAAAAAAAATGCTTCAAGGCGAAATAATTCATGTGTAGATATGTAAATCAAAATAAGCTACTGTTAGAGTACGTTGCAATGTTGATTCACTATCTTGATAGAATGCAACACAAGATCATTTCTTGAAATCAGATGTCATTGCTCGCTCATCTTTTCTCTCTTTTTTCGTTTCTTTTTGTATCGACAAAGGTGAACGTCGTTAATGACAGTAAATGACAGGTAATGACACCTTGCTGTTCATATCAATCTTGTCATATCGTCAATAATTAGAATCAATAGCCGCTTACTCTATGGCCTAAAATCAATAATTCATTTCTGAATTGATATAAAATCAGCAGAAAATGTACATGTGTCCAGCCATATCCCTGTAGGACATTTAACGCGATGGCTTTTGCAGTAGTAAAAAGGCAGAAAATTTCGAGCCACTCCGCAGAAGAAATTGCTCTTTCCTACGTACACGCGTTGGGTGTTTATATTTCCAAGACGATTTTCAATCCATACCAGTTTGTCTGAATTCAGTTGCCTCAGCCTCCAACTTGTAGAATGAAAATTGCGATTTTTACCGGACACACTAGCAGTGCTGCACTTAGAATGGTCCAGGTCTGGCAGGTTGCCGTCTGCTAATACGCCTATAACATACCAAGTGACATTCAGAAGAAAAAAAGTGAATTTTTCCACGTTCTAGCATAAAAAAAGAATACTGTTTCAATGTTCAGGACATTTTGGAAATCCTATTCTGTATTTCACTACTATCACGCTTTCTTGTGTATTCAGTTTTCGAGGAATTAAAGTTTTTTTTTTTTTTTCATGTCTCGCCATAATGTGCTACCAAACGTTACTTCCGTCGGTGTGGGAACATACATTAAACAATTTCTATCTTAAAATGATGTGATTCATGACTTTGTTTTGAGCACTATCTGCACTAAATGGATCTGAGTAGAATAGTGATAAAATAACTTAAAGTACGACGACCGTATATCAAAATAATTTTCATTTCCGTTTCAAGTAGTATGGCAGAAATACCCGGCTTTCTTGTTATAAATCAAAGCTTATTTTCTGCAAATGGAGTGTCTGCCGCAGCTAAAGATTCATTGTAATTAACCTTAACTGTTACCTTCACATCGTTGGGGTAATTGTATTGTGTCAGTATTTGTCTTTCTGTTTACTCCATCCTTCCTATTATAGCCACATGAATTATATCTACAGTGTAGAGAATCCGATTCAACGCTTGCACTTTCTGCCTGAGGTGTTTTAAAAAGCTTCACCAACATGACCAGAGAAACAACATGCTCTTCCACAAATAACTATCAATATGTCCTTTCAAATCTAAACACTAGTTTCTCAAGATATAAAAGTCTGTGTTTGGGGTACATTAGAAACGATATCATTCCCAGGGATTAAAATACGGGGAGTTTTCTGTGGCACATGAGTTTTGCGAAACAAAGGTCACTTCCGTCTCCATTGTCTCTCATGAGACTTCCTCGTTTAATAGGTCTTTTGACATTGGTTGTTTGTCTAGAGGTGTGTAATAGGGCCTAGCCAGTCTCTTTGCTCTCTGTTTTGCCATTGCCCATTCATGGACCTGTTTTGTTATGTCTATCGATATTCTAATTATTATACTTTAAGCATAAGCGGAAATCTTTAAGTTGCGTTAACTTCTAGACAGAATTATCTTTTACCAAAGTAACGAATACACAAAACTGTTCATGTGTAGTCACTGTTTGGTGCATTGATACATTTATCATCAAGCAAAGATGCTACCTCGTCCCAATAAAGTGTCCTGAGATTTAAAAAAAAAAAGGAAAATCATAATATGTCAAAGTGTTAACCATCCTTCCAGTAGTAACACATATCGACTGGGCAGAAATCCTCCCTAGTTGGCAGGCTTTTCTATAGAAAATTACCTGGTTATATGTCTTTTACAGAAGACGAGCTATACGTATAATGGCAGATGAGTATCATCTTTTCCTAATTATCGCACTTAGATTGAATTTCGCCAAGGATTTCTATTTTTTCCGGTCAGGCTATATCACGACGGGTAGCAGTGGAGGTGTATGTATCTCCAGGCTGACTTGATTGAACATTTCCCTGATAACCCCATCCTTTGTCTTGTCGAGCCTGATTGCTGTTTGTGACCACGCCCTCAGTGATCTGGACGCCGTCCAAGAACCACCTCGCTGTCTGTGACTCGAGCACTCCACTCTCGGTACACCGCGCAGTGACTTGGCGGTTAGCTGTCAGGGAACTTGGTACGGTAAAAGTCACGGCAGCTGCAAAGTAAAAGCCAAACCAAATGATATAAAGACCAGAAAAAAAAAATGCATGGGATCGCCGGTTTATTCATTTCAAAGTAAACATCAAACCATCATAAAAATAAACTTTGTAGAAATGAACCTAAATAATACGATTTGTCATGATACATCAGCTAACAAATCATAAACTTAGTAATTTATTCAAATAATAATAATTATGGAGGCAAACCCATGAAATAACACTTACCCATCTTTTTCTAATTGTGTCATAGTAATTTTTAGTAATGTATCTTTTTCTAAATTGATATGACAGGCATTCTTTGTGAGACGCTGATTAATACACAAAAGCACCTTATGATAAAAGAAATTTGAAAGGAAGGCTATCTTACCACAGGAATGTACCAAGAAGAGCGACATCCAACACGTGACCGTAATCACAGCCATGTCGACCTCCAAATAAATCTGCAAGAACATTGAATGCATACGTGATCAAGTGATTATATATTGTATGTACATTGATGAACAATATGAAAATATATCCTATAATACGTAAGAAAAGCATGTTTCAAAAAAAGTTGCTAATGCTATTATTGCAAAACATGGGAACGTGTTTTCAGGCAATGTTCATCTATCGTTCCTACGTTGCACATAAAATATTCTTACCAAGAAAGAGATGCTATCAGTCAGAACATGTGCATTCGGCGCCAAGCATCAGCCTGTGAATCTCTGGATCATTTATATCGAGATCGGTCTCAAGACGAACACGGAAGCAGGAGACGGTGCACAGCCTCGGACAGAAATATCACTCCGCCTACATGTACAATAATCGACAAGAATTATGTGTCGGCCGTGTCTACATGTAGGTCATTCATGAACGGTTCCAAACGAAACAGGGCAAAACGAAACAATAGTCGCGAAATAAAAAAACAAACAAACAAAACCTGGTAAGTAAGGAAATTGCATGAGGTCGTCAATTATCTCGTCTATTTATTGTATTAAATTTCGATCTTTTACCTTTTGAAAGACGTGTTTTGTATATTCCAATACCCTGTCCCTTTGGGGAAATTCCATAGAGTTTGGTAAACTAGCGTGTCACTATTCAGATGGCCGGTCTGCGAACCTCTTCTTCTTTTTTTTTTCTTCTTCTTCTTCTTCTTCTTCTTCTTCTTCTTCTTCTTCTGGTTAAGTATGCCTCCATTAATTAGTTGAAGATTTTGGCGGACTGAACTTTGCTTCGAAACTGCCTCCAACAGCACCGGTAAAAGAAAGTCGCATTTTTCTGTTTCGATGGAATTCTTTATCACGCAAACATTTTGGAAACACGGGATACGTTTGGACACTTATGCTATATTTTAAAGACGAATAGTAAAAAGATAATAGAAGGATCCCAAAGAAAATAAAACAGCTATCAAGAAGAGGTCAAAATTGCATGTCTCACTCCTGTAATTAAAGTTCAAGTTCAAGTTCAAATTTTATTTCGTTTTCCACAATAAAACAATATATAAACGTAAATCTCACTTTCTTGAGTGACAGAGACAATGCATGTAAAGTTGTACACAGAAAACAACAATAATAAAACAAAAACATAAAGTAGAGATACATTACAATAGTTGCCGGGGTAACGAAAGTGAAATAATTGTCAATATGCACTTGTGTGAAAAAACAAAAACAAAAACGGAGGGACCCACTAAAAAGACAATGCTCAGGACTTGCTCTCTTCCTTAACTCCTATCTCATCTCTGACAATTTATTTACAAAACAAGTTTCAGAACCTTGGTTACTTCTTTAGAAATCTGCGATGAATAAGGCTTCAGGGAGGGTCATTGCACACCTCATATTTTGTGAATAATGTTATTGTATATATGATAATAATTGTAACTATCGACTCTGATTGTGAAGAATAAATGTTGTGTAATGTGTGTTTTTTTTTGGGGGGGGGGTGCACTTAGGGATTAAACATTATACACGTTTTTTGTATTACAATAATTTTGACTTAGCTGTTGAATAATGGGAAAAGAAAATAATAAAGAATGAAGAATGAAGAACCTAAATTTCATTACTTCTAAAGTGTGATTCCTTCACAAATAAAATATCTTGAAATTTGATATCACCGAACGAATTCTATTTTGGTCTCCTAGAAACGAATAACGTATGAACATTCTTTACAGATGTGAAATTGCAGCTAATTTTCACAAGGTCACTTCTGTAATGTTTGAGAGAAAATTGTCCAACTTAAATCGTAGGCCCAATAACTGTATGAAGATCTTTAAATAACGAGAAGTCTCGTTTATTACGAGAAGTGCAAGCGCTTTAGGGAAATCAGATGATACGGTATGTAACTAGATACTACGTAGAAATACAGGGTAGTGTTTCAATGATAACACCCGTAGAAAGATAAACACATACGAAGTCACGTGACAGGATGTGAGTCAAGCCTCAACAATTTGTTGCAACACCGACAACAAGCAGACTGTTCAGGATTTCATACCTCCGATTTGAAATTTAATTCAGTTCATTTCAAAACAATGTTTTACTCCATTTTTCGACAAAAAAGTATAAACATCACCTCTTCTTTTTTTGTAACAGAAAACAGAAAATAAGGTGCGTAAATCTATGTAGGATGAAAAGAATGTAAAATGATTGAAGCACCTTACGATAATTAAACATTTTCATAAAACTGATTTGAAGTAAGTAAACAATATGGATAAATCGAAATATGAATAAAGTTATTTCGAAAAGATGTGTGAGCATTAAAGTCCAGAGTTACTTGACGATGATCAAATGCAAACTAAGAATGTCTTTGAGTATAATAAATTGGCGTCTATAAATTACATTGAAATAGTTCACTTTAGAATTGCTCATTATCCCTCTTTATGATACCAATGCATTTAAGTGCAGACAAAGGAAAGAGTTACTGAAGTTGCATCCTACGTCGGAAAACATACTCCATATCACCAGGTCTCTTCTCTCTCTCTCTCTCTCTCTCTCTCTCTCTCTTTACATGGATTCAGTGAGAAATAGATTAATAATTATCATCACCGGAGGCCCACTCTCATCCAGTCTTTCTCTCTCACTTTATTATTGTGACATGGTATCTACACAAAACCATTAACATACGGTCTTTCTAATACATACTGTATCGATAATTACACACGGATTAAAAATCATTTTATTTTTTTTCATCAAATAAAATAGTAATGTATTCATCATATCGGGCTGACTTTCCCTGAACCGAGTCCCAAAACGATTCCTCGCCCACAAGACAAGCTGGCTTTTACTCTTTATTATCATTATCACCTGTCTTCGGTTGTGTAACAAAGAACTGCTGCGTAGACACCTGTGTTTGAAATGTATTTCAGCTCTTGGGCATTTAAGTATCGGTGCTAGGCGCTGGACAGTTTCGATAACACGTCGTTCCCATCACTGGAAATGTCTTATTATATATCGATTCTTGTGTTATCTTGTACGTTCATCGCGCTAAGGTGAATTGTTACATTATTTTCCCCTAGTTTTCTGGTCCATAACATGTGACCGCCTAGCTCGAAGCCCACAGGTAGATTCCTCTTATTTCACATGTTTAATCGTATTAAATGCTGTATTTTGCAATTAATCCATGCACATTTTCTTGTTATGTTTATTTTTTAGTTGTTGAAATGTCGAATATGGAACAATAAGAAATTAAAAACAAACGAATAAACATCTCTTCTTCTTCTTTTCCAGATGTGTGTTGCATTGGTCCCATATAACCATAGAAATTTGAACAAAGCAAAATGTCCTAGCTACCTCCCCCAGTTGCATGCCCTATATGCACTGATAAGTAGTTAAGTGGACAAAAATATATCCTGGGTGGTATAATTTCATTTGTTTGGAAAGCAAGCTTAAGAGTTAGGCGAGAACTATACTTCCTCATTAGTGTGATTGTGACACTCCACTGCCAGAAGACACGACATTAGACACCGGTCACTTACGTCTTAAAATCAATATGAATATGACACAAACGGCAAATCATATCTTGCTTCAGTTGCGTTGTAATAAGAGATTTTATGATCACATTGTTCACAGTGTATGTGGTGTTCGTGGTATGATAGGGTGTTAATGCGCGATATTTCTGACAACAATTTGAAAAGATTATTGTAGCAAAACAGCAGTGGGATCACTGTAGAACACAACAGAAAGGCCAAACGCACACACACACACACACACACACACACACACTCACACAAATGACCAAACACTTATGTTGTTAAAAAACACACAATTCCAGAGCCCCTTTCAACTGCTTGTCACAAACAAGCGCGTCTTTATGTTGGGAAATTTTAACATTTCACTACCGTACAAATAATAAGTCAAGATATACGGTTCATCATTTCAATACGTCCATTTCATTTCAATATAGAGACTGTGTTATGTGGGCTCCACTAGATTCCCAGGGACGTCATGATTCCATTGCATTGATTATTGCAATGATTGTTGTGCTCCCTTGCGGAGACTTCCAATATGAGCTCCCTCGTGGAGACATCATTATGGTATTTCTGATATTGTCTTGTTTGATATCTTTACGATTTACACTTATTATTTATGATTTATGTCAGTATTGTCTGGAGCAAGTTATTTGTTGCATTTGACCCCATTTTTTTTTTTGCTCTCTCCTCTTTCTTTAAAACACACCAACAACTTGATTCCATTACAGAAACCAGGAGGTGAAAGTAACAAAAGAATCATATCAATCACTGCTTGTTTAGTTCTTTTATTTCAGAATTTCAAATCATTTTTCTTTTTGTTTCTTTAGTTGCTTCATCTCATCATTTTATGTCAGTACACTCTCTGCAATAATAAAGAAAAAGAAGAAGAAAAAAGAAAGAAGAAGATGATGAAAATGAAGCGCAAGAACAGGCACAAGAACAAGAAGAAGGAGGACAAGGAGAAGAAGGAGAGGAAGAGAAGGAAGAGGAGACGAAGACAATAAAAATGAACCACCTTTTGTCTTGACGCTGGAAGGGCCAAATATGAAATTTCGACCATGCTAATGCGTAAAAGGAAACAATAGAAGGATCGACAAGAAATCCTCGAAGATCAACACAAAATGGAGTATAAAAGATAAAGAGAGTGAGGAAGAGACGGGAAAGCTCATTTCAAATCAGATTTTGGTAACACGCTCTCTACGATAACGAATATGCCACACTTTAGTAATTTTCTACTGAAAGACATTCTGATCGGAAACACTGAGAGCTCTTGGTGAATTCCTGAAAGATCAATTAACTTTTTAAAAATTATTTTGTAGCTAAACTAGTAATCTTCTGTGATAGCTATACCCCCGGCACCCACATTCGATCTTTAACGTTGTTCTAATACCAACAAGGTATTCAAATGTGTTGAATGTGTGGGTGTTTTTGTTCTTAACTTTTTTTTCAGTAGGATCGAGCGTCAAAACAATTATTGTAAAAATCAATGCAAAGTTAGAAGTGTGAATCTTTTACGTATATTCTAGTTGATGTATTGTATAAGTATCTGCATTATCGCTGCACAATTTTCTATACACATTGTGAACAATATTATTATGAACCCCATAATACTCCTGCCAACTTCTTGGGTAGCCCTAATTTCGAAAGCATTGCATATCGAGGTGCTTTTGGCAACGTGTAACAGCAACAGACTGCTGATTACAAGCAAGAATAGAATTATGGTAATCATTATAAAGGTATATATATATATATATATATATATATATATGTGTGTGTGTGTGTGTATATATATATATATATATATATATATATATATATATATATATATACACACACACACACAAGCACACATGTATAATTATGTATACAATGCATTACGCTACCATACACTCGCTTTTGTGTTTAACTGTATTTATGTTATTTTACGCCTTATTAAGGTACTTTGTGGAGAATTAATTAACCAGGCAAAAGATATTCATTAAAAGACTGTCATTTACTTAGTGGGCTAATACAGCAATAATCTACTTCTCACAACAATGTAACACACAAAAATAAGAAAAAACAACTGCAATTTATAATTAAAAAAAATGAAGCTTTACTATTTTTCAATGATGAAGAAGGTTATGACATATTTGAAAGGTCACCTGTATAAAGTAAATTCTTAACCGACAGGTAAACAGGGGAGTCGGGGTAAATTGAATTCGTGTTCAAAAACTCCCCTGAAATTGCATATTTTGACAACAGTATACCATGTCGTTGTTTGCCTATACCCTTTATCTGAGCTTTAAACAAATTGATACATAATTATATCTATGTGAGTTACATTTTCTGTTCGTTTGTTTTTCTTTTGTTTGCGTGTTCTTTTACTTTAACAACCTAGATCTGAGGGAACCTTTAGAGTTGGCCAAATCGGCATTTAGTAAATCAAACTTTTATAGTGAAGCGAAACGCGATTAGTTAGGAAATTAGTCAATGAATCAATAACACAACGATTTTCCTTGACGAGACCGTTTTAAGAATGTATGCTTCGAAGAAATAAACCATGCGTAACTAATCTACTCATGATCAGGACTTCAACAACATTTCATGTGATTTATTGTGATCTCTTTTGATTCACTATAGAAGTGAGTGTCAGTCTACAAAGATGTGACTTGTGAGGATACTCTGTGCAAGTAAGATCGTTCATCGTGTCAACAGTTCAACATTACGCACTGATTCAGTTGGGTAGATATTCCCGTTATTCTGCAAGTTAGGTTAAAAGTTTTGCCTAAACTGATTACCCAGCAATGACGATAAGTAATGAATGAATGGTGATAGCACAACTCCAAAATGGACAGCTGCCGCTCTCCTTTTATAGCGTGATGCTGACTTACAGTTACAGATAAACGTGTATTTACAAAATTAATATGCTTGAGGGTGATTGTGACGGTGCTTCGAAGATGTAACTGAGTGTTATTTTTTTCTGGAATAGCGTTACGTTTTATGGTTGGCGGGCCGGTCTGCAAGGACACCTAGTTGACACCACGTTGTCGTGGATGCTGTCCACCTACTCTCGAAAGTTCCATATTTGCCCTATACTCAATCTACAAACAACTCAGTGCGGAACACCGTCGTGCATGGTTAGGCTCTTCCAGGCTGTCTTCCGCTGTAGTCGCTGTGCTACTGGCCGCTAGGTCAGTTCTTGTCTCTCCAGTCATACTTACCGGTGTAGATTATAATGTCTCGTCTGTGATCGATAGCTGCAAAGACAGACAGAGATATATATGTTAATTGCCGACGTATTGACATGCTTACTGTACATGCTTAGCAAAAAACAGTCCTTGGTATGGCTAATATTGTAAATTCACGAGTTTAATAGAATGAATGAGCCTTCTATCACTTCAATTCATTTCATATCTTTTCATTTATTTCATTTTATGTTTATTTCCAACAAAAACGGAATTAGAGAAAATTATTTACAGGTAGTATGCATAGTTTTACAAAAATATCAATCCAATGAATAAAGGGAATCTTGAGAATGGAAGTATAATCAACGTGATAATCATGTGTTGTGAATTTTATTGATTGAAAACAGAGACGGCAATATGTTAATTTCTATTATGAGAAAACTGATAGATTACAACTAATAACATAAGATCATATTGTGCCATAAATAACATTCATTACAATAAGTATCGTATATACATTACAATTATTACCTTATTCAAATAAAATCGCCTTTATCATAAAGAAATTATGTTCATATCATGATGCTACATCACCTCGGTGGGAGACGAGAGTTGTTTTCGCCTGATGACTGCAGCAACACACACAGCCACTGATAAGATGAAGGCGATCGTTAACAATACTGCAGTGGTGGATTCCTGGTGTAACACTCCTTCTACAGTTTCCATCTCTGGACAAAACTTATCTGTTGGAATGCAACACGCGTTGCATGAATGAAATATAATATTACAGTGCGCAATCAACTTCCCCATGATAATGAACAATACATTTTGTTGTTGTTAAGTTGTTCAGTTATAACGAAAGTTCGATATAGCGATGTAGAATTTGAAATTATGTTGCGATTTTTGGAGTGTATTACCTTTATGTCATTTTTGGTCAGATCTCCAATCCAAACAACAGCGTTGATAGTGTCAGTGACTAGACCCTTTATATATATATATATATATATATATATATATATATATATATATATATATATTTATACATATACACAAGCTCTTTTAATTTAATCTAAATTCATGTTAAAACAAAAGCTTATTACCTCCTGGACATATCAGATCGAGTGAAGTACTCCAGGTGTGTACGTTGCTTCCGTTACACATGACATTAACGCACTTGTGAGGACGAGGTGACAGTACGACTGTAGGATGCGATGACGAAGATAGGACCTCACCGTCGATTACGATTTTGAAAGTGTCAAAAATGTCTCCCGGGTCAGTAAGACACGTGATCGTCAGTTTGTTTTCACTCTCTCGATCGTGCGTCACGATGGAAATGATTTCATGTAGACTTGTCGGAACTGAATTGGGAGAAGTTACAGTTATACAAAACTGATCCGGTAATAGGTCCTATATACACGGATTATAAGCACTTTCAAATTCAGTGTCATTTATTTCATTTTAAAGAAAGCTTAATGGCGCCACGTTTTGTTAACCCTGAAGACTAGAATTTGCGTACACTCAAAACATTGCGCATTCCCCAAGTCTTTTTTTTTTTTTTTATAATGGCACACCTTAGTTCAAACTTAATTTGGCGACGACCGAAGAGGTAAAACTGGTAAAAACTAGTTCAAATGCCACTATATTCATATTATGATACTCAAAGGCGATTCTCCGAGTTATGAACCTATACAGATGCACTAGTGACTCAGAATGATGTTACATTTTCCATTCTTATACTCCTCTTATGTCTTCAATTATGATAATGATATGAACAAGGTTGTTTCGGTCCTTACCTTCATCTGTAGGACAGTATGTCTTTTCAACAGATGCAGAGCCAACTCCATTTTGACTGAGGCAAGTCACGTGAGTACACTTGTCTGGACGAGGTGCTATGGTAAAGGAAGGGATCTCTGACGACGAAACTATCTCCTGGTCTACCTTTATTACGAATGTGTGGATGGGAGGGTAAGGCTGATCACGTGGTTTCAGCTGACAAGTAACCAAAAGGTTTCCTCCTAGATGGTTGGCGTCCTGTTGTTCGTGAAATCTGATTGACATGGCGTCTGCTGCAGGTGCATCTATCCATGTATGGTGATCAATCAAGAAAAAACAAAAGGTTTTTGGAGATACTTTTGGAGATACTTCATAATATCAAGATACTTTAGCCAATATCTGCACTAAAATGTGACAAAATCATACTATCGTCACCAGTGATATTAATGGCTTTGCTGGCGAACGCATGCAAGCAGAGAACGTTTTTAGTACTTTTAAGCAAAATCTTAAGGCCATTGTTTGTTTTATCCTGCTTTCAAGTTCGTGATCACAAGAAATATCTCTGCGTCCTCACAATGATGCCTCCCTCGGGTAATAATATTTGTTTGATTAAATTGCTACTTTATCTAGCATTGGAACCTGCAGTTTAACTATGAACGTTATATTTGTCGATTCTTCAAATTCATTACATGTACATTTTCAACATAATTATCTTCTCGCATGTTTCGTCATTTTTCGTCCTTGCCAAATTGTATCTAGCTTTTATTATTACTACAAAGCCTACATCCTACGAGCTTTTGCTTTTCAGTAGGTTCCTCATATTTGTCTTAATACATTTGTTTAATTCGGTCTCAAATTGACTGTTGTGTTGTACGAAAATGTGGAATATGAAACAATGAATAAAAAAAGAAGACTAAAGAATAACCTTTCGAATTCAAGACTCGTATAGTACATGTAATCACTCCTTTCACATTGTTTTATGGAAACAATTCCACGGAGCCTTTAACGTAACAACAATAACAACATTGCACAGATATCTTCATCTGAATTAAAGACAGCACTTGAAAATAAACGAAGAATATTTACGTTTTGGACAGTAAACAGACGCTGTCGTTGTATTTCTGAATTCGTTGCTTCCTTCACACGACAAGTCCACACACCAGCGGGGAGGGGGAGAAAGACGAGTTTGGGGTGAAGACGATCTAGATAGCACGACGCCACCAACGGTTATCTCATACATTGTGATGGGTGGAGATGGTTGGTCGTGAGAAGTCACGTGACACTCAATGATAACACCAGGCTCAACATCAGGATCCGGTTGATCGTGAAATTTGATGGTTATCACACCTTCTGATGGAAACTCTTCATCAAAATAGAATGAATCCAAGAGGTTATGAAATCGAAGTGAATAGTTTATACAAAACATATTTCGTGCATTCTTTGTGCTTTACTTGACTTAATGAATAGTAATAACATAACTCTCTAAAAAATATCGAGTGAAAATATTCACTCTTGAAAGAGTTGATACCAAAAAGAGTGAATTAAGAGTGATATTGGAGTGACTTTTTAGTGAAAATGTTCATTGTCACTCATATTGGAGTGACCTCAGGGATCACTCGAAGATTTTGGAGTGATCCCTGAGGTCACTCGAAAACGTGTGAAAATGAACATTTTTCTCTCAAAATTCACTCCAATTTCACTTTAAATTCACTCTTTTCTGTTATTTACTCCTTCAAAAGTGAATATTTTCACTCGTGCTTTTTTTTAGAGAGTACTATTCAGACAATATACAGCATATTATTATAATGTTTTATTCATTACAACATTCGTTTACCCTTTTTAAACTCCTAATGCACAACTAGTCGCCATGCAGGGATACATTTCGTCTCGCAGTGGTCGGGTGATACATCAAACTGCATTTTGAATGATTATCTCACGTACGTCATGCATTCAAATTCATTATACGTCTTTACCGGTGATCTGCCACCACGAGGAAATGCTTAAGACGCCTAAACATCATTGCGATTATTTCCCTGTTTCCATGTTCTCTGAATATTCAGTTTAGTACGTGAAAATATATTAGTTGTTCCACTTTAATTGCAAAATGTTCCAAGAAAAGGTGAGCGAGTCGCCAACCAATAGATGAAAATTGGGGTTACAATCCCTTACAAAATTCTTTGCAGGTAAATGTCTAAGAAAATTAACATGTAGATACATGACAGCATGACGTAATTTCAGAAGACAGGATTTACATATGTGACCGTGCACCTCAAAACGAACATAAAGTCGCACACACTGATTTTGCGTGAGGACTGAAAATAAGTGAAATGGGTCAACCTAGCCGAACTTAACTTTTTCATATTTTTTGAAAGAGCGGGTCTTCTTTTACACTGTGCTAAAATTTGGTATCATAAAACGGGCAGGAAAGTGTGTTTTTTTAGCAGTTTATCTTGAACATTTTTGGTAGAATATAGTGTGATTAGGTGTGTCTTTAGAATCCCTTTTTCATTTCTGAAAAACCTTGTCCACACTCTTCACTTTCAAGTCTAATACCTTTTGAAAGGGTAATGCTACTGCTTTGAAAGTTGACATTAATTGTGGACAGAATGTGTTAATGAGGCATGCTTAATTTCAGTTTAATCTGATAATTCCTTCATTGTTGTTACTCTGGTGGTTTACTTCCTGTTTTTTGTCCCATTCATCGCGCAGCCAGCACGGTTTGGTAAAGATTAAGCGCTTGAATAGACACTGTACTTTAGAGCCTCCTTTCTCAGTTCACACTTTTCCTGAGTTTGTGCTTTCTTTCCAATATTTAGATAGGTTAGGAGAGTCCATTTAATTTGAGTTATGCATCATTTTACAGCTTAAAGTCTGCTCTTTCAGAATATGGTCTTCACTAAGAATTCATGTCTGGCGACTTTTTGTTTGTTTTGAGGTGCAGGGTCACATATTATATATCATTTTCCTGTTAATAATGTGTATTTATATGTATATATAATATCATATATATATATATATATATATATATATATATATATATATTATATAAACGTATATATACAATATTATATATAAATATATACATATACATATATATAATTTTATACATATAAGAACAGTTCAAACAGATGTTAGTAAAAGTTACCAATGTGAAACAACTGTGATACATATTATTTTAGCGTAATCATCTCAATTAGTCATATATTCATAATCATGTATTGTGTTTGGGTGTAACTGTGATTACTTCATTAGGTATAAATTGCCATGAATTCTAAACAAATTAGCACTACAGAACCGGGCCATACCCCATTTTTTTTTTATTTAATAATCTAATGTCTTATATCATAATGCCTGCAAACACGTAAGCACCCTGAAAAGCAGCTGGTTCAGTATACATTGTACGTGATTACCGATTTAACATCTTAAATTGTGATCCAGCGCATACATCGACTTCGTTGTTACAACAGTGTTTGTTTATTTGTTCGTTTCTGTGTTTGTTGGTTTGTTGGTTTATTTTTCACGTTTTCATAGATTCAGCATTTATTATTTTATTTGTACTACCATTCGGTACTTTGTACAAAAAACAATTAATGCCTCATTATTTGCACTTTTTGCAACGACGAAGAGAGAATCTGCTGAATTCGAAGAACTTGTAGAAGGCCGGCTACTGAAATGTGTCTCATTCATCACATAGACAGTAAGGGAAGGAAGAGCTAAAGTACACACATGATAGGCTGCTTGACTTTTTGGCACTTTAAAGACTTTACTAAAAAGCAGATAATTTATTCATTGTTGCCTCTCGAGTGATGAATTTTTTTTCTTCCCTAATTCCAAGTTTGAGTAATGAGATGATTATGTGCAAAGTTAACTCCAAAAATTGCAATAATTACAACAATTGTAGTAATGTGTATGGATACGTGTCATGTGTGCAATGCATTTTGAATGTTTGCATTTCACTTTATTGCTTTTGCCTCCTGAATATTCGCTCTCCTGGTTTTCTTCTTTTTACTCTCACTCTCTCCCTAGCTCCCTCTCCCTCTGTGCCTTGGCCATATTAATATCCCCTCACACACACGTTCGTTCATTCTTTCAATTATTATGGTGTGTTAAAAATGTTCGTCTTTGCGTTTGCAAATATCTATAGCATTTCTCGATTACCTCGGATTATCACGTTTAATAACTTGGTGAACCTACATTATTCTACACTGGAATTTCGTACACAGCTGTGTGAATAATAGTTCTCACAATGCATTCTCAGATTTCTCTTTTCTTATTGCACTATTTCCTCTCTATCACAATCTCAATCTCAATTTGTTTATTGTTTGAACATTAACTGGTTTAAGGACTAATCAGTAATGAGTCGTGCGAAAAAACAAAATCAACACAATTAACAAACGATTCCTTTAATGCTGGAATATCCGATAATTTAATGCTGATCGCAAGTAGACTTATAATTGAGAAAAAACAAATGGAACGATGAGGAGGGGGTATTACAATGACAGTCTCATCTCTAATATCCTCACACAATAACACTTTAAAACACATGAAAGTAACGGGAGGCTCTTTGTGCGAATAAACCGGTTTTATTCTCTTGATAATTGACGTTTATGACAGTGCAGTAATGTGTTTTAAAATACCATGATTCTATTGTTACTAGATATAGATGGTTTCGTATGTAAAAAAAAAAAACATACCATAATAAAGTAGAAATATACGTAATTTTGCAATGTTTTCTGAACATTAACTTGTTTAAGGACTAGTCAGTAATGAGTCATGTGGCAAAACAAAACCAACACAACAAACTATCGTTTTAATCAGAGAGGTGAGAAGAAGATTTGACCTCCCTGCTTTAATGCTTGAATAATATTATCCGATAATTTAACGTTGACCGCAACTAGACTTATAACTGAGAAAAACGAAAGAACTGAGCAAATAAAACCCTTTACTAACATCTTCAGAAAACAAATCTCAGATAAAAAAACGGATTTTTCCTTTGAAAGTAATAACCTTGGCATGTTCAAAGTATAATATTCGGTTAATACCGTCCTAGAATAACGAATTAATGCATGTATATACGAGATATCGAGGTTGCATACTATTAAACAAAAAAAAAAGGTAATATATTTGTGAATGTGTACAATTTGCACTCGAAAATAGAACGATTTGTAGTTTTGGGACAAACGTTCAAACAAACCAGAACTCGTTCCAGTTGCAAGGATACTGTATGAACATATCGGACATATTGACATACTGGAATCAAATAGGAGAATTTGATAGGAAGTAAAAACAATATTTTATAGCGTTGTATTTTAATTGCCAGCAAAGCCGTTTTACATATAATGGCAGATCTGGTCATAGAAAATAAATCTGACTACACTGTACATGACTATTTAAAAAAGGTCGTGACTTGATTTTTTTTTTCTTCTTTAGCTCGCATATAACTTCCAAAAATCTTTTGCATGAATTCGACAATTTGGTGATTGCTTTTAATGTCTGACAACACTGGGTGAAGTGAAAAAAAAATAGGCAACGGCAGACTCGTCCATTTTATGAACATGTGATCAACTAGTATTGCCATAGTTCATTGTAATGACACAAATTATGATCAAATCTATCTCTACGGTTATCCAGTGTCACATTAATATACGAGACGAAAATGAACCATCCTCTCAAAAGGAAAATGAGTATTCCATAAGTCCAAGACGAATCCGTTTACTGGTCGAAACTGTGCACCTGAAAAGAAAGAATTTGAAGGCCAATCAATTTCAGTCGGGAATGTACATTATCTTGTCTATAAAATCATTAATATAACATTTAAAGATGCAGGTTGTTGTGCAATATCAAATTAGTTAATTCACTATTTAACTATTAGTTAATACACTACACGGTATATAGCGAATAACAATGTCCGCTACTGGCGTAAGACCCCTCGGCTCGCCACCGTTTGGCCGTTACTTTCTGAGGGGTCGCATTCATATGTTTACAAACCGATAGGAGCATAATCTATATGACAAAAACAGACATTGTTAATCTGCCATTCCATCAAAACACACACACACACACACACACACACACACACACACACATGTACGTATATCAAAGTTGTACAGGTTATGGCATAAGTCACCTCCACTGAAAAAATTAATTCGTTCATTGCACTTAAAATTCGGTACTGGACCGCATTTACTTGATGGTACATACTCAGAAAAAAAAGAACGATATTACACATATGAAATTAAATCATTTAAACCTTATAGACCAAACTGTCATGGTTTCATGCAAGCTGACGTATGGAGGCGCGTATTTGTTATATATGTTTATATATATTTACGCCTTGAAAACAAGTTGCCGATCAACACTTTAAACACATTTTTTTTTCTCTCTGGTGAAGTGCAAGTTGAAGGGTGTTGGTGCTTCTTGTGGCATTGTAGTCTGATCATCTTTTAAATACCTCGTCTGGGGGGAAGAATGTTCTTCTTCTGTTGACATAAGCGACGCAGACGATTACGGAAAGGAAGAACACGACCACTAGAAGAGCGTAAGTTGTCGACGATCGCTGCAGAGCTCCTTGACGCTGAAATTCTGCTATTATTTCCACAGCTTTAACGAGTTTATGTAAAACAATGAGACAAATGCTCACTAGTCCGACCGGAAGACAGTATTAAACAAGATTTCGGAAAGTGTTGGGTTGATAAATGTAAAAGGTTCTCAATCGCAGTCAAAGCGTGCGGGTTCACTAACTTGATTACCGTGGGGATAATGATAGTAAAGATAGAGTACAATGTAAGCATATCCGATGAAGGAGACCTTTTATGTTTAAACGGTCATTCAATTTTCTACTGTTTCATGGTATAAATTATGTCTTTCAACAGCAAAATGATAAATTTTCATGAAAGGAATGTTTAAAATGGAGCAGAGTACGAGGCTGACAGAGTCGAACCGTTATGAAAATAGAGTATAGACAATTGAATTGTCGTTTTCGATCCCATCCACTGTGTCTGCTCTATTTTAATTTTCTTGAAAATTTAACTTCACCAGATATGATATAGTAGGATTTTCTTTTTCATAACGTCCCTTCTTCAGAGATTAAGTGTACATCAATCAAGAACGCCCTTGAAGGCCACATTTGAGGAAAAACAACAAAGTAAATCGCATGGAAGGTTTTTTTATTTGAATCTGTGAATATTTCATGTTGACTCCCAATTATCCAACATCTCTTCATTGAAAAAAAATGCTTTATTCACGCGCACGCGTATTCATTAGTGTGTATGTCTGTGTGTGTGTGTGTGTGTGTGTGTGTGAAAAAGAGTGTGTGTGTGTGTTTTGTCGTAACATTTTGTTTATGAATATTTCGGTTAATAGAAAGGTACTCAAAACATTCACAGTAGTGGGGAGAGTCCCTTTTTTTTTTTTTTTTTTTTTTTTTTTTTACTAATGCATGTGTTTGTTTTGCTTTACGTTGAGTTACTATCTTTGCAGTTCGTATAGGTTTTTTTTTTTCTTCCGAAAGTAAAGTTAAAAAAAAAAGAAAAACGGTGCTGATGAAACTGGGAATATTCAAATATCATCCAGAAATCTCTTTTTCCTTTGATATAAATAGGATGACACTGACGGGATGATCTCCATAACTATTGCATTCCCACTGCAGATTTTAAAGAACACATTAAGAGTGAGGACCTAGTCTATATAAAATTCATGGTACTTGTAAATCAAAATATGAAACAGATTGGTAAATATTGCAGATAGCTTTGATTTAAATAATTTCTTCCTTTAAAATTATATGCTTTCATGGTTATGTCAAGGCTTACCTGAGGGGCAGAAGGTCTTGGTTGCAGTGGTGGAGCCAAAATCGTTCCATCCCGTACAGGAGACTTCCGTTCCCCCGTCGGCCCGAGGGGTGAAGGCAGTCGACGGCGAGCGGGAGGATGAGAGAGTGACGTTATCGGCTGTGATGAGGAAGGTGTGGATACCTGGTGTCGGCTGGTACTCCTCGTCGATATGACAGACCACTGTGAAGATTTTCCCGTTGTTCTCTCCCACGCGCTCGTTGAACTGAACATCGATTATGTCATCTATCATTCAATATTACGTAAAGGATGAAGGTAACCATGTAATTCGAAGGTGACACTACAATAAAACACTTATCACAGTTAGGAAGACAAGACAAGACGCAGGTACGAGATCATTTTTTATAGGTCTTTTGATACACCATATGCCTCTAAATCCTTCAAATGTTTGTAGAATACTACGTGCGGGTATTACGTGCTATGGCTAGCATATCGTGTCATGTTTGAGATTGAAACTGAACTATAATCATGGTAGAATAATATTCATAGTACATCCTTACACTAAAAACATGTTCGAAACAACCAATCAAGCAGACCTATCATTAAAGTAGAGTTTTTTGATGTACCTCTAAAACAGTACAAATCCGTTGAACGCGTTGAGCCACGTCTGTTCCTTCCTTCACACATGATGTTGATACACCTGTTGGGTCGAGATTCCACAATCGCAGACGAGACACTTGACGATGAAATCGTCTCACCATCAACGGAGATCTCGTATGAGTTAATTGGAGGTGTGGGTTGGTCACGTGGTTCGATGTGACACGTGATCACAAGATTAACCTCGCTCGCGACTATCTGCTCTTCAATCTGCAGAGTTATGATGTCTTCCCCCGGAGGATCTGATTTAAATGTCATGAAGAAATTCAAACAAACATTGTATACTATTATGCATATCTGGTAAGTGGTATCATATAGAGCGATGTCAGCGGGGTCACATTTAACACATTTCCTATTCTGCCGACGTGTTAAAAGGTCAATTTTCATCAAAGCACTGTGGCTACATATACAGCTTTAATTCTTTTAAGAAATATCAATAAAATGCACTATAAATTACTAAAAACAAAAAGTTTAATTTGGATCACCAAAATTATCAGGAAACTTGCATTCGATGACATTATCGTGGAGCTCCACATTACACAAAGTACATCATGCAAGTAGCCATCTTGAATAAAGTGTCCCCATATTATTTCTGCTTCCGGGTTGTTTTTTTCTTTCTTGCCTGGTTATATGACGTAGGTGTGTAGAGATATTTACGTCGGTACATCTCCACATGTTGCACATGCGAAATGACCAGTCAGAACTCGACGAGCAGTTCGTTTTCCCCCTAAAAATCCTGTATTTTGGTGAAGTTTGGATAAAGAGGCATCAATTTTGTGACTTTGGACTCTGTTTTTTATGGCAAAATCTCAAGGGTTTGAAAAAAACCGGTCTTTATTTGATTTTTGTGGATGTTTTTAAACTAGAAACCACTTGCATTTACAGTAAAAACCTGTCGCATTTTGTCGCAACAAGGATAAGCAAGCCGGTATCGGGAGATCTCTCGGGCATCTTTCGGGACGCAGAATCACGGTTTCCGAGGTGATAGGTTCGTATTTAAGGCCACCTTACGTTTTTCAAGCATAGACTCTACACGATATACGTGTAACCGTTACAAGTGAAGGGCCTGCTACTACGTGTTGTGCTAATTACTTCACTACTCTGCCGTTTTTGCCCATAGAATTTAATTGATTTCCACAATGATCGTTTCCAAAATAAGTTTTCGTTGTCAGCCGGTTGTTCAGTACTTGTAAAGTATTTTTTTTTCTTTCAAACCACCTTAACACTAGTATAACACTAACACTTCCAATAGTTCTAACCAGTTACTAAATAGACTTTCTAACGTCAGGTCTAAAGAAAACTTTATGATAATGTATGTTTCACTTTTCAAATTCAGATCTTTAAATTCTGACATTACATGTAACAGTTAGACAAAGTCCAAGTTTAAATCGGCAAATTACAAGTAATTCAATCTTGTCTTGAGTTTAATTTGATGAAGAAGATGTTGGGTTTTGACTTTGAAGTACAAATGTTTACCAATGCCCCTCAGTATGTATGAATATGATTGTTGTTAGACAGGTTAATCATTAATTATTATCATTGGTCTATTGTTATTATAATTATTATTATTATTATTCAATATTTAACATTAGTATTATTATTAACAACTGCAGAATATCTCGCCAAGATTTTTGAGGCATGCACGAGATTTTCTTGTGCACTGTGTGCTTAGTATCCCGGACGAAATAAAGCATAGTCAGTTTAGTCGAGAAATCTCGTCTGGAGTCTGGCGGGGTATTCTGCAGTTAAGCCAATTATTGTTAATATTTATCTTAAGCTTATTAGTAATATTAATGTTTTATTGTCAGGCACTAACTTGGTTAATCATAACATTGGCATAGAGTCTATGCCTAATTGATTAGAATTGATTAGATTATTATGATTTTAATTTAAAATGCAATTTTGCAATATTTTCAGGCCATTTATGATATTATCCAGCAGTGGATCCAGGATCTGAAAATTGGAGAGGAGGGACGAAATTCAACGAACTTCACTTGTAAAACTCACAAAGGAATAGTGGAATACCCGCCAACTCCACTTGACTTTTTGGAGTCTTCCTCGATCAGTAACATTAACAATGTGAATGAAAAAAAAATATAACCGTATGAAAAAACAATAGATTAAATTAAGATGAAGTACAGTTAACTTGCTATTTAACATTTTTTTGTCTCTACATGTCTTATAGAACAGCTTCATTTTGGTGCATAAAACCATCTTTTTTTTTTCTTTTTTTTCGAAAACCTGCATAGGGGGGTAATAGAGTAAGGAAAAGCAATTCTCCATAAATTGCCGCAGAAAACATACAGTTGAGTGCGACATTCGACAAGCCATAACTCAGTAAATAAATATTCAATTTCAATTATCTCTTCACCATTGGATTTGTCTTGCTGAGACCTTTAATATGATATATGGTTTGGCCATATTTCACGATTTTTTTTTTTGTCTAACATAGCTATATCATACCTTTGCGTTGTAACCATGAAAAATAAATACAAACACCTGGCATCAAAATACACTATACACCGTGCCAGCTTTAATGTGGCATTGGTATCAAACTTGGTTTAAAACATCATACGTCTGAGAACATCTCGCACTCCTCAAGAAAACTATCTAAGGTTTAATTGTTGAGTGCATAAACTCTTGAATACTTCTATGTCATATTGCTTATACTTCTATGTCAAATTACTTATACGGGAATAAAAGGGATAATCTACACATCTTACTCTTGTAAAGTTAAGAATATCTGCAGTATCGGGGAACCCATACAAGCATCTTAATAATTATTGTGTAGTTGATGCGTTTCGGTCAAATATATCATGTTCTATAATCAAAGATAATGACATATGAAGACTGTCGTCCGTAGGTGTACGTATGAAAGTTTAAGGGTTACTTTTAAATAATCATTAATGGGAAACTATTCTCATTGAATACATTATACAATTATGTTGATATACATAATCTTGATACCAAATAATGCTAATGAAGCTTTAAGAATATTGTATACATGTGGTTCATTTGTATTCTCGATGTTTATTTTTTTCCTTTCTGCTTAAAGCTAATCTCGTCATTTGTAGCACCCCAGGCTTAATATCCCGGTCAAAGCAAAAGACTCAATAAAAGTTACCTGTTGGACAAAATTCATTCACTGTAGATGTCGAACCAAGTTCATTCATTCCAATACAAGTGACATCCGTGCAGCTTGGAGGGCTTGGCGATACCATGGACGATGACGAGCTCGAGTTTGACACTGTGACACTTCCAATTTTGATCTCGTACCTTTCGAGAGCAGGGTAAGGTTGGTCGATGTCGGTCACGTGACAGGAAATGGTGACAATACCTCGACCACGGTCATCCAAACCTTCGTCGAACTCGATGTCAATGATATGATCACGTGGTGGATCTGCCAATGAAATGTACAGTTATGTGTTGCTGAAAGGCTGACATGGCGAAGTAAATGAGGAGAGCGGTTTGCTGTATCACCATAGTGCACGTAGTCCTTGCAGGGATCGTTACTTGACAGAGGAATGTTATAAAGAAAAAAAAAATGTCATCCATTTTCAAGGAGAGCAATCGTAACGTCATAATTATCAGAAATGACACAATCTTCAAAGCAAAAATGTGACGTGTAATGATAATACGAAAACAAAACAGAACAAAAAAGAAAACGTACGTGAAAATCAGGAAAATTCAGGTTTGGACTGGGAAGCAGATTTTGAAATGGAAGATATGTCAAATAATGAGGAGAAACGAACAGCAATGATTAGCATTCAAAGCTCTCATGTCTCAACTTTAAAGGTCACATACGTTTATCCTTCCTCACGTTTTCGTATATGTATCAAATTCCTATCTGAATGCAGTGATTTTCTTTTGTACCAATACCTGTGAAATTCCATGCATATCAATAAATCACATATTTTTTTTTTGTTACACATGCTACATGTGAACTCTTGATAGCAGGAGCTAGCATCACTGCACATAGCAGACAGTTTTAAACACTTAGCACCGTGAATAGTTAAAAATTTATGTCATATGACATACAATGAAACGAACAGTCTTACTCCTGGGACAGTAGGTTCTTACAGCTGTTGCCGACCCGATGTCATTTTCACCAATACACGTGATATTCGTGCAGCTGTCTGGTCGAGGAGATAGGGTGAACGAGTTGGAGGTCGACAATGTTTGAAGATCTCGCTTGATGACATAGCGGTCAATAGGCGGGAATGGACGAGTGTGAGAGGCTATATCACAGGATATAGTCAAATCAACGTGACCTCCCATCTCTCTGAAATTTCCCGACTCTTGGAAATCAACCTGTATAGCATCATTTGGTGGAGGTGCTGTACAGAAAAACATAAAACATCGGAAGACGACTTTTCAACATTAAGACACAATAATTATTATCTAAACTAAATCAGAAGAGTTGAAAGGTAACTATTTTGCGTAATGCGTAATGTTTGACTTATTTCTTTTCATTTTTCATTCCATATTCATTTATCTATATCCAAATCCTAATAATGCAATATTACTGCAAAGCAACATTAACCATTTGTATACAAGATGGTGAAATACCACGAAGCAAAATATACAAATATTATTAAAAACTATAGTATAACAAAAGGTATAAGACATAAACAGCTTCACCTTCAAGCACATTATATGAATACAAGTAATCCACGTAATTTAATCTTCATAAAAATCACTTTGATTTGTCAATGGTTTGATTTTATCACGCTGATAAGGAAGATGGAGGGAACTTGCAAAAAAAAAAATAACAGACACACGGGTTGACAGAGCTTGATTGAAAAAAAAAGAAGATATTTCTCGAAGAAAGAAGGAGTTTATAAATACGTTCGTATATATCCAAATAAACAAATAGGCATTCCGATTCAGTAAAGATAAAGAAAGTTCGAAGTACAAGTAAAGCAATGACAAAGACAAAGAAAAACCTACTGAAACCCGAGCAAAATTATGTTTTAATACAAAAATCATTAAGTTACAGCGATATGAGCGGTTTTCATATACCTATCACTATGATTGTATTCAATCGGCTGAAAACCGTTTCTAACTGCTGCATTTGTTTGTGCATGTGCGTGTGTGTGTGTGTGTGTGTGTGTGTCTGTTTACCTCTTGGGCAATAGATAGATGTACTCGATGTCTGTCCCACGGCGTTCCTTCCTTCACACGATAATTCGATACACCAACGAGGCCGTGGAGAAAGAAGAGTAGTAGGAGAAGATGACTGGGAGAGTGTGACGCCATCAGCTTTGATGACGTATGAATTGATAGCGGGATGTGGCTGGTTCTGTGGGATCACGTGACATTCAATATCCAAGGAAGACCCCTGATCACGTGTCTTGATAGTTATCACGTTATCGGCCGGACCATCTACACACCATGACGGGAAGGTAAATGAATCAGGGGGAAATGTGCTTAATGTCAGTTACAACTCCGGAAAGCAGTTATGACATTTCACATTCGACCTGCATCGTGCAAAGTTTATAACCAATTAAATGATTTCTTTTTTATTATCAGTCTTGTTCAATATTCTACATTTCGCAGAAGTTTGATATTCCATTTGATTAAAAAAATACGTTCAACATAACAGTTAATTTGAGATAGATTTGCACAAATGTATAAGGACAGTTAAACGATGTGTAATATGATTGACCTACTAAAAAGCAAAGCTTGTATGATATAATTTCCACAGTTATGATAAGCTTTTATTTGATACAATAAGTTGTTTTATCCCATCTTAAGACAGAGATGCATCACTGAAGTTAAAACATCTCAATCAAAATTCCAAAAAAATAGCAAAATAGGGTGAAGTAAGGCAAAGTAATCGCAAGTTTAAATTGTTATAAAACTAATAGAACCGTGTATGGAGCACTGCACTAAATGTGACCTTGCACCTCAAAACGAACATAAAGTCGCACACTGATTTTGCGTGAGGACTAAAAATAAGTGAAATGGGTCAACCTGGCCGATCTTGACTTTTCCATATTTTCTGAAAGAACGGGTCTTCTTTTACATTATGCAAACATTTGGTATCATAAAACGGGCAAGAAAGTGTGTTTTGTTAGCATTTTATCTCGAACATTTTTGGTAGAATAGTGTGATTAGGTGTGTCTTTAGAATCCCTTTTTCATTTCTGAAAAACCTTGTCCACACTCTTCACTTTCAACTCTAATAACTTTTGAAAGGATAGTGCTACTGCTTTGAAAGTTGGCATTGAGTATGGACAGAATGTGTGTCTGAGGCATATTTAATTTCAGTTTAATCTAATAATCTCTTCATTGTTATTTCCCTGGCGGTTTACTTCCTGTTTTCTAGTCCCATTCATCACACAGCCAGCACGGTTTGGTAAAGATTTTAAAAGCGCATGAATAGACACTGTACTTCAGAGCCTCTTTTCTCAGTTCACACTTTTCCTGAGTTTGTGCTTTCTTTCCAATATTTAGATAGGTTAGGAAAGTCCATTTGATTTGAGTTATACATCATTTTAAAGACGGAAGTTTGCTCTTTAAGAATATGGCTTTAACTAAAAATTCATGTCTGGCGACTTTTTGTTTGTTTTGAGGTGCAGGGTCACAAATATGGATTCCGCAAGTGCTGTATTGTCACTTCGACAAATCGTTCAACTTCATTATATAGTTTAATCTCGAAAGACGTTTTGATGACATACGACCGTTAATGGTCCATCTACAAGGCATTGATCATGATATGGATACTATTACAATAACGTGTTTTTTTTTGTGTGTGTTTTTTTGCTATGTAAAATGGAGGGGGGGGGGAACTGTCTTACGAGATCAAGTAAATGCAGTGAACAATGATTTCTTCATTCGGAACTACGGTAGCACAGTTTACACCCCCGCCCCCTCCCCCAAAAAAGGAGAATAAAGTATGAAATGACTCCATTGGCGACATTGTGATTCATAAACATGAAATCGGTGCTAATAACATTTACATTCCATGGATCATAGAGACAAACATTCATTTGTCAAAAGTGAAATCGTCTGATTCAATGTGTATTGAAATTGTATTAGTCATCTTCGAGAGTGATGAAGACGTAAGGATGTTGCGTGGTAACATTTACATGTTGAATGATCATGGCAATGTAAGGGCACACAGCGTATGATTCAGGAATGACATTTGATATGTGTTTATGCAGATGTTTAAACGATTCATAAATAAATAACGGAATAAATAGATAAATGTAATTAAACATGTATGTATAAAGTTCTCGACATCATTAGCGAAGACCCGATGGCCCATGGCCACTATTAAAAAAAAAAAAAAAAATGTCCAATCAGGTTATCTTTTTGGGGCAGCTAAAATTTCACCGGAAATTTTTATATTTCATTTTACTCTCTAAGAACATCGATTGAATATATTCACTCTTGAACGAGTGAATACAAAAAAGAGTGAATTAAGAGTAAAATTGGAGGGAATTTGAGTGGAAATACTCATTTTCACTCGTTTTAGAGTGACCTCAGGGATCACTAAAAAAATCTTCGAGTGATCCCTGAGGTCACTCTAAAATGAGTAAAAATGAACATTCACTCAAACTTCACTCCAATTTCACTCTATTTTTTTTATTCACTAATTTTTCTTTTAAAGGGGCCCTGAAATCCAAATGCATGTTGATCTGTGTTGATTTATAATACCTTCAACATCACTTTTGCGGTGAAATGAATATCTAGAAACATTTCATATATTTTTAATTATTTTTTATTTTATTTTTCTTCAGATTACTTGGGAACGCCCACAAAAAATCCTTCCAAACCAATCAATATTCATATTCTTGAGATGACATCATCTGTCAATCATTGCTAAAGTGCTGAAATGTTTAACAAAAGACATTGGAATGCACCTTCCCCTCGACTCAGCATAACTTAAATGTTCCCTCGCCATGTCTTTTGTTAGTCACATTAATATGACAGAAACATGCAAGTTATGCTGAGTCGAGGGGAAGGTGCATTCCAATGTCTTTTGTTAAACATTTCAGTACTTTAGCAATGATTGACAGATGATGTCATCTCAAGAATATGAATATTGATTGGTTTGGAAGGATTTTTTGTGGGCGTTCCCAAGTAATCTGAAGAAAAATAGAAGAAAAAATCATCAAAAATATATGGAATGTTTCTAGATATTCGTTTCACCGCAAAAGTGATGTTCAGGGTATCATTAATCAACACAAATCAACATGCATTTGGATTTCAGGGCCCCTTTAATGAGTAAGTTCGGGCCATCAAAAAAGAAACATGATCTTTGTATATCAAATGTATATATATATATATATATATTTATATATATATATATATATATATATATATATATATATTTATATATATATATATATATATATATATATATATAATATATATATATATATATATATATATATATATATATATATGTTGCGAATTCACGTATTGGCTCCAATGTAACGAAGAATAATAAACCGGTAATGCAATATTTCGCCAATATAGAGTTTATTGAGCAACTTAAATTTTCGGTGGCTTCCATCCACCTTCCTCAGGAGTCTCGACGCGTCATTCTTATGGTGAGGCTGCCATGTCATCATCCTTGTTCATTGCAATTTGTTATAAATTTCGAAAACATTCTCATTCCTCATCCCAATCACTATAAATTCTGAAACTCTGTACTCATACTACCAGTTTAGCTGATTTATAGTTGTTCAAATGTAAAAGTCTGAAAATCATCCGGAGGTCCCCTTTAAATCAATCCCACACGGATTGGAACAATCATCACCCATACAGCTATTACCACTGATCCACACTGATCAGTTACTATAGCCATCCTCTTTAATTCTTAGTCACAACGGGTTATTTTTGACACATTTTGTGGTACCTCTCAATATTCACATAATCGGGTCAGCAGAAAATGCGATCTGATCATTTTGGTGGTCATATTGTATATCATATGCTTATTTACTATCTGAAGGCATTGACTGAGGATTGTACTTTAATATGCGGGAAATAATAAACCACCGATTAAAGGGAAGATAAACCCCAAGAACAATGTGGATTGAGTGAAAGCAGCAGCATTAGTAGAACACATCAGTGAAAGTTTGAAGAAAATCGGACAATTGATGCAAAAGTTACGAATTTTTAAAGTTTTGGTGTTGGAACCGCTGGATGAGGAGACTACTACAGGTTATGACGTATGAGTGGACTACAATATCAAGAAAATATAAAGAAAATACTACAAAAATCCATTTTTCATGAAAATTACAAATTCCATAAACTTGATATTGACATATGTTAAGGGTAGCAATTATTCCCCCTGCTTTCAAAAAGCGGTTTGTCCACTGCTCTTTCATAATTCTAGAAAAAAGATTTTTTGTTGAATATCCTTTATATTTTCTTTGTATTGTTGTCCACTCATACGTCATATCCTCTAGTAGTCTTCTCGTCCAGCGGTTCCAACACCAAAACTTTAAAAATTCATAACTTTTGCATCGATTGTCCGATTTTTCTCAAACTTTCACTGATGTGTTCTACTAATGTTGCTGCTTTCACTCAATCCATATTGCTCTTTGGGTTTACCGTCCCTTTAACATCTTTTAAGCTAAGTATTTGTGTGTATGTTATTGTAAATATTTTCATACAAATTTATGCTCCTTTTCTCTCTCCCTCTCTTTAAAATACGTGACCGTGCATCACAAAATTAACAAAGTGAGGCCCTATTTTTTATTCGTGACCCTGCACCTCAAAACAAACAAAAAGTCGCCAGACATGAATTTTTAGTTAAGACCATATTCTGAAAGAGAAGACTTTAAGCTTTAAAATCATGTATAACTCAAATCAAATGGACTTTCCTAACCTATCTAAATACTGGAAAGAAAGCACAAACTCAGGAGAAGAGTGAACTGAGAAAAGAGGCTCTGAAGTACAGTGTCTATTCAAGAGCTTAATCTTTACCAAACCGTGCTGGCTGTGCGATGAATGGGGAAAAAAACAGGAAGTAAACCACCAGAGTAACAACAATGAAAGGTTTATCAGATTAAACTGAAATTAGGCATGCCTCATTAACACATTCTGTCCATAATCAATGCCAACTTTCAAAGCAGTAGCACTATCCTTTCAAAAGTTATTAAAGCTGAAAGTGAAGAGTGTGGACAAGGTTTTTCAGAAATGAAAAAGGGATTCTAAAGACACACCTAATCACACTATTCTACCAAAAATGTTCGAGATAAACTGCTAAAAAAACACACTTTCCTGCCCGTTTTATGATACCAAATTTTAGCATAATGTAAAAGAAGACCCGCTCTTTCAGAAAATATGAAAAAGTCAAGTTCAGCTAGGTTGACCCATTTCACTTATTTTCAGTCCTCACGCAAAATCAGTGTGTGCGACTTTTGTTTGTTTTGAGGTGCACCGTCACATTTTATACATTAGTATGTGAAGACTCAAAATAGACAAAATGGTTCACTGTAGTCAATCTGTAGATTTCTTACTTTTTGAATGAGCCATTATAATTCTATATTATCCTTAAGTTTGGGAATAGAAACATGAAATGGAAATTGTGGTTTCTGCAGTTTTCTTCAATTTTTTTTTTCGAAGTATGGTGTGATTAGGTGCGTCTTTTGAAGAGGTCCCTTTTTGTTTCTTATACACCCTTACACACTCTTCCCTTCAAGTCATATAACTTCTAAAATAATAATGCTACTGCTTTAAATGTTAGGATTAGTCAACTCTGGTATGTGTTTAAAAGATATGCAAGATTTCATCTCAAATATTTGATAATTCCTTTATTGCGGTTTCAATGGAGGATTCCATTCTCTTTTTGTCCCATTTATCGCACAGAACACAAATCGATAAGATTAAACATTTGAAATCTCAAAGCTTCTTTTTCATTTAACATTTTTATGAATGTGTTCTTTCTCCCCATCGTTCATATAGGTAAACAAAGTCCATTCATATAAAGTTATACATCATTTAAGAGTAATGTCATGTCATATAAATACCTGGAAGATAAAGAGGTAGTTCCTTTCTGTTTATGACTTCCTTTTATTAATTTTACGGAACAAAATATGGGATATCAAGCCAAAGTTGGTACCTTCATTATTATTGTTATTTCGTAATAGATTATTATCGTTTACAATACACGTCAAGAACGAGAAGCTTAATAAATCTATCACAGGTCAACAAACAATATCGATGAAATAAGCCCCCAAACAGTTTCAGAATATGTTATATGTGGATTGCTAACAACTTGATGGATCGTAATTTATGCATATCTAACAGTAGCAATCATCCCCCGTGGAGTATTCGAGTTGATAAATGACTCACAGGTAACTTGAGATAACAAATATTAGCCAGTAAACAATATGATATGCCCAGGATAACGCGGATCCATTCCGGCATCAAAAAATTAATCTATGTAAAATGTGGGACGAGATAGGCGTGGACAGATAGAAAACTGAATATTTCAGAGACGCAGGATTGCAAGTTCTGTAATGTGTATGTATATAAGTAAGTTGTTATCTCCTGTTTGAATAATCGATACAATATCAGTATGATTCCTGCTAAACTGCAGAGCAAATACACCACCAGCTGTTTTATCTGTGTTATGAGTACAACAATTGTGTGTCACGTCAAGATATTGTGTTGCATATCTATACCGACTGAAGGCATATCATTATTCACTCAACAAACAAACATACAAAAATCTACTCAGAGGCAGTTGTTTCGTATTGTGCGTCTTTGCTGGGATGGATTCAGGTATTCCGTAAAGAAAAATGGGGGAAGGGAGAAAACCGCCACTTCGGGGGATGTATTCGTCCCGATTGGGGATTTCTTTTTCTTCTTCAATTTGCGCCCTCATAGGCTGGTAGCGCGAAGGTTTTTTTCTTTAACGCGGCAGTCCACGCTCGCGGCAGTCCATGCATCGCAAGTCCACTAACTGCTGCCTCCCGAGCTACGGCTCGCATTCCTACACAGCCATCAACGACGAAATATTGGCATGCTCTCTTATTGACTGTACTGTGCGAAAAGCAGGTCGAAGACAGTCCAAACAGTGGACTAGGATTTTATCAGCTGACAAACAAACAAACAAACAAAAACATAAAAAGGGCTAAAGCGCATTTTTTTTTTTGCATTGTACTTTTATTTAAAAAGGAAAAAAAAAGGGGGGGGGGTCCGCGTTCGCCCAAGAAAATAAAAAGGGAAGCACCATAACAGCCATTGTTTGTGTCAAGGCACAAGACACAATGCTTTTTTTTTTTTGGCTTTTTTTTTTTAATCCAACAAATTCGAAGAGTGGCGCTGCACCATTTGAAATACACTTTATAAAGTAATATATGATTTTATGATTGTTTAAGGGACGCAGTCCTCACGAAATAAAAAAAAAAAATATATATATATGTTGTTGTTGGTACCTCCAATGAACTACTTTCACCGAAAACAAACTTTCAAATCACCAAATAAGCTCGTAAATTTTGGTTGAAAAAGTGTGAATCTGCATGGTGAATATGCTAATGAGCAAGTCCTGGCGGAGAATCAGACGTCACCGAGGCACAACTCTTCCCCGCCGTGTTCTGCTCGTTATCCGTACGCTCCCTTGTTGCCCGGATGCATGAAGACGTCGGTGGCTACTCCTAGTAGTATTTGACATTGTTTCTACGTTGTGTGTGTGTGTGTGTGTGTGTGTGTGTGTATGTATTGTGTATTATATTCGCACAGTACACGTCTGGACGGTACAACTATCTACGGTAGATACCCCGTACGCGGTTTGCCCTTCACACTTTTCCAGTCTATCACAAGCGCAGCTGCAGCCCTGTCGCGTGCAGCTCATGCATGTTCTAGTACGTACAGATTGTAGGTAGAAACGGTTCTACACAGCTACAGGCCTGCTAGTACACTATTATAGGGGAGACCGCATTCAGCGTCGTCTGGTCAGGCTATCTTACATCAGTAGTTTTGCTCGAATCGTGCAGAAAATTTCCCAGGAAAATCTTTTTTTTCCGTCCCAAACCCACAAAATTATCGTGAAAGGTGAGCTGTATAGCTGGGAAATCTCGGTACAACGATGCCGAACCGCGAACACAAGAAACTTAGGGCCTACAAAATCTCGATATCGTGTTGTGACCTACCTGTGCGTGGACCATTTAAGAAGCGGTGTTTTACACTGTTACGTGGACCGGCAGGCTGTGTGGCCCTCGGTTATAAACCGAGAAAACTCCTGAAGCCAGATGCAATCCCGACCATTTGCTCACATAAGTTATGAAACAGAAACACCTCGAGCATCGACTTCGAAGAGAACCGAGGGAAAAAAGCCTAGAGAGGCAAGAAAAGTGGCTAGCTATGTTTCATCTACCGTGGGGCTGCAGCCGGGGTTGGACTGCAGTACAGTGCCATGAGCTAGCTGCTGCCAGTGCCGACTGAACATGCACGGCAAAGTGGAGCGAAATCATATCCCTACGACCCCCTGTGTTTACCCTTCCCGGCTCACGTCGAGGAAAGGCGATATCTGACTACTTACAGAAATATTGAGATACAAACAATATTTTCTTTGAAGAATTCGACTCTCTCATGCACAGGTTATCTTCGGCAAAATCAGCTAGACGGAGTACTGTGTACATTACGGTAAGAATTCGCGCGCGAGAGTGGTTTCTACGCTAAGAAGTATGCAACACGGACGGAAGCTAGAAAAGGACCGTGCCTATTGATGTCAAGTTCATGGTATATTTGGTTTAGAAATACATATAAATTTATTTTGACAATATTAATTTTTCATGAATTAGATATATCTAAGCTTGAAATATTTTGTTTGAAATAATAAAACCACAAACTTTCACATTATATGATAAAATTGAAACTTATCATTTCAACACTTAAATTGGTTTTTAGAGGCACGGCTGTCAACTTGGTGAGTAGGGCATGCATGACGTACTATCTTTTTGCCGGCTCTTACACGATCGCTTGCAGGAATTATTTTTCAAAAATCGCGTACGGAGACAGTTTTTCATTTCCACGCGTATAAACTGGTGAAAGGTTATGTTTTTTTACTCTTCTTAATTATCATTACAGTGAAAATCTCAGGACTGCTTCCCTTTAAGATACTCATATTAATACAAAGCACACACAAACACAAACACAAACACACACACACACACACACACTTTCAAGAATCACAATGCATGTCGTAATCAGTACAATGATACTGGATACATACGTCTTACGTTCAGCGTGGCTGATCGTTGAGAACCGGAAATGATGCACTGAAGCGTCTTCCCATGATGATCAGCGGAAGGAGTGAAGGTCAACACGCTTTCGATGTTGTAATACGTCTTGTAGAAATAGCAACGATTAGTGCAGAAATAGGGATAATAGTAACCGTTGGAATGTAGACCTAAGAGATCCGGTAACATGCTCTCTCTTTCGGATTTGCGATCCAAATCGTCTTATGCTACATGAATGTCTGAAACATTTCATGCATGTTACGACTCCGTAACCACTTCCGGATGAGACCTCTATGGATTTTTAATTGCAAGGTATTATACGTCTGTTATGCATAACAAAATACTTCTTCGTCTACGTCTACTCAAGGATGTCTTGTAAAAGCGGGTGAGATTCTGTAATAACAAATATTGCTTGATTCAATTCACGGGTTATTATTGATGGTACGATATTGAAAGAATTTGGAAATATTAATTTTTGTACAAGTAATAAAACTGTTGCATCTACGGCAACAACTAAGATTTCCAACAATGTGTATATCGCACACTATGATTGAGATTATGTTTCTCAAATGAGCAAGACAGAATACGAAAAAGGAAATATTTGTCGTATGCTTACCATGTAGGACATTAACTACCATAGCTCATGTACCAGGCAAAGGGAAGAAAGATATTACACTATCCGAAGAACAAAATCATACTCAATCATTAAATGTAATGCTGGCCTGCTTGATAAACATTTCTAAATATATTGCAGTTTGTCTCTTTTTAAGATGCACCACTTTACCACTGATATCGTTTTAATCTGCGATTATTGACGGTCACGCTATAATGAAGTGAGTAGATAGAGACGCCGATGAACAAGTCGATGTTTCTGCCAGAGGCGACACGTAACTTCTGTAGATATGTTTGTCGGCAGAGGTTTTGTGTTCTCTAATCTTATGTAGTCCTGGATTGTAGATTGAAATAGATAAAGCCGGATAGGTATGTATGGTCATTCTATTTAGATTTATTCATACGACCATGTGTATAAGCTTCTGTATGTCCAATGCGCTGACATGGGGAAAACAGTCATTACTTTCGTCATATAAATTATGTACTTTCATGTCTGTTTTATTTCTTAATATCAGAACTGAAATTATCTGATATAATCATTACACACGTATACACAAATCAGTAAGCCTCCCTGATTTATGCACAAGCGTCCTCAACAAATCTTACATTCAATAACGTCCAAAGGACATGATAAAGACAGATACTATCAATTTATTTTAAAATATTCATTGGAGACATGGAAACATGTGAAGATCAAATGCGATAATGGAAGAAAAATCATAGACATCTAATGGGATTTCTGTCGCCATAAAAGTTTGTTTGTCATCGCTGGGAGAAATCTTAAATTAGGTGACGCTATTCCTTCCATATTTATCTCGATAAGCAGAATTTTGAAGCGTTTCGACAAACGTCTATAATTTTTAAGAACGTGCTACGCACACACCCGACGTAGACTGGCCCGCGTCGGGGACGATATTATCTTCCGTTTAGGTACAGACATATCAGTTGCTTCTTCGATGGACAATCTTAGCATTTTTGAAACTCTGATTGACGAAAACATGAGGTCGTCGATGTCCCTGGATACTTAGCATCGTGCTCCTTCTCTTGTTACCCTCATCCTTCGATAAACAGCCAAATTTGGAGGATATTACTCGTTTTTTTCACAACTGATCTTTAGGTGCTATCAAATGTTACTTCCGTCGTCTTCGGCAAAGCAAATGCAAATTTTGGATAAATGGAGTGGTAAGATTCTGATTTTTCATGATCACGACTACCAAGAATATGTATCTGTTATGAATGTCAATGAAATTAGTGCTCGTATGGCAGTCGTGTGTCGAAGTATTTTCATTAGTGCCTGAAGTGGTTAGGCAGAAAAATCAGGCAGAAATGAAATATTAAAAGCAATGGTTAATATGGAAAAATTGTATTAATCGTAATATAGATAACCCATAATTTCACTTTGTCTGACAAAGTTATCCTTACAGTATTCAATTTGTGTATGAATTTCCTATTTCGTTTATTGTGTCCTTTCTATACTGTAGGTAGAGAACTCGTTTCAAGGCAAAGCAATTTCTTCCTTGACGTGCTTTTCAAACACATCACCAACCTGAGCACTAAAACAGCATATTCAACTTCTTGGAAATATTTTTATACATTTTCATCGTTGACAACTTATTTTCAAGACATCAGAGCCTTTCTTCATGAAAATTCTAACCGTCTTCATCATGAGAGATGGAAATACGAAGAGTTTTCAGTCGCATATGCCTTTGTCTGTACAAAGGTCACATCCGTCGCTGATGTAAGACACTACGCCTTTCATTACCTGGTCCAGTTCTATCGTGTCTCTTGTCTCGTCTGTGATTTTATCTAACCAATCTTTCCAAATATATTTCCTTACAAGTTTATCACTCTTTCATTATCATTGTCAAGCTGGCCAGTGTGTTCTAATGATAACAAAAATACGTACACAGAGAGAAAAAAAGACACTTATCAGATCAGATACAAAATGAAGTTTGAGTTTCATTTGATACTTGTAAGGTAATATTGTTATAATTATGAGTGTAAATTACACAGTAGATGAATACTTGACTGTATCCTTTATCAATGTATGTTTATCATTTTTCCTACCGTAATACGCTTGCCTTTCTTGCTAATCATCATGTAATACGATTTTGTCAGCATTGAGTGTTATAAAGTGAGCACGATTATATCACAATGACTTTGAAGGGACAGTGTGGCGTTTGGATATCATATCGTTGTGCTTTTTTCACTTGAGATAAAGAAACTATGTGGTCAGAACGTCAGCGAAATATCCTAAGATTCCATTAAAAAGTATCAAATTGTCAATAATATTTCTACTACTAGGAAATGTAGAGCTACTGGGCAGAAATCCTCCCGCGTAGACTGACCTTTCAACTTAAAATTACCCGGTTTAATATGTCTCATGGGAAATAATGTATACGTATTTTATCAGTTGAGCACTTTTTTGATTTATTCATCACAGTGCAGTATGAATTTACAAGGATCCTGTCTTTTTTCCGGTCAGCATATGTAACATCCACTGGTCTCTGTAGGTTGACTTGTTCGCGCGTTTCCCTGGTATCCCCATCCTTTGTCTTGTCGAGCCTGATTACTGTTTGTAACCACGCCCTCAGTGATCTGGACGCCGTCCAAGAACCAGCTCGCTGTCTGAGACTCGAGCACTCCACTCTCCGTACACCGCGCAGTGACTTGGCGGTTAGCCGTCAGGGTATTCGGTACGGTGAAAGTCACGGCGACTGTAAAATTGAAAGACATTTCACCAGGCAAATTAAGTTTCCTTTTTGCCTTGAAAATATTCACTTCCGAGAACATTAAATAAGACTTGCAATTGTTGTTTTGTTGAAATCAACGTCATTTTCTTACATATATTTATATGAATATATTATATATACACTGTATATCAAATTGTCAATAAGTATATATATATATATATATATATATATATATTGCACCGACAAGCTCAGAAACATCCAGTCAAATGCATTAACTTCAAGATTACCAACACTTTGCTTGGTTTTATACATGCATGCACCTTTCCACGTAATACGATAAGTATGTCATATTCATGGTAAGTATTTTGTATTCTTATTCCTGTAAAGAGAATATCTCTCAAAAACCTCTTGACAAGGAAATAGCATAGAGTTGGGAACAATCTAACGTAATGTTGTTAAGTTTGATTTTACAGGAACAAATTCGAATCATTACAATGCACCTTTTGTGATGTAGGTCTCTAAATGATACGACACGGACATAATGATTGTCAATAATAAAATGAGAAAGGGTATCTTACCACAAGAATGCACTAAGAACAGTACGATTCCACCCGTGACTGTGAGCTGGTGTGCCATGCTGGCTCTCCAAGAGTCCAAGTTTGCCATCTGCAAGAAAATTAAGAGCCATTTTGTTGGATTTATACTTCGGTTATGAATATATTGAAAAAGTGTATATCACATAAGGCATATGATATACATTTTATGCACATATGAATGTGTATGTACATAATTTATTGGGTCTGAATACAAACCTAATTCTATCGCGGAAAAGCGCTGAATATAGATAATTATAAAGATTTCAGAATAACAAGAACCCCAACCCTTTGTTGATGTTATTGTAAAAACGTCAAAATGCTTGCTTTTTTTTTGAAAATGTAATGAAAACTTCATGGAACAAAGTTTGTGTATTATTTCAAAGTGTCCCTACCATAATCGCAAGTTAAGTTAGCACACGTGGAGACGGAGATGAATTCTTGACACTATGCTTGATGATGCCCGTAAATGTGTGAGTCATTTATATCGTGACTGGTAGTACGTTGGGAGTGTTATCGTGCGGAAGTACGAAGGAGTGCTGCGGGTAGGACAGAAATATCACTCCGCCTTAAATGTCGCTAGTCTTGAATCATGCTGATTTGACACCGCTTAAATAGTCCTGCTACAATCAAACAAGTTGTAAGAACATATCCGAAATATACCGGTCTTCAATACTTCAGGATCCAGTTGCGTATAATAATAATTAGTCAAGACTGTTCTTAAGACGCACCTGTTTCCACGCAAAGTGTAGAATGTTAGTTTCCTCTCTGTAAGAAAATTATTTTAAAATTGTCTTAATTTTTATGTTTTAATTATTTTAAAGTTTTCATGTATCTGTATCTCATAACATGTATGTTAAGCTAGTAGAGAAGTAGTCGATAATTATCATTCGCTAAATAAATTATTGTTATCATTATTGTTATTATTGTTGTCATTATTATCCATTTTATTACTGTCGTAATTATTATTATTAGTGATACTATTATCATCATCATCAATATTCTTTTTTTACCATAACAATTACAATATTCATAAGTCAATTTTATACTTTCAATATCACGTATTCCACACTCCCAACACCAAATGTTTTTGCGTGCGCTCACTGATTAGAAATTGTCTTCTTTTTCTTCTTCTTCTTCCTCTTCTTACTGGATCATCGAAAGTGAAACCTATATTAGTGAAAACGATGCCATATTAAGATACTGTATGACAACTGGTTACCTGACTAACCATGCTATTTAATGTTAGTTTGTGATTTTTGTGATTTCTTCTTTATCATTTTTAGATTATGTTACACATTTTTTTCATAGTATAGAGGCCACTACCACCCCAGAAAATATTCATAAAATTTGGTTTTCCTGAAAACGAATAAAACCTTCATCATTTTCAGTGTTTTACTCTAGCTGTCTTGCTCATAGTCATCTCAACATCCCTATACCAGTGCTAAAACTTTTTGAATTTTGTGTGTAATTCTAATAACTGAATTCGTGGAATGGCTCCATATCTGAAAAAAAAAGTATAAGATAAATTGAATTTACCCCACTATTAGTTTGCGATTTGAAATCTTTTAGTAGATTTACTTATTAAAGGAAGGCAAAAAATGAGCATTGGTCAGTATGATTGTAGATGTAAAAGTTTGGCAATGAAAATTTTTTCAACGAAGGATGCTTTTTTCCCCAATTGTCAAGAATATTATGAAATGCTTGTACAAGCAGCCTCCTGACGTGTTCATGATTTGGACGTGACACTTTTCTATTCAATGATTTGATTTTTGTCGAAATGTAAATGTATTTTGTTCGTATTTTCCTTACATCTCAGTAGTTGTAACTTTGCAATGATTCGCAACCTGGCTTCTATTTGTTGAAAGTGAATAAGAAAAAAGTGTATAGAAATATAACAGTATGTGAGGATTTTAAGAACTCCAAACCTTAGTATCTTTCAGTTTAAGGATTACAAAAAAAAATAAAAATGAACATATGCCAGTGTGTGTACGTGCCTAGGGGGATACACAACTGGTAACCAGATACAATGGTGTATTAGAGAAGAGTGTCTTAATGAAAACAGTCATAAGATAAACACGTAAGAAGTCACGTGACAGGACGTGAGTCAACACATTAAGAGCTTTGTCACAGAGCCAAATATTGATAACTAACATTAAAGACAAACATGCTTTAACTGCTACAGAATCTTTAGATATTGGGAAACCTTGTGAAGAGGTCATTGAGGATCACAAGAGAAACGAAAAGAAAAATAGAAAGTAAACGAATCATGATTTTGTTGTGACATTGTACTTATAGAGTGAAAGTAGTCGATGGAGAGAAATGTTTCGTTAGTTCCTTATTTGTACATTTAAGGGCATTGATAAGAAAGAAATAGTTTGATTTGAACATTTTATATCATCACCAGCAAATATGTCTGTCTAGCTGTCTCTCTCTCTCTTTCTGTCCTACATTTATTCTATTCAAATATATGTAAGTATATCATAAAAATGAAAATGAACAAAAAGAATATATATACATATAGTCGTCATAATCATTAGCTTTCTTTGGTCTGCAGCCTTCCACTCCTGTAAAATCGTCTGCAATTTGATGCTTGTGTTTCTTTGGTTGTTACAACACTAAGTGGACAAAAGTGTTCTGCTTTTTGTTGTCACTGGTTGTTGAGTCTACACCATGAGCCTTGTATGATAGCCTTCGTCTTACAATGTTCCCACGATCGAGGATGCGGAAATGTAGACAATATGCTGTCACAAGCACCGCCCCTCCCTCTTTTCATTGAGATACACTTCATTAGATTAATCATATGCCCGTTCATCAGTCTTTGGTAATATACGACAATTTCAATCTCATGAGTCAAGTCATTCATTCAGCAAAATGAATAAACATGTTTGTTTGTTTTTTTTATCTTGCATCGATAACGCATTGTGAGGTGCACCTGATGTTGGGAGGCTGCGCTGCTGAGAACATAGGTGTAAACACATCTTCTTCAGTAAAGCGCTTAGAATAATTTTCACCAAATTTTCGTTTGATGATAGTAGTATGATAACAATAACAATAATCATTCAACAAAGTAGCGGATTTCTATTTGGTACCCAGTGCTGTGTACAAAAGAACGCATCATATTAGGAGTTTGTGGTCTTGCCCATGTTGTGGTCACAAAGGGAATTTGGACAAAGATACTCCTTGGCCCTAATTTTTCCCATTTTTACATTGTTCGAAAAATATTACCTTTTTGCTATCGTCATGTTTGTGTCTGTAGGTGTCGTTTATCATTAATTTGTCCCGTGATAAAGTAAGCCTATACATTGTACTCTGAAAGTGTCATGTTGTGTGTGTGTGTGTGTTGGGGCGGGGGGGGGGGGGGCGTCCTGCAGCACCACCTTGTTGTGTGTGGCGCGTTGAGCTTTTATCGTTCACTCTTTTTACATCCTGGACGGTCTATTGTCATTCGTTTGTAAAACAAACACGTGAAGAAAACCATACTTCCTCATTAATGTAAATGATACAATCACCGTCCTTCCTGTTATCCTGTTATCGTAGCACTTCATTATTTGAAGACATGGACATTGGACACAGGTCACTGTCGCTGTAATAGCAATTATGAATCCGACACGAACTCTTTTCTTGCTTTGATCCTTTTGAAAGTTCGATTCCATGGATTAAACAATTAAGAACATTGTTCATTGGGGTCTTTAATATGTTACTGTGTGGAGCTCCATGGAACACTTCTAGGAACAGAGGATAATGGGCGTCATATAGGATCACAAGTACATGTACGATCATTATTTAGGGTCATCCCAGGAGACCGACACCCAGTGACGAGTCATACAGCAGAGTTTCACATTGAAACAGGTCCATGAGTCAAACAATTCACGAGTCATACAGCCCATAAGCTCGGCACTAGGCACATAAATCCATGGGTTCGACACTAGCTAAAGCAGCCCACGAGTTCGACAGATATATCCGCGACGTGGGCCTTATTTTCTTAGTGTGGAACCCATGGGCTGTATAACTCGTGAGCTGTATAACTCATGAACTGTAATGGGCTGTATGTCTCGTGACGCGTGCACCCCATTACTAGTATTTAGCAATGATGTCACGGAATCACGTAAAACACTTTAAAAATCAACCCAAAAATATGTTCTTGCAATGTATTACAATCTAGATAATCATCAGATCACGGTTGTCTGGATCCGTATTTCCATGAAAGACGAGAGTAAGGGCTTTCTCACAATCTGCTGCAGCTCCGTCCCCAACGAGATTTAATTAGGATAATAGTGTATTATTCTTGTAGATTTTGCATGTATTGGACAAACCCTAATTCAGTTGATAATGGGTACATTCTTCATTCCAATTGGACAGTATACTTCAAGAACACAGCTAACCAGAAGAAGCAAATAAATGTATCGATCCTGCACATTATTGGGTGCTGTTCGTTATTCCGAAGGTTCGTTATTCCGAAGGTTCGTTAATTCGAAACACACAAATTCCCTATACCTAGAGGTTCGTTAATCCGAAAATGAAAAGAGGTTCGTTAATCCGAACATTTGTGGCGTTATTCCGAAGGTTCGTTATTCCGAAGATTCGTTCATCCGAAAATTAAATTCGGAAAAACGATCCTTCGGAATAACGAATCTTCAAACTAAAGAGCCTTCGGAATAACGAACCTTCGGAATAACGAGCTGTAACCGCACATTTACAGATAGTGGGGTAGGAAAAGGAAAAAAAAAAACGTAAGGAAAGCAAACAGAATGCAGACTGAAAGAAGGAAAAAAGGATGGGAAGAAAGAGATGAAAAATAGTAATTCAGCGAGGGATTTGGAAGGACGCCCTCTGCGGAGTATTTGGCTGATCATTAGCATCGTATTGAAAAATAGCAGATACAGCGTGTATTAACAACTGATTTGATACGCCATGCTGGGAGTTCCATGGATATCCTTGCAAAGAGCTTTGAGTGAATACATGAACAATCCGATCACTTGTGCAACTATTTTATAAAATGTACACACACACACACACACACACACACACGTATGTGCAATTGCGTATGATGTGCTGACGTTATAGTTTATCATCCACTAATTTATTCATGCATTTAGGAGGAACTGAGAGTACTATTCCTAAATCATCTCCTTTCTATGCTCTAGTTTTGAGTTTTTGAAGCAAGGCTCACGTCTTGATTACGTCAGGCCTTTACTCACCTGTTTTTGTGTTTGTTTGTTTGTTTAACAAGGTAATGTAGACGGTTTTGCTTTGTGTATGAGTGTGTGTGTGCGTATGTGGGTGTATTTTCGTGTATAATTTTCAAGTGCTTTAACCCATGTTCCTACTTTCTATTTAAATTCTATTTTTTGCATATAATCACTTTCTTTCCCCCTTGTTTCTTTGAGACTTTAGTGTTTGTCTGAAAAAAAAAAGGCTCATCAACATTTTCATAAATCTTGTGACAGTCTTAAAGGTAGGGAATCCCATTTGCATGCCTTAAATGAAGAGTTGTATAAATACAGTGGTATGTTGAAGAGAGTATCATTTTAGAAACTCCCATAAAGTATTGAAAGTGGAAGGTAACATTTAGTTCATTTTTATTGACCGTTAGATTTTGAATTGAATTTTTCTTCGGGGCTCACCGTAAATTCCAGTACATTACTAGGCTACCTTTGCAGACCCATGCACCGCATGTGTGTCCATCATGAATATTTTGTGAAGAAAGTTCATCAAAACTTACAAACATTTCAATATACATTCTTGCCACACACTCTATATGTTATTACATCAGCTCTTACCCTTTTAGATTTATGTTTATAGATTTAAAAAAAATACAGAAGACTCCAACAAAAAGGCTCAAGTGTGGCTAACACACAGAACTACTGAGTAGTTGAGTTTTGTGCATTATTCAAATTGTGACTGTTGACTTCCAAATTTCTCAGCAGTGGCCTAAACAAGTCCCCTGAGGTTAATATTTCATGTTTAGCTGCATTTTGGGAGGTCTGTAAAAGGTATCCCCTACCTTTAATGATGGCATTGTTTATCATGATATATCAGGTACACCTGTATTACCACTACCACCTTTCAACTACGATTATGCTATTGACATTCCAAAACGTTACCCGTCTTAAAAGTTCAGATTGAAATGATGTGAAGTAATTTAAATTTGCACCAAATAACAGTATAATGTGATTTCCTATATTTCTTATTTTTTTTTTACCAGCAAAACGATTTATCTCCGTAGATACAGTATGGGCAAATGAATGTTTTTGTTTGTTTGTTTGTTTGTTTGTTTGTTTGTTTTAAACGAAGCGGTACAATGTTGTGTGTCTTGATGTTCAGGTTGTCCAACTGATTATCAAATAGAGGCCTATGTGTTTGAGTCATGGGTTTCCTTCACTGATCTCTTTAGGACATATACAATCTAGATATCTCATTGGCCCATACACGTCGCGTCGCGTCGCCATGTTACCACGTACACCCTGTGGGTACTTGCACGCATTTTTCAGAAGAGACTGTCACCAGGATTACGTGATGTCGTCAGCAAGATACACAAAGTTGAAAGTTGAAAGTTTATTGACTCAATCACTCCAATTGGGGTTTGCGAGTTCAAAGCAACATACAAAATATATAACACACAAATAAAAAAAAACATTAGGTTGTATTTATGATACTGTTTTCATATAGGCTCTAGATAATTTATAACTTATCAAAATACTGAGCAATTTCTTGGACTTCTTCACCGATGTCTCCCTATGATTATAGTATTGTCTTTAAAAAGTAAATCAAATTAAAGTACGTGTATGATAATAGTATGCGTGGTAAGATGGCTGCGCCGTGGCTTCAAAGCGATTGGCACAGAGATCACGCAAGAGTGGTAGGATGGGGGTGCTCTTCTTTCGAGAAGTAACTTCGCACTTGAGGTAAATGTTGGGCAGGAATACCAATGTGACACAATAGAAAATAAACTAAAAATATTTGACGGCCATTCCCCCGTAGGCTAGCCTCAGACAAATCAAAAGCCGTGGAAATGCATTAAGAATCCTTGTGAATAGAGTTCCAGTCTATTCCCCTGTCTTGCTCTTCCTAATTATACTCAAATGTATGAATACTTCTTCCCTCGAACTCTACAGTAAAGCTTTTATACGTCACACTTTCTCAAAAGAAACGATTGAAAAATAACAATGCCATTTGCCCGTATATACATCTCAGTAGTAACTGACTGCCTCCACGTTGCCCAAAGAGAACAAAACAATCATCACTATTCCTAAAGACCCCCCCCCCCCATCACATACATTGAATTGATGTATTAAGAGAAAAATAACTGCGTATACTAAAATCGCATTTACTTTTTTTTTTTATACTGGCTGTTTATTCACTCAATTCACTTCGCCTGGTATTTTACTCCCTATCGGATATGCGGGAAAGTGAAGACTGGTAAAAAAAAAAATAAAAAAATAAAAAATACACGCAATAAAACAGCTATAAATAACAATTATAATGATGAACGATCATTTTGACACAAACTTTTCTCCTAAAGTACTAGTCTTATGTCTTTAATGTGCTCCGTTATCCATGCCATTTGTCAACGCCCCTATAGAAAGTATGGAACGACAGTCATAGAACTCTATATCAGTTGAGCTCTACAGAACAGTGGATAGTCCTCAGAAATTGTATTACTTTTTTGTATACCCACTGCATATTATATTAGAACTATGCAAATTGCCCCTGTCAGTTTGCTCAAAGGACCTGGTGTACATGTCGTTGATATGGTAACGATACTCAGTAAAAATGGAATGGTATATTGTGATTATTGTTATTATTATTATTCCGGCTTTGTTTGGTTTAATCTGCTTTCACTCCCATGTAAAAAAAAAAAAGAAAAAAACCGAAGAAAAAAAAAAGAAATATAAACATAAAGACGTATAAAGCAACAGGGTTCACAAGAAGGACAATATCGCATCCAGAGGTGATTAAAGGCAACCAGTATTTTGATTTTCGAGTGATCCCTGAGGGCACTCCAATATTAGTGAAAATTGACATATATACTCAATATTGACACCAATTTCATTCGAAAATCACCTTTTTCTTTCAAGAGTGAAAATTTTCACTCCTCTTTATATATATATATACATGTGTATACGGTATTATTTATATATATATATATATATATATATATATATATATATATATATATATATATACATATATATATATATAGAGAGAGAGAGAGAGAGAGAGAGAGAGATACTGTATATATGCATTGAAAACTTTGAGCAAAGAAAATGAGTTTCATTATCGGTTCTTTCTGGTGAGTTTTCCATTTGGTTGATTATTATGTTATATGTGACCCTGTACCACAAAAGCAACAAAAAGTTGCCAGACATAGAATTTTATTTTTAAAGGGCAGATTTTGAAAGAGCAGACTTTACGCTTTAAAATCATGTATAATTCAATTCAAATTGACTCTCCTGAATATTGGAAAGAAAGCACAAGCTCTGGAAAAGAGTTGTTGTATATTATTCCGCGTGTCCATATTTATTGAGTGTCGTTACCATGACAACGACATGTACACCCTCGCCCAAAACAAGGGTAATTCACACAATTTCACAATATTTGGCGAATGCTACGTTGTTCTTATAAGAGCAGATTTAATACTTTGGTGCAATCGGTAAGTAAAAGTTATATATATTTTGATAGATGTACACTCTTAGAATGACCAGTAAAAAAAAAAAGTTATAAAAAAGGTATAAGAATCGAAATATATATTCCAATGACGTTGGACAAATACCCCCCCCCCCCCAAAAAAAAAAAAAATAAAGAAAGAAAGAAAGAAAGAAAGAAAGAAAAAAGAAAAAGGCTTTGAGACCCTTATCTATAAATAAATATGGCTATTTCTGTGGCCTCAAATTTTGCTGTAATGCAAAAAGCAAAACCAAAAACAATTGGGTGAAAAAGGACGTGATAATTTGTGACCGTGCACCTCAAAACGAACACAAAGTCGCACACACTGATTTTGCGTGAGGACTAAAAATAAGTGAAATGGGCCAACCAAGCCGAACTTGACTTTTTTATATTTTCTGAAAGAGCGGGTCTTCTTTTACATTATGCTAAAATTTGTTATTATAAAACGGGCAGGAAAGTGTGTTTTTTTAGCTGTTTATCTCGAACATGTTTGGTAGAATAGTGCGATTATGTGTGTCTTTAGAATCCCTTCTTCATTTCTGAAAAACCTTGTCCACACTCTTCACTTTCAACTCTAATAACTTTTGAAAGGATAATGCTACTACTTTGAAAGTTGGCATTGATTATGGACAGAATGTTTTAATGAGGCATGCTTAAGTTCAGTTTAATCTGATAATCCCTTCATTGTTGTTACTCTGGTGGTTTACTTCCTGTTTTTTGTCCCATTCATCGCACAGCCAGCACGGTTTGGTAAAGATTAAGCGCTTGAATACACATTGTACTTCAGAGCCTCTTTTCTCAGTTCACACTTTTTCTCAGTTTGTGCTTTCTTTCAATTATTTAGATAGGTTAGGAGGGTCCATTTGATTTGAGTAATACATCATTTTAAAGCTTAAAGTCTGCTCTTTCAGGATGTGGTCTTAACTAAAAATTCATGTCTGGCGACTTTTTGTTTGTTTTGAGGTGCAGAGTCACATTTAGTACTTGGCCGCGGACTGAATTCTTGTCTAATTTGTCTATTAAAAGCCAATGCGTGGGTTTTGTGGTCTTGCATAGTTATGTTTGCATAATCATTTACCATAAATAATTACCTTAGACACCGAATGATTTTATGCCAATTAACGTAGGACAATTTGTCATTCGGATTCGATAAAAGAAGTTTATTATGAACACTGTTTGTCTTATTGAATGATAAGTCATAGAGAGTTCGACTTAATGTTACAGTTTATGGAGTACACGAAACAGATATTTCGATTCTTATTTCTGTTTGAATTGGTCATAACTATTATCTCCCAATTCCATGTTATTTTCATTCTGATTTTATCTCGAGCAGTGCCGTGTTTGCCTCTTTCGAACTTTCATGTGTGAATTTAATCTTTCTCAATGTCATATGGGTTCATTACCCTTTCGTCAAAGCTGAAATAGGACAAGTGATGGTATCATTACTGACTTTTCTAACATATATGTCGATTTGTGTTTCACTGATTACTGTATGATTATTCAATAATCTTTTACTCTCTGTAACGCTCTGAAAACTTACCAAATCTTTCTCTTATCTCTCTCTCTCTCTCTCTCTCTTTCTCTCTTTGCAATAGCATCATCATGGTTTTGTTGGGGTTTTTTGTCTGTTCAACTTCTATCCAAAATTTTTCTTGATAGTGATTTCACGTTATAGAGTGATCATTAAAAATTAAGCACTTCGTATGATATCGTTTGTCGAGGTGTTTCTTAACTTTTCTTAACCTTTTTATCTCTATGACGTGGGGGATTCGGCAAGAGAGCCCACCAATATTTGCAGGATGACGTCGACGATAGTGAATCTTGTAATCATCGTATTCATAACAGGTATGTCCATATTATATGAATTGCATCATTCAATATCCATGCAAAGTGTACGTGTACACAGACGGCTTGATACGCCATTTATATTATATTGGATGGCTATGAATGGGATACCAGGGAATATTGCAAGAGTTAGGGCCAATATTGCACGAATCGAAGATGAGTGCAATATTGACTCTAACGAGTGCAATATTCCCTGGTATTCCATGAATCAAGGCCATCCAATATAATTACTATCATCTATACAATCAAGTAGAGCAAGCATGAACTGCACAAAATTACCCGGCTTCTACTCGTCTTTGAAGTTGACTCGGCAGTCCCATCCCAGCGCTGAAAAGGGAAAGCCCCTAAAACTGCGTATTGAAACAAACAAATAGCAAGATGTTTGCGCGCGTGTGAAAAATGTAACAAAATGACGCGCACTTAGTAGCAAGCATTTGCGCATTCAGCAAGCGCTCACGCAATAAACGAGACAGCATTGAATATCGTGTGATCTTGAACGGCAATTAACAACGGTAGCCTATGGGGAATTAATACGTTGGTCTATGCGATTCGTTCAATATGCTCCGATATTGAACGGTAAAAATTGAGCGGACTACAATACGCGTTTTTAATGCGCCGCTAAAACGTCCTATATAGATGATAATATACAAATGACGCACAGGTCTGAGTGCGTCAGTCGGAATTGTGTGCATAAGGTAACTATGGAATGCTTAACCCACGAGGCGAAGCCGAGTGGGTTTAGGCTTAAAATTCCATAGTTACCGCATGCACACTATATTCCGACTGACGCACGAAAAGACATGTGCGTCATTTGATTTATAGAATGGGTAATTTTCTTGTCAAAAACCCAGTTTTCTATCGTGTTACCCGATGACAAAATTACTGGATGCATTTCCTTTTGGCTTGCCGTAAAGGGCATGCATACCCGTACTTACCGTTTTTACTGGATGCATGGCCAGCCATGCATCAGTTTTACTGGATACATGGCCAAGCTGAGTGCGCGAACGCTTGCTTTAGTGCGCGAACCTTTGTTACAAGTACGCGTACTCTTGCTAAGTGCGCGATAAAATGTTTACCACTGTGACTCAGCGTGCGGCCAGTAAAAATGAACACATAGCTCTCGACCAATCAGATCGCAGGATTCTCGCTACCCATTGTATAATAGCTTATGTTGGATAGCTAAAGGCATCATTAACCGTTTGCGGATGGAACAAAAACCCAGCGTTGGTGCTTCAAAATAGTTCTACAAATAAATGTGAAAATAGAAACAACCAATGTAAAGATTTTAATGAGGATAATTTATGTTAAAGCCCAAACAAAGTTCTGGTATGCCTGCAAAAGTTGTCAAATTTTGCTCCAAAATGTGAACGTATGCCTAGGAAATGTGCGGAATAACGCTGTAATAACAAGATATTCGATGGGTAAGGACGAAAATGGGAAATATTAAGCAAAAACATTCAGTCTCGGAACTTACCCGAACGGGGTCAGGCTAGACTCGGACTCGGGGATAACTCGGCCTCGCTTTGCTTGACGGCGGGATGAGTTGTACTGGTTTTCCCTCTGGATTGTACAGTACTATGAATACGGGAGCGGCCTGTATAAACTACATTGTAGCGTTCTGGCTACTCGCAGTAATGGTCCGAGTTGTTACAACACGCGCATCAAAAACCTCTTTGGCGCGCATGCAAAATTAGTGTGCGCCTCTCAAGCACCTCTAAAAAAATCAAAGACAATTGATAAACAACAACAAAAACTTCAAAGACCGCGCGTCTCAGCAACTGAGGTGATGTGCGTGTACTACTAGGCTTGAGGACCGCGCGCTGTCCATTTGTACTGATGAACATGGCGATCACGAACTGTGTGTAAATTGTCTGAAATAGGGTCGTTTTCCCTGAGACCGAGTTAGTCTGGAGCCTTCTGGAATAAAAGTCGGTCTACCGACTTTTATTATTTTTCTCAAAATACTCCAAAACGACTCATCATTCCGGCAAACCGCGTCAGCCAGGTAAGTTTCTTTGTAGACTCTTTCGATATATTGCAAGCAAATATGAAATGGTGCCAGACGGGTTCTCAAGCCCTTACCAGAACTTAGTTTTCACTTTAAGTGTTGTTATATCTTAAAAAAAAAGCGTCTACAGTTATGGTTTAGAGACAAAAATAGTGATATCCCTTTATATTTTAGGCTGTATTGCGAAATTTTATATGGTAAGAATAAGATGTTTTGTGATACAACTGGCCTACACATATGCATCAAAAAATGTTATAACTCGAACAATTTTTTTTTAAATCACTGCTTCCTATGGTAAACTGTGCTTTTAAAAAGCTTTAGCCTAGGCCTTTCATGAGATCTGCAGGAGCAACTGCAAGTACATTATTGAATGTACATTTCACATATGCATCAAATGTTATAACTCGAATATCTTTAAAAATCACTGCTTCCAATGGTAAACTGTAGTTTGAATAAGCTTTATAAAGTAAGGAAAAAATATAATTTTTAGTTACATAACTTTCGTCCTGTGTAATAAAATGTTATACCTCTGAATAGTAAACGCAGGCCTTCACGTCATGACATTATGTGATCGTGATCATTAAAGGTGCGATTGCCAAGAAAATTTTAATATAAAGAAGACACGCAGTTCTTTTAAGCTTTTGGCTCTATCTCTTTATCAACCGTGTTTATGTAGGACAATCGATGGCAGGTGACGTCAGTACAAATGCTGTAACTGAATCTTGTCTGCAAGTACTCTGTGAAGACAAGGGAAGCTTCGAACTCGCTAAGAAGCAGATGCCTGACTTTAGCAGTCACTCACTAGTGTACTGTAAAGACAAGAAGCCAGGTAATTCACAAGGTAATTATAACTTTCCCTGAGTTCCCCAATCTCCCACCCGAAGCACCCCACATGGGTTTTTGCTTTTGTAGATAACTGGTGCTCCGAATAGGAGTCGGTTTATATATCAAATGTTTCCCCTTTGCATTTCCCTGTGTATTATAATTGCTTATTACACAAAATTTATTAAAGCTTGATTCTACTGTCCTATCGTGCTAACCAAATATCTTGTATGTATTTGTAATTTGCTGTGCCAATATTGTCGGCAACATGCTCATGTACAATGTTTTGAAGCATTTGAGATGATGTTTTAATTGTGAGTGTTAAAGAATATTTGACCAGTCTTTTGGTAAAAACTATAAAACACAAACGTCTTCCAGAGGTTGATAAGACGCTTTTGACAGAATTACGAAATATGGGGGGATGTGGATATGGAGGGAACTTGCACAAAAGCAGAGCTTGTACAATAGGTAAATTCCCTGAGGAAAAAAAAAAAATAAGCAACGACAAGGGTCTTTGGATATTTGCATACATGAAAGAGTGGGCATATAGATTCAGAAGGGATAAGAGGAAGAGGTACAGATAAAGCAATGGGGACAATGACAGTCACACACATCCAAGTAAACAAACGAACAAACATACAAACTCGGTCAAAAACCCCAGTAAATAAACACGAGGACAAAAGGGTCATGAGACGCCGGGAAGCCGACCGATTAGGAATGTAACAGCAGCTTTCTTAACAAATTAAGATCCGCATTTAAGAAATGAAGACAATCATTTAACTTTATAAGCATTGTTTATAATCAAAATAGGGCTTTTCTGTTGGTGGGGATTGATTCTTACACAACAAACGCGTGCATCTCAAATCCTGTCTATCACGTTTATCTGCTTACAAAATGAAAAACAAAGCAAAATGTACGTGACCTGAAAGAAAGGTGAAATCATAAACCTCCTTGTAAAGCGTCGTGTACGACGGCTAGACATACTGTTAATCTGGTGAGTAATAGTCCCATTATTTTCAGGTACGTCTTGTATAACAACGTACCATACATATATATATCAATGAACAGCTTACTCGCTAGGATATAACTACAAAAGACCCTTTCTTTTCAGGTGTGAAAGATTTTGAGATCGATGATCTGGTGATTCTGGCTGGTAAATCTGGATTTATCGTTTTTAAACCAAACGGAACCACCGTCAGAAACATTTCATACACAACCTCGAGTGTGCTGGACATCGTAGTTCACCAATCAAAACGCAAGCTGTACTTTTCAAATGCTGAATCCGAGATCGTTAGAGCTGGAATATTCGATGATGTCCTCGAGACTGTTTACCGTACGGCAGAAAGTATTGTACTTTGAATTTATTTGCTTGTTTGTACGGCATTAAAACAACAACACCATCAAATCACTGATTTCTTATTTCAGGTCACAAAGCTTGTTCAAAGTAAAAAAAAAAAAAAAAGGAATAAGTGCATGTCAATGAGTGTTCGAATGTAAAAAGTCAGTGTTATGCCTTTTCTAAATCTCTGTTCCAAGAAATTGCTAGAAAAGTCCATGCTCATGTCATAATGCATGAATACTTTGCATGGGTATCTGTGATACGCTACACTCTAAAAAAAAAATAATAATAATAATACAAAAATCCGGGTCTGACCTGACCCGGAACTGGGTTCATTGGAGTCGCATCTCGTTCCCAGTCAAAAATGACTTGGAATTTGGCCATGAAGACCCGGCATGGAGTCACCCTGACCCACTTCATGATTCTGAATGGGGTCATATCTGACCCCATTCCTTGTCATTTTTTACCCGGAAGCGTGTTTTTTTTTTTTTTTTAGACGGCACAGATTGGGGACCCTATCCCTAAACCTAACCATAATCCTAATCCTAACCCTAACCATCAAACCCTAACCCTAACCCTTACCCTAACCCCAACCCCAACCCTAACCCTAACCCTAACCATAAACCCTAACCCAACGTTTTTCCCATAGGTTTAACACGCGCCATGCCCCAATCATTCTGTGCCGTCTTAAAAAAAAACGCTACCCGGAACGGGGTTTGACCCCAACGGACCCTTTCCGGGTCAGTTCTGACCCGGATGTAAGAGTGTATGTTTTAAAGTGAGGGAGCTCGTATTATAAACTCCGCCCAGTCAAAATACAGTGCCGTATAGGCCTAAAGAGAGTTTGGCAAACTCATAAATTGGGCGCCATGTCTTAAGTAACTGATCAGTGGGAATCAATGGGAATGCTGGGGGATGATTGTTCCAATTGTTGTGGGATTCATTTAAGAGTACATTATATATTTATTGTTGTGTGAAAATTATTTGCTTCAGAACTGTCTCATATTCAAGTAATGTGCAGTTTAATGCCCCGTCACTGTACAGGCATGCTAACCTGGAAACATTAATGTCCGGGCCACCAGGCGCGGCAGCATCAGCCGCGGCAGCATCTACTCATGCGGATGCAAAATATCCGGCTCGAGAGAGAACCAGCGTGTGAGAGGCCGGTGCAACCATGCGTCATATAGGCCTAGCATGCAGGCAGTTGACCGGGCCAGCGTCTATGCACAGACTCCAGAAGCTGTAACAGTTTAATAGTCCCGTAGTACTACCTAGTAACTGTGCATTCTCGAAATAAAATTGCAAGACGTTCCGACGATGGAAAATATGATACTGAACACAGTCCCGGGCATAAATTTTGATTCAGTGCGCTTGTAACAATTTTACACAGCTTGGCGGTATTCAAGACCCTGGCGAGGTGTGGACACCTCACTTACTGTTAGACGTCTGACATTTTAGTAACTACCTAACAATTAGACCTAGTTTCTAGTAACATTGTTAGAGTGTAGGCTTATACACAGCTCAGTCGCTGTTGCACAACGTCTGGTCGGGCTAACGTTTATAAGGGGTCTAACCTTAGTAACCGGAGGGCCAAACCCCAAAAAGTCGCTTACTTAACGAGTGAGTTGCACTCTCTCTACAAACTAAGTAGACCATGCTTATTTTCAAGTTTTTATTGTAACAAACAACATTCCACTGGTCTACCTCAAAAAATTTGTTGCGAAAGCCTCCAAATCCAAGATGGCGTCCAAGATGGCCGCCATATTTAATGAATTTGTTGTTTGAGAGATAAAATTTGACTGAAACATCAGACTTCAACAAATTTGATGTCATATGAAAGAAAATAAAATTTTCTACAAGTTGATACCATTTTTGTGGGTTATTGTGATAAATGGGTTGAGATTTTAAGGAAAAACACTCATTTTTTGATATTTTCTGAAAAAGGAAAATCATGAAAATGCTTGATTCAGCATAAATCAGAGAAAAACTGAAGGATTATGTTGAAACGTTTCAAGAATTTTGTTTGACATATAATTAATATTTGGAGAAAATTAAGAGTCAGTACCATTTTCGGTTCAGGAGTTATAATGTCTCAAACTTGAAAACTCACTATGTAAAAATGGCCACTTTAGCTGTGACAAGACCTTGTTGGTCGTAAAAAAAGCCTGCGCGCGCCAAGACTACTACACGCACCACTGGCACTGGCGCTCGTAGCAGTGCCAGTGGTGCGTGTAGCAGTCTTGGCAAACGCAGACTTTTTCTTTGACAAACAAGGGTTTGTGCCTGCAAACTAACTTTTCATACCAAGTGGTAGCAAAAGCTAAGGTGACGCTGACTGCTATTGTTTCAAAGTAGATTGTTCTGAAGCAGATGAGATGAAGCAAAAAATATCTTTCAAATAGAGGTAGAAGCTTGAAACAATAACCTTGCTATAAAAAGTTTTTAAAACAAAATTTGGATCAATCACTCAAAAAATTCAAAATTGCAGGCCATCAAAGCTAACATAGTGTATTGCGCCAAAGTAAATGTATCAATTCGTTTTTGATACAATTTTGTCTGTCTTGCTGTCTATTTATATGGTTTTTTATATATTCTGAACATTTTAATGGTATTTCAAACCATCTTAGGTTTTTATGGAGACTTTTTCAGAATGCACCATGAATATTTCTCTAAAAAGTAAAAAAAAAATAAAATTAAAATTGTTTATGAAAACCATGCAGATATTAACATCTTTCCCATAATATAAGCAATATTTCGAGAAAATTAGGGGTCAGTATTGTATTTGCTTCAGGAGTTATAATGTCTAAAACTTGAAATCCAATTTTACATAATATATATTTGCACGCATCTGTTCCCAAAGACCTCAAAGAGGGTCAAATCCAAGATCGTGCTTACTTTTCGAGTTCCACTATAAACAAGACCATACATAATATTAAGTGTACTAAGCAATGTTCCGTAAGTACACCTCAGTAGATTTGTTGCAAAAACCTCCAAAGTACAGATGCGGTCCAATAGGGCCGCCATTTTTATTGAATTTAACATTTCAAACATAAAATTTGATAGAGACATTGGATTGCCACAAATTTGATGTCATATGAAGGAGAGCAAAACTTCCTAAAAGTTGATACCACTTTAGCTGTGTATTGTGATAAATTAGGGGGGGGGGTGTTGTTTGCTTCTCTTTTTTTTTTGGGGGGGGATACATATTTCTATATTGTTTTGAAAAAAAGGAAGAAATGTAAAAATGCATGATTTAATATTTATCAAAGAAGAACTGAAGAATTGTTTTGAAACCTGCGATTGAGATTGAGATTTACTGAGATTGAGACATAATTCATATTTCTGGAATTATAGGCAGTATCATACACTGTTGACAAGTTAACATCTAAAACTTGAAAAAATCATATTTATGCATTATAAATTTTGCATACAATGTGTTTACATGGTCACATGTAATATTGTTATGGTCTAGTGACTTCCAAGTACCTGCAACTAGCTTTTCATGCCAAGTGGTAGGTGACGCTGGTCGCTATTACTGTAGCATTTCATCATAGTAGATTGTTCTGAGGCAGATAAGATGGAACAGAAAGTATTTTCCAAAAAGAGATAGGAGCTTGGAATTTGGCACAAATTTTGCCAATGTGTAATATTTAGCGTTTAAAAATAGTATCCACACAAAATTCAAGATGGCGGTAGTTAATCGAAGTTGTCGTTCAAGGCATTATTTACCATTAGTGCACATAAAACAAAAACCCAGCTTTACTTAATTCCTAAAACTAGTTCTAAACTGTGAGTTAGGGATAGAACAACTAATGTACAAACTTAAATCAGTATAATTAATGCTAAATATTGTTAGATATACTAAATAGATCTGATAAGAATGTCTTTTTATATACTAAATTGTTAACAGTTATCATGGTCATGGTTTCTTGAAAAGAAATGGTGTTATCTCCGTATGTTTTAGGCTTTATTATAATTTTTGTATATACATGGTAGAATGTTTTGTGATTCAACTAACCTGCACATATAAATCGAATGTGATATCTCTCCCAATGGTAAACAATACCTTTAGTGTGTTGCGTGAAAGTTAAATCTCAACTTATAACTTATGATTTGATATATTTTGTTCAATCTTCTTATATTGCTGTCTATTACATGTTTCTATACATCCGAACGATATTGTACTAAACCATATTGAGGGTCTTTTTTTTTGGGGGGGGGGGGGGGGGTGGAGCTCATTCCAGTGTTTGGGTAAGGCCCAATCTTTGATAAAAAAGAAATGCTTCTGTATCAAAGATATGCTTTTTTACTTGTATGTTACTCTGCTGTTGTAGAAACGTGAATGATGATGGTATAATAATATGTGTAATAATGACAGTCTGATCCGCAGATGTCCTTGAAAGCCCTTCTGATCCGAACCCCCCCCCCCCCAAAAAAAAAAAAAAAAAAAAAATCTGACATGGCGGCAATTTCTCAACTTTGCTTTTAAATGTGTTGTGCGAAATTACTTTTTCAGTATATTGTTCGAATAAAATTGTCCAAATTGATTATTCGTGCTGTATATTCACATTTATAAATAAGCATGCTGAAACTGTATTTACTGTTATCAGATTTTTCTTTCATTGTTTTTAGGCTGATTTCATGTGGGTTATAGTGTCACAATAAGTTGATCTGAACTTATGCCATTGGTAGATGCTTTCCCATAATATAGACATCAGGATCACTCGAGAGTGAAATGTTCATTTTCATTCATTTTAGAGTGACCTCGGGGATCACTCGAAGAGTGACGAGTGATCCCTATAAAAGGCAGGGCTCGACACTAACGGTGGTCCGGTGGCCCAGGGCCACCACAAACCGTTACGCACGTCGGGCCACCAAAATGTCAGAAATGAAGAATTTGGTGGCCTGATCGGGCCAACGAAAAAGGTCGGATATTTGCCTTTGGGCCACCAAAAATAAAAGTTAGTGTGGGGCCCTGCCTAAGGTCACTCTAAAATGAGTGAAAATGAACATTTTTCACTCAAAAGTCACTCCACTTTCATTCTAAATTCACCGTTTTCTGTTATTCACTCCTCAAATCAAAAGTAAAAACTTCCACTCGATTTATTTTTTCTCTTTCGGAGAGTAGAATATCACTGTTAAAACTGTGTCCATAAAAACCTAAGACGGTTTAAGATAGCGCAACAGACAAAATTGTATCAAAATCGAAATAATACATTTAATTTGGCGCAATGCACTATGTGAACTTTGATGGCTGTCATCTTGATTTTTTTTTTGAGCGGTTGATCTAAATTCTGTCTTAAACTATCTATAACAAGATTGGTGCCAAGTTTCAAGCTACTACCTCTATTTGAATTTTTTGGGGGGGCTTCATATCATCTGCTTCAGAACAATCTACTTTGAAATAATAGCGATCAGTATCACCTGAGCTACCACTTGGTATGAAAAGTTAGTTTGCAGGTACAAACCCTAGTTTGTCAAAGAAAAAGTCTGCATTTGCCAAGACTACTACACGCACCACTGGCACTGCTACGAGCGCCAGTGGTGCGTGTAGTAGTCTTGGCGCGCACAGACTTTTTTATGACCAACAAGGTCTTGGTGATAACTTAAGTGGCCATTTTTACATAGTGAGTTTTCAAGTTTGAGACATTATAACTCCTGAACCGAAAATGGTACTGACCCCTAATATTCTCCAAATATTAATTATATGTCAAACAAAATTCTTGAAACGTTTCAAGATAATTCTTCAGTCTTTCTCTGATTTATGCGAAATCAAGCATTTTCATGACTTTCCTTTTTTCAGAAAAATATCAAAAAATGAGTGTTTTTTCCTTAAAATCTCAATCCAGTTATCACAATAACCCACAAAAATGGTATCAACTTGTAGAAAATTTTATTCTCTTTCATATGACATCAAATTTCTTGAAGTCTGATGTTTCAATCAAATTTTATCTCTCAAACAACAAATTCATTAAATATGGCGGCCATCTTGGACGCCATCTTGGATTTGGAGGCTTTCGCAACAAATTTTTTGAGGTAGACCAGTGGAATGTTGTTTGTTACAATAAAAACTTGAAAATAAGCATGGTCCACTTAGTTTGTAGAGAGAGTGCAACTTGACCTCTGTTTTTAGCGTTTGGCTCCCCGGTTATAGAGACCAAGATCTAATCATTGATATGTCTAGTACCTAGGCCGAACCCTGTTACTTAATTACAAGTACCAGGTACTAGATCTACTAGAACTAACGTTAGACCTCTAGACCACACAACAGAGTATACATCTTAGTTAGAGTTAGACCTAACGTTAGATCTTCACGGGTTAGTGACAGTTAATGTTTCTGACTACTCTAATGTTAGTATTAAGTAAGCATTCTATTTCTAGTGACCATCACTTTTTAGTGACAGTGCTAATTTCACTTCATCATGAGTTACGGCAAAGATCGTACGATCTTTGGTTACGGCTGCCTACCTCAGTAACTTACTGTTGAGTCTACTCACATACCAAACGGGCTTGACGAAGACTGAGGGAATAGCAAGCAAATTCAGCCTGATTCTGGTGTTCTGATGATGATGTTCTGTACACTCCAATGTTGACGATGTGTGAAGGCGGAATGGCTGTCGAAAGTCAGCTGGCTTGTTCTTCAAACAACCTTGCGTTCGGGTTTACAAGCCGGTGTTCCGGCAAAGTGGTGAAACGCAGATAATAGGCATTTTTAACGTATAATCAAGAGTCGATTGAGTCGTGATCGCCAAACGCTAAGCTCCTCGCGAGAGGGCCGGCCGGCCAGCCAGGCCGGACTCCGCTGCTACGATCTGTCTAGTAGTTCAGTACACATATATTTAGTCATGTCGCGTTATCCTGGCATTGGAAAGACACACGTACGTGTACGTACGTGTGTCCATCAAGGCGATACCGATAGACGGTATTCGATACACTGTGTGCAGACGGAGGCAAACGAAGAAAACGTGCTCACATACATCATTTTAAAGCTTAAAGTCTACTCTTTCAGAATAATTGATGGTCTTAAAGGGGCCGTGAAATCCAAGAATTTGAGCTCTGAGAGGGCTAAGATGTGTTAATTCTTTGATAATCTTTCACCAGTTGTTTGTAAAAAGCACCTGTAAGAGAGAAAATCCAATTTTGCTGCCCTGATTTTGTATATGTCCAAGTTCCTAAGCTCCGCCCCTTAAAAAAGTGAAATTTCGACAAATGTGAGTCACGTGACCGAATACGTCATCTCAAGAACCGAAGCTTTCGTAGCAGACGACACTGCTACACGTTAATACGCACACGGCCCATACCTACCCACGTATCGCGTATGTGTACCCCGCTGTTGTGTGTTGATTATTCGCTAGACGTCGGGTTGTTAAACGTTTGATTGCAAAAATATAGTTTGAAGAGATCTTAGCTACACCCTGTAAACGAAGCATTCACACCTTTCCCAACGATCAAAATCTACGAAGAATCTGGACCACACGAGTAAAACTGACAAGGGCCGATTGGGACGGGCCCAGCAGCTCACAAGTTTGGTGTACGTGTGCAGCGCCCACTTCCCCGGTCCCGAGGATGCACTCGAAGAGGGGCTGCATAACCGATTTCAGATTGCTAAGGCTGAAGCCCGATGCTTTGCCTGTAATTAAACTGCCACTGCAGCAAGGCGAATCGTCCGAGTTGAAGAGGAGTGGCAACAACAACCAGCCGCTGAGAAGAGGAGGAAAATGAGAGTGAGTACCACAATGACTATTATCAGTATATCGGTTACGGGTTACGACTACGTTCGTTCGGCATTACCGTGAAATACTGTAGTCCACCACTGCACTGTGCACTCCATTCACCGCCATTCATTTCGTCATTTCTCATAGCCGGTGACTGCTTTCAACCTCCATAGACTTTGCACATACCAGTAGACCACGTCTAGATCTAGTGAAGACGCACACGCAGAACAAGAGGGGACCAATATTGCGTTTTTGTATGTTCGGCATTTACTTACAAAATTAGAAATTCGGTAAAAATGTGGGGTCTTTCTTTGTGTTTTCATTCGTGAATCGAATATGTCAGGGTAGCTGGCTATGCTCTGTGACTGGGTGAGTGTGAGTGTGATGTGACTGCAGTCATAAATCAATACACTACACTAGTTGCAGTGACAAATGAAATACCATGGGTATACTCGATAGCAATGACAATGAATCCGAATGATATAGATATACAAATAACAGGGTGGTTAGTACATGATGACAGGCTCAGTTTTTTTTTTCCCCAAAAAAAATAAGAGCATACTGGTTTGGGGTACCTACCTGTATGGCTGTAACTCAGTCAAAGAAAGCCTTAGGTCACCTATGTTCTAAAGTCAAGACAAAGTTCAAATTCAAAGTCAAAGTTGTATGGACAAAGAACTTGCTCGTCCTAATTGTGAAGAAAGGCAGTGACATAAACTGTAGTCGCAACTCAGTCGCATCAAGGCAGAAGGGCTAGGACCATAAATGCAGACACATCCATGGGTCAATATCAGTAGGTTTGTGTCTACGTGTAATAGATGCAGACTTCATTTGCAATTTATCCATATGGGCAATTCCACAGTCGATCCCGGTACCATGGTACTGTACCGTAACTGATGTTACTATACAGTGCTTTTACAACATTCTGTAGTCTGTAGTACCGGTAAAATGCAAATACCTTTGAATTGTAATTGATATAGCTATAGTTTAAAGGTAGGTACCGGTATACAAGGTACATTGTAGCCTTACTGTGGCTAATATATAGAATTATAAATTTTGCACCAAATCTGCATTTCTAAAGAACTGCAAGAAAAAAAAAAATGCATCAGTAACTGATGTTACTGACAATTTTGTCAGTGATCCACTGCCGGGTTTCAAGTCGTACAAGTCCAGGGAGCTTATGGGGAGGGGGGAGGGGGGAGCTACATAGTGCATGTCACAAAATTTTGGAGGATGAAATTGGGTGGGTAGCTTTGCATAGTAACTGTTACATGTTCTCTCTCTAATATCGAATATCACCTGAGAAGCAGAAAAAAAAAAAAATTCCTTGTAAAATCGTAGGGGGCAGAAGTGCACAATGCCCCCCCCCCCCATAGGTACGGTACAGTTGTGAATGCTTCTACCCACGATCAAGATTGCGTGAGAGTGCTAGATGAAGCATAGCTATTTTGTTAAATGCATAATCTGACATTTTATCAAGCTAAAAATATTTTAGCTGCATAATATTTTGTCAGGATATATACGGTACCACTGTACGATAGTGTGGAAAATGTGAACCTGTGATTAAATGCTTAAAGGTGCAGATTTAGTGCTTGAGAGAGTTAAAACCTATACATTTTATTCCATAGTTTCTTGGCTGTTTAAGTTTATTCATCTGAATAAGTTATCAGGTGCTTGTCAGTCAGCTTGACAAATGAGAATTTCTTATTATGATTATAGATCATTGCTCAACCACGCTGTAAAACTGCAGGTTGTGAGAATTACAAACATTTTGTAAGGAACTGATTTGGCATGTATCCTATGGATTTTTTTTTTTTAATGAAGTTGACCATATATTCTATAAATATGCTTTCTTATTACATTTGTGTTTCTTATTTACTAGTATTTGTCAATTTTGAGCATTCATGGCATATGCCATTGACCAAATCAAAGGCACAATCATGAACTTGTTTCACATTACAGATGCTGGATGAGCTTCTTGCAAGCCATGAGCATGATCCCCCTCAGGAATCTCTCCAGCCTCAGGAACTCAATACTATATAAGGATTTGTTCAAACCAGAGACTTTTAAAATTGATTTATTGGCTTCAAATTCTACTTCAGACTCCAACTAGCTGCACTCCACTACAATGCCAATAGCAACTGTCCGCAGGCAACTACCAAGAGTGGGAAAAAGCGGTACAAAGTCATCAAGCCCAAGTATAAGCCTGAGAAAGCATCAGTTAAGGTATGCAAAGGAAAGGTCTCATTCTGTAAGTGAATATAATTTTGTCATTACCCTCTCTACAGGAAAAGAATGATCACAGACCAGAAATAATAATGTACACAGATAAAGAAAGTATGGAAATTAAATTTAGATTACTTGAAATTATAACTCTGCCATGTTGTGATGTATCTTTTGTTCATTTGTTGCGATACAAATTCAACACATTTCTTCAAAATCTGAAAGTTCTTTGTCCTTCAATGGCCTGCTTTTTGTCTATTTATGTGTTTTAATATGTAGGCATGGTTCTTTGGGGTTCTGAGTCACCCTTCCCTCCCCCCCCCCAAAAAAAAAGGAATACGTAATATTTCATATCTAGCTTGTCAACTTCAGTGGGATCACTTGTTGGTTATCACCTTCCCTTATCTCTCACTTTAATGTTATTGTTTCTTCTGCTATGCTGAAAGAATCACACCATGTCCCTCCACCAGCCCTATCCCCAACCATATACTAGTTAAAAAAGAAAAAAAAAATCCCACTCTTATTGATATAAGTAATAGCTGAATAGTCTACAATTTAGTTGGAGGTGATTTGAATATGAGAGCATTAATCAGTTTCGTTAAATCAGAGATTAGTTTTAAAGTAAATATCCAGGCTTTGGTCAGTTTTAACCCTTTGTACAAAATTGAACTTTACACACAAGAGCCATGTGTATGTGAGTGTGTGCTTTCAATGACCCTGAACAATAGACATGAATACCACGAATACCACCTTTTCAGAGCTCTGCTCACTAGGCTTCCCGACTATTGCTCCAAGGCACATGAATGCTTTATTAATAATTCATGATGGATTGCCCTAGGCACTGTTACTGTTAGTCTGAATTCATGGTAAAGAGTAACATGCATGCACGGATGAACAAAATCAGCACATGTTTTCATGTGCTTGCATACACTACATTTCAGGATGAATAAAGACTAGCTGTGAAAGTGGAATTTCTCATGAATATGTAATAGACCATTCCAATCCTGACCATTGTTCAGGACCATTGTCAGGGTGTTAACCACACACTCCCATACACATCTGACCCCTGTGCAAAATTTACATTTTGTACAGAGGGTTGAAAACAGAGCAGAATCTGAAATCTAACTTCAAAATGAATCTTGAATTTACTTAATCTGATTTATGCTATCATTTCTAAAGCACCTCTAAAAAAATTGTACATTAATCAGCTATTGCACATATCAATGTCAGTGTTATCTGATACATACTTTTGAACTATTAAGGATCCAAAGTAGGAAATGCTTTTTTGTAACACCTAGTGTATATATATATATATATATATATATATATATATCATATGTGTGTGTATATATGTATTGGTTTTCCTTTTTTAATAGAACCATGCTTGTTGATATGTATTTCTAAAACAAATATATACACATTTTTTATGATATTTTCTTTTCTTATGGCAGCCTATGTTCATGACCTCATGGAAGAGGTATCCCGTGGAGTGTCAACTACAGCACAAGTGAACTGGAAAAGAAAGATAATAATAATAATAATAATAGCTGGTTTTTATATAGCGCATTTCACACACTTCAGGGTTTCAATGCGCTTTACAGACTATTATTACCCCGGTCACTGGATACATTATCAACCAGCACTAACAGTGCTCATTCTCCACTCCCTGGGGAGCATTCCAGCCAGTCGCAGCCATTTTTACAGGCGCGCACATGCTTATCAACCAACATAAGCTTTCTCATCCTACCGGGTACCCATTTATACTCCTGGGTGGAGAGCAGCAATGTGGATAAAGTGCCTTGCTGAAGGGCAAACGTGTCGGGCTTGGCATGGGCTCGAACCCACGAACCATACCACGCTCATGTCGTTCACAGACGAGCGCTCTTATCCACTCAGCCACGACACCTCCACCATTCCTTAGCAGCCAGTACACATACCAGGCCAAGGATGAGCTCATTCGCCAGCATACTAGCCACTTCTGTCTGGATACCTGATTATCCATCCTATAGGCTTTCTTCCTAGGCCTTTCATCCATATGCAAGAAGTATGCTAGACACATAGTTATAGACGAAGGTATCATGAAAACATGAACACTTTTTCATGGTTTCACTCTGGACCCTGTTTTCTGTGATACATGTACATTTACTGTATCATGTTCATAATCATGTTGTATGCTTTGGGAGGCTGTTCTAGCAATAACTTAGCTTATGACACACATATTATCATCTATATATATATATATATATATATATATATATATATATATCATATGGATGTCAAGATTATATACAGTGTATGTCATATGATGTAAAATGCACTCCTGTTAGAACAAATACGGTTATAACGAAATTCCAGTTATAACCAAGTAAAAATTTGGGCCGTAGCATCCACTTTATGTGTTTTTATTGTTTATTTGTTCGGTTATAACAAAATTTCAATATAACGAAAGAAAACTGTGGGTCCCAAGGACTTTGATATAATGGGAGTCCACTATACAGTCATTCAAACATGAAAGAGGTTAACTTGTGGCTTGGATTGCATAGTCTTACATTATTATCATAAAATTACTCCTAGGTGTACTCAGTTCCTTCCTCTGGCAGATTATCATACACCCGCCAAACATAGTGTGAAGGGGTATGTGATAGGTATCAGTGTGACGTTAGTCGGGCAGGTGATTGACAATTGACATGAATATTGGTGTTTGTGATGAAATGAAGGTGCTGGTGTGCAAGACTTATTTTTTGTGTGTTTTTCAGACAAAGTGATGCCATGTTAACCAAAGTTTTATCAAAACGTTGTACAGCAATAACTTCCACAGCATTTTAGTAGTTAAAGTCGAAGTTGGTGTTTGTGATGGTCTGTAGCTATTTGTGCAAGACACCCTTTGTGTTTGTACCTGACCAAGCATTAGCCATATAGTTTTCTTTTTTATATTTTATTTCAGTTGAGCCAATTACCACACAGTCAAGAGAAGATGTATATTGAAGTACTGTGCAGATATCTAATCACCTTCAACTTTTACAACCTTGCACTTTTTGTGGTCACCAAAAAGAATAGCGGTACAATAAAACAAGGAGTACCCCGCATACAAGCTGTATAAAGAGATTTAACAAAGACAATAATGCAGTTAATGCCAATAACATGTAAATGGGAGTTATATTTAGGCAAGGTCAACTGTGATACTGTAAATCAAAGTCACAGAGAAGCATACTGTCAAACTTCATCAGTGGCGAATCCAGAGGGGGCGCAACACCCCTCTTTATTCTTTTTTTTTTTGTTAAACAAAAGAAATATAACAAAAAGGGGAGGGGGTTAATTTAGAATGGCGCCTCCCCTTTATGGTATTCATGGATCCGCTCCTGTACATTCACATCTATTTCTAGTTTTACCTTCATGTAAATTGTGCACAAAGTTCTTGTTAGTATTGGGCAGTAATTTCTCAACATTTTATGAAAGCTTCATTGCAAAAGAGATCATGTCAGAGAATGTTGCATTTAAGGTAATAGCATTTAGTTGAGCGCTTTAGATAAAACATGTACAGTGTACATGAAAGAATACCAAGCACAGTTTGTGTTATGGAAGTTTTCTTGACCATGAGTTTGTTTTTTGTCCTTTTCAGATACTATATTTGTTTGATATGATTTTTTAATTACATAATGTAGCTTTTTTCTTTTTGGATTATTTTTCATATAAATTTCCTTTTGACGTGTTATATGATGAGTACCAACTGTTCTTTGATCATGCAGCTTTTTGAATAATGGAGAAGCTCTTGCCAAACTATGAAGTTGTGTTGTGATTTTTTTTCCCACTGTTGAATGCACAAAATGAAACTTTTTTGTTGTTGTGTAATATGTGTGTGTGTGTGTGTCTATTGGTTGTGCATGATTTTGTTTCATGGAACATGTACTCTCTAAAAAAATAACAAGCAAGAAATATGCACTCTTGGAGGATTGAATAAAAAAAAAATGAATTTACAGTGAAATTTGAGTGACAATTTTTATTTCCACTTTTGTGGAGTGACCTCAGAGATAACTCCGATTTGACTCTAATTTCACTCAGAATTCACTCTTTTCTCATATTCATTCCTTCAAAAGTGAACATTTTCACTTGTTATTTTTAGAAACTATGTTCTATTATGGTGCTATGGATTATTTTTTTTTTCAACACAGAAACATATATAAAAATCAAACAGAGGGCTTCAGTTGGGGATAGGATTGTGTGCTTGGGGTAATCACACATTTTATTTATCTTGATTGATTGATTGATGTTTATGCCTCTGCCACGAAGTAGTGCGGAAGCATTGTGTGTTTTCAAGTTGTCCGTTCGTCAGTTCACGTGTCCATCCGTCTGTAATGAATTTTGTGGACAGCGTAACTAACAGTTTAAGGTACAAATCCTAATGAAACTTGGAATGTATAACTGAGTGCATGAGCAAAGTTTTGCCTATCAACATTCAGGTGCACATGCTCAAGGTCAAACGGTCAAGGTCAAATGTTCAAAATTTCTCTATCCCCCCCCCCCCCAATATCTATGCAATGCCTGGAGGTATTTTCTTGAAACTTAGTGTATGCATGTACTACCAAATAAAGATTCTCAACAGACAACATGGGTCATGAGATTAAAAGTCAAAGGTCAAGTTGAAATGTAGAAATTTCTAGTTTTTCTCTATTTCTTGCAAATGCTTCAATTAAGGTATCTTCACTGAAGTTAGTATATGTGAATGTATACTGACTGGCAGTGATTATAGCAACTTTGGGGGTCAGTGGTCAAAAGTCAGCAGTCAAAGGTCAAGGTCAAAATCTGTAAATGTCAGTCTCTTTATGGGTTTTACAGCTGGAATCCCTTGTACTCCTTAGATGGAAATGTTTTGCTGATCATGTTAACCGCAGATGAAGGCAGTGGTACCCGCACAGATCTTCCAAGGAATTCTCCAACGCCATCTCGCTAACTGTCGGTAGGCAACATGGCTGTTTCTCCTGTACAGAAAGGAAAGAAAGAGTACATGTACTTAATTTGAAATTTAGAATGGAGAGAATTAAAAAATCAAAGAAGTTAAATTTTCTTTGATAAATGGCTTCCTTTTCTTTCCCAATGTTTCCTTAATGTGCATAAAATTAGCAATAGTGTGAAATATGCCTTTATGTGATTCTAGATGACTGTAGAGATATATAGTGCATGAACATATTACATGTACATCAGGCTTTCATATTGCCACTGTGGTGAATTTTCAACTGGGATGGAGGGTGGGGGGGTTGGTGGCCAAGGCGACCGAGTGGGAGAGGGGGTACACCCCCTACGGTAGGGAGAGTTTTGAATATCAGTTCATGAAATGGCACGCACTGAAAGTCCATATTAGAGGTTTTGTTTTTTTTTTCCTCCCCGATCAAGGGGGGGGGGGGGGGGGGCACGGTCCTGTGACCCCAGCTATGCCAGTGCAAATTACTCATATGTGTACTCGTGCATACATTTAATCCACACATGTATACTCAGTAGTGAACGTACGCTAGATAATGGCCTAACAACTTCCCCTTAATTCAATAATTTTTTAATTGTTCACATGTTAAGCAAGACACCAATGCTAGATCTGTGTACAGTGTATCCATGAAAATATCAGTCAAAGGCTGCATATGTAACATAGGGCCTATACACTATTTCTTGTGAATGGGTTTTCACTTTTTTGGCCTAAAAGTTTGGCACAAAAAAAAAAAAAAACCACACACACACAAACAAACTTGGGTATATTCAAGCATATTTCAAATCTAAACTACAGTATACCTAAAATTCTTATAAAACACACAAAAAATAACAAAAACATAAAAACACTTACTTGTTGTCTGTGGCATCACCTCTGGCATCTTCATCATATTGTTGTTTGTATTCTGATAGTATGCAGTCTCTAAGTGTAATACATATTCATCCAGGCAAAAATGGTCTTGAACCCTAGGTGCATGGTGATGCAATCCAAGTCGTCGCCAGCAAAAGAGTCCATCTTTGCCACCACTCGTGCGATTTCTTTGCAGCACACAGACTCCTTGACCATCGGCATGGCAACACATCCTCCACTGCATAAGCACCTGAACAAAAGACAGAAATGGGGGATCAAGGAAATGAGGATTATTGCTTGCTTTCTGAAATAAAAAATGTGTGACAAAAATAACTTTTTTGATTCAAAATAAGTATTTTTAGGAACACTTCCAGTATCATATTACATATGACCTCTTTCCCAAGTTCCCATCTGCTATTATGCAAGGTTGAAAAAAGTGTGTATAGCTACTAAGTATCCCTCTTGTGTGAAATGTACACGAGATATTATGTTATTGAGGCATGGTTTGCAATATATTACAAGTTTGCCAAAATTCATTATCATGCACCACGGGCCAATATTTGCAATCCTTCCCCCCTCCCCCATGTATAAATACACTAGTATCAAATACTCGTAGAAGAAAAAGATGTATGTAAATCAATTAATTTAAATGAAGTAAAAACAAAATCATAATACTAGATGATATGGTACTAGATGAAACAAAAAATTAACACTTTGCTCTGAAATTGGAATGATCAGAGTTTGTCTCTTTAGTTGACGTAAACATTGATTAAAAATATTACAATTGTTGAAGAAAAAGAAAAGAATTTCCACATAGGGGGGCCTAGCCCTATGTGAGGTCTAAACTCTAATAACGCTATAGATAGATCTAACAATGTTAGAACCTAGGTAGCCTACATGCAGCTACATGTAGGGCCTATTCTGCTGTAAGATTTTCAGGACAAGCAATAAAATGCAGGGTTGCCAACACTGGAAACTTATCTAGTTGAGAGTGAGACTCCCATAGGCCAATGCTATAATTCAGGAGTCAAAATGAGTGAGATCAATAGAAATGCATGCAAATGAAATAAGAGTGAGAAAGGACCAAAATGAGTGAGTCTATCAAACGGCTCAACGCTCAATGCATGAGAGTTGGCAGCCCTAAAAATGCGTGATTAAAATTCTGTTCATTGTAAGAATGCACATAAATTTCAGATTTAGGTTTTATGATCAGATAAAGAGCAGGGATAATTAATGAAATGAAACATCATCATTCATCAGCATGTCGAGCCCAGTGCAGTCACTGTGCAGTCACTGCAGTCACGTTGCAAGATTAGGCGCAGCTGTTGTTTGTACATGCATCAGCATCGGGAAACTGCCGGGGCTGAGCTGGTGGGAGCCCGATGAATACATAATTCCCTATTGGCTATAGTCCACAATAAAAAATGTTTTGTTGTTGTTGTTTATTTTTTATACAGAGTCCAGCCCATTACCATAAATCAACATCATAGCTTATGCAAATGTGATTGCTAAGCGAAACAAATCTAAATTCTGCTCATTCAGTTACGAGTTCCTAGGCCAGCTCATGAAAAAAAAAAAAAAAAAAAAAAAAAAACGTTAAATCTACGCCAACGCTAAATACCCCGAATACATCGATAGAACGGCCATGCATGGCGCGGCCAGCTTGCCGAGCGGCCAGCTTGCCGAGCGGCCAGTGATTGTGCACGGCTATGGCAAGCGCGCACAGCTCCCCAGGCCGATTGGGTAATGCACGTCGAAGCCGCAAAAGTACGGGTAAGGGGCAAATTGGTAACTAGGGAACTACAGAAAAAACAGTAGAATTTCAATTAAATGAAAATCAACAGTTTGACTTACCAATCTCTGTTGCCCAGCCTCCTCTCAATGTCTTCTGGCTCATTCTCGTCTTCACCTCCGACTGCACCTTCATCTTCCACTTCATTTTCGAGCTCTGGCTCAAACTGTAGCCGTAACGTTAGGGCCTTATTTCTGCACGTTGAGTAGGCAGAATAACTGGAATTTGGTCATAAATTCAGCAAGACTGTCGATGTTCGGAATCTGAACTGGAAGAGTGACTTGCGCTCTCTTCCATACTACTGTCGATTTAAAGCCTCAAGGGTTATTCATAAGAAGAATAGCTAAACAAGTTAGAGGTCTCACTAGTTGTGTTGCTATCCGCTAACAGAACTACGTGCTATAATACAGCTGAGTAGCGTCTGCTCGGCTAGCGCTCAAACTCGCATCGTTCTTGAGATGACGTATGAGGACTTACGCGCGCCGTGGGCGTGTTTTTGACATTTTTTCAGGGGGCGTTCCCAGAGCTGTATCTTCTCTCAAAATAACTCTTTTATTCATCAGAATCATCAAAAAGTAGTTGTAAATGCGAAATCAGCACAAAACATTACATAAAGTTGGCCTAAACCTGAAAAATAGGTTGATTTGGGCTTCACGGCCCCTTTAACTAAAAATTCATGTCTGGCGACATTGCGTTTGTTTTGAGGTGCAGGGTCACAATTGTTATAAATAAATTGCTATAAATAATGGGAACATGTCCCAAGGACATAATCCTGAATATAATTATGATCAATTGCTGAAAAAAAAAAATCACAGTAAGCCGTCTCGTAGACTGTAACTAGAATGTATGCTATATTTCTTCTGCTTATTTTTGAGGTCTGAAACACAATTCTACAGTATTGTAACCGCTGTGTGCCTCTTTCAAATGCAGAAAATACTGTATAAGGAAAGAACAGTTCGCTCCATAGGCTAACGTGTTAAGAAGCTCTCGGTATTACAGTACTCTCCGCATAATCGAGTAGGCTCGGGCAGAGCGTTTCTTACCCGATTAAGCGGAGTACCCGAATAACAGAAAAACAAGTCTCATTCACAATTGACACACACAATGTGTATGTACGTATATGCATTGTATGCTTAACATGCGTGCTTGCAATGCACCTTTTATACCCAGTTCCCACTGCCGATCAGATCAACTCGATCAAGCGAGATCAATCCCGATCACCTATTTTTACCAGAGCAATCCCGACCAAATGCTCGATCGTCCTTCAACACGATCCCTTCCCGACCGCTATTCGATCTTGTACGATCCACACCCGACCATTCTCGACATCTCCAGAATCTCTCCTCGACAACCATATAGATCTCTACTCGAACATCCCGATCTACACACAATCAATACACGATCGCTACACGGTCAATACTCGATTTCTACTAGACTTCTTAGACCAGCTCGACATGACATCGAACGGGTCGGCAGGTTCGTACAGTGATCGAGTGAAAGAAGAATTGGTTACAGTTATTCGTTTGGTTATATGAGACAATTCAGTATTGATACTTGAATACAGCATGGCCCAAAAGAGTGCTATAAAACTGACCATTAATTGCAAAAGCATGAATGAACGAAAGAAATGATTATCTTTGGTATAGGTTTTCCAGGCAAATTTCGCACTTTTGTTAGTCCATTTGATAAAAGGTTCATTCAATTTAGCGAAATCCTCGTCACTGCACATTCTTTCATTCAAAATTGCAAGTTGTTCGTTCAATTAGCATTCCGATCCATGAGATTTGCACATGTGCCTTTCGAATTCGTAAGACGGGCATTCAAATTGGCACGTGCTCTTCAGTCATTCAAATTCGCCAGCACTGGCGAAAGGGGTACTTCAATCTTTTAATTTCGCGTATGGGCAGTCAAATTCCTAACATGTTCATTCAAATTAATGCCATGTTATTTCTTTTTTGAAAAGTTGATAATATTTAGACGCGTATTGCTATGTGACTTGTTTAATCCAGGCACTGTTAAACGGTAAAAGTATCGTATTTTTGACCATTACTCGAGTCGGCTGTTCTGTAACGCCCCTTTTCTTTCATACATGCCATTTTAGGCCTACATGTTCCAATACTATTATATAGTTTAACTTCATCTTCTTCCAGTCATGACGGCACAAGTATAATAGAAACAGACGTATTACAATTTTCTCAAGGGGACAGAAAAAGAATTATAGGAATATTTGATGATCATAACCTTGACTTCCTACAACTGGCCGACACACGGAATAAAGCGCTCAACGGCGAGATAAGTTGTGGCCATGCACATATTGCATTATCTTCGGACTTGAAGAGTCACTAAGCACATTAAAGAAAAAAAATGTTTCCAAAATGTCTAAAATGAGTACGAAAATATGAAACGTAATGACGCTTGGAGAACAATAACTAAGTTATAAAAAAAAAGAACCAAACCATAAACATGCGTGCTAAATTGACTGCAAAACATGTTAAATTGATTGCCAAAATGAATTTGAATGAACGAGAGCAGCATGTCCGTGATCACGTGACTATAAAATTCTAAACTGAATGAACGAATAACGAAATGGTGCTTGTTTTACGAATTCCAATTGAAAAAGTGTTAATTAGAATGAGGCTAAAGGTAATTTGAATGCTCCAAAATGAATTTGAATGAAGATATCAGAAAATTGAACTTCTGAACATGTCATCTATGCTCTATTTTGCTAAATTGAATGCAGCATTTAGGAATTGGACTGACAAAAGTGCGAAATTGGCCGGGAAAACCTACAGTTGATAGAAGAACACTTCCTATTTTGAAACCACAATTATCAATTCTCGCGATTATATAGTCATTTTCCCTGAAAAAAAACCCGATGATAAAGACTGATCACTCCGTTTGTGAGCCACTCAAAAAGGTACCCCCCCCCCCAAAAAAAAAAAAATGCATTCACTTGTATTCATTCAGTTTATCCGTTTTTAGTAGTTACTTTTTGACGCATTCGTTATCAGTTTTCACGGCTGCACTATCGCTCAGTCAAGTAGGATATCAGTGCCCAAAGTTACAGATTTTGTAAATCACAAATTTTCATGGAGATCAAAGCGCCTGCATGAAGATTGATTATCATTGTGTCAAATAGAATTTGAGGTGTTTTTTCCTATTGAACAATGTAACGATTTCATTCAGTCGCTCATGTCTTTTTAAATAAGAGACAGTTTTGTAGCACTCTGTCTGCCGGGACACCATGTATAATATAATAGGTTCGTTCATATGCATTCAATATTGCATTGGATGTGAAGAATAGCAAATAAAAGTTTGATCTCTCGTGAAAATAAAATACACCGCCACGCTTCGTAAGTGCATTAAATATAGGCGGGCTGAAATTAACTTGGTCTAAAATGAAACATAGGCCTATATGCCCATAAATGCACCATTATATAAAGTTTAAAAAAATGACTGTTCTACAACCCTATTGAGTCGTGTTATCTTTGTCATTATTGTTCTCATTATTTAAGAATGAAAAAGAGAATGAAAAATATGTATGTATGCATTGATAAAGTATAAGCCCAAGAGTGTGTAAAAGAAAATACATGTATCACATTAATTTCTAAATTCATGAAGTGCGCTGATATGTGGAACAGAGTACATTATTATGAAAATTAAAACAATATAACATTTCACATTAGCAAAAATGATGAAAATCTTGGTTGTTTATTTTTTTGTCAACTCATCCTAGCCAATCGATATCAAGGTTGACTTCAAGCAATGTACATACAACTCTCAATGAAAAAAAAAAAGAAACACTATTAAGCGAAGCAAACGTGTAACATCTACGTAAATAAAAGTAAAGTAAGTCACTGAGCATTTATGAATCTAAGTTACAACATACCGTTTTAACACGTCAGCGTAAGAAATAGATTTTATATCAACGTAATCAACTTCAACTTTGAAACAGACAAGCTAGCAATAGAATTCAAGAAACATTTCTCAGTATATAACTAAAGTAAATAATCTATATAGGAAATTTCCTTTCACGTTACAGTCATATTGCCAGAATACCGAATTTTTCTCAGTTTCGATCGTGTTTCCTTTCTTTCTTCTGAAGTTTTTGTCTGGAAAGTCTAATTCTACCATGTCTGCTGTTTAGGATTTGTTGTCTTTTCTCTCTTCGTGGCCCTTTTCTCTTCTTCAGTGGGCCAGGAGTGGCTAAAGATACTGACGACATTTAACTTTTTAACGTGATCAAGGACTGCATATATTTTCATGAACAATAAATGAGTGCTAAGAAAGTACGTCTGCACCTGCTGCAACCACTATCAAAAAGTTCTCGGTATTTGATCGAGTGCCGGTCGAAGCATGATCGAGTTTAGTCGAGTATCAATCGACAGCAGTCCTGTAGCTGTCGTGTAGCGGTCGAGTTATTCATGAAACTGATGAATCCTGGATCGAGATGATCTGAAATCAATCGTGTCGCATTCGAGTATAACTCGAGATGATCGGGAACTGAGCTCGGGGAAAAATCCGTCCCGACCACACAAGATTTCTATACGACCGATTCCCGATCAGCTCGATCTCTTCTCGATCACTACCCGAGCTGTTGGTGTTCGGGCTTCCTACTCGAATATTTTGGACATGTCCAAAATTATCGTGAAGGTAGCAGGAGCGATGCCGATCAAGGTAGATCGACCCCGAATACCAATGCCGAGCGAGCCCGACCAGGCCAAAAAAGCTTGATCGGGATTGATCGAGTTGATCTGATCGGCAGTGGGAACGTACCATTACGTACCTTATACCCCGTTCCCACTGCCGATCAGATCAACTCGATCAAGCGAGATCAATCCCGATCACCAATTTTTACCAGAGCAATCCCGACCAGATGATCGATCGTCCTTCAACACGATCCCTTCCCGACCGCTATTCGATCTTTTACGATCCACACCCGACCATTCTCGACATCTCCAGAATCTCTCCTCGACAACCACACAGATCTCTACTCGAACATCCCGATCTACACACAATCAATACACGATCACTTCACGGTCAATACTCAATTTCTACTAGACTTCTTAGACCAGGTCGACATGACTCGATCTGTGTAATATCTTGCATCGAATGGGTCGGCAGGTTCGTGCACTGATCGCGTGATAGAAGAATTGGTTACAGTTATTCGTTTGGTTATATAAGACAACTCAGTATTTATGCTTGTCACGGCATGGCCCAAAAGAGTGCGACAAAACTGACTCTGAATTACAAAAGCAAGAATGAACGAAAGAAATTATCATCTTTAGTAGTTGATAGACGAACACCTATTTTGAAACCACAATCATCAATTCTCGTGCAGGCATTTCGATTCTACAGTAATTTTTCCTGAAAACTTGTGATTTGCATTTTTGATATTTTTGCCACCCTAGCCATACTTGACAGAGGGACAACTTTGACTACTTCGCAAGATAAATTTTCCGACAAAAATTGCTGCGCTGGTCTATAAATCGATGACAAAGACTGATCACTAATGTTTGTGAGCCACTCAAAAAGGTACAAAAATGCATTCAGTTGTATTCATTCATTTTATCCGTTTTCAGTAACTATATTGGATGCATTCGTTATCAGTTTTATGGCTTCACTATTGCTCGGTCAAGCAGGATATCAGTGCCCAAAGTTACAGATTTTGTAAATCACAAATTTTCAGGGAGATCAAGGCGAAGGTTGATTGTCATTGTGTGTCAAATAAAATTTGAAGTGTTCTTTCTATTAGATAATACAACGATTTCATTCAGTCGCTCATATCTTTTTATATAAGAAACAGTTTTGTAGCACTCTGTCTGCCGGGACACCATGTATGATATGATAGGTGCGTTCACATGCATTCAATATTTGCAGTATATATAAGAACACCTCTCGGGTCTCAGGTTCGAATCCCGATGGAATCCCATTTTCATTGCTCATTTTTCCACTAAAATATATATAGTATTCCTTCTAGCCAGTTTATTCTGTCTTTATTTATTACATACTCAAAAAGCTGCATCGCTTCGGTGATCCCTCGCATTTATCCCAAAGTTGAATAAGATTATCCTTCGGGTTTATGCCAGGTTGAAGCGTGCACGTGTGTGTCACATACAAACACACTGCTATACCTTCTGACCATCCGAGCATTGGGAACTAAGAATTTTGTTTTTTGGACGAACACTGAATTAGGGCTTTCTATAGATCGATCGGTAGACACCGGGCTAGCAATCCTGATGGAATTCCATTGTTTTTGCTAATTTTTCCACTTATGATTTATGTTCTTTCTGGTCAGTTAATTCTGTCTTTGTTTCATGCTCGAAAAGCTGAACCTCTCCGGTGATCCCTCGCATTTATCCCCAAGTTGAATTATCCTTCGGGTTTATGCCAGGATTGAATGTGCGCGTGTGTGTCACACACAAACACACTGAAAGCTTCTGACCATCCGAGGACTGGGAATTAAGGGTGTCTGGGACGAACCCTAAACTAGGGCTTTCTATAGCTCAGTCGGTTGAGCACCGAGCTTGCAATCCGGGTTTCTCGGGTTCGAATCCCGATGGAATCCCATTTTCTGTGTTCATTTTTCCACTAAAAATATATACAGTATTCTTTCTGGTCAGTTTATTCAGTATTAATTTTTTGTTACATATTCAATTTAAGCTGCATCGCTTCGGTGATCCCTCGCATTTATCCCAGAGTGTGTGACGGAGAACCGTGATGTGCCTTGGTGAAACCAGGGTGGGGTGGAATAAAAGTGTCCATTCGCGATATGAGAGTTGGAGTTAGCAAACATGGCGTGAACAGTTGCATTCATTCGGTGCTGATCCAAGAATGTTTTGTCGGTGTATGACAGATGTTATGTCGGTGCTGACGGGTGTTCTGTTGGTGCATGACATGTGGGGAACATGTCCGGGAAATGAACATACAAACAAGCTGTCTTTTGGGTTGTTATTTTGGTGTTTGGTACATCGTTGTAAGTATTGATGCCCGCTGGAAGCATGTGTTGTAGTGTTCGCACTCATGTGAGATGTGTACACAGGGTAGCGAACGTAACAGTGTCGTTCGTACTGTTCGTAGCGGTATTGTATACTGCGTGACATTGCACGGTATGTGTAATGGGGCTGCGTTAGCAGTGGTTGTGAATGGAAGTGCGATTCGCGAAGCGATGCGATGAGTATGTTTTGCGCACTTGTACAGGTCTTCTCGCTGGCTGAATACCAGGGTTGCAGCATTGATTGCTGGAAAGGAAGGGTACGTATTATCGTTTCCGTTATGTCATTTTATCAGATTAGTGTGTCACTTTCTGGTAATTTGGATTAGCATCGTTAGATGTGGCTTCGAGGAAATTGGCCTCGAGATATACGAGTGTTTGTCAGGTCTGAATTGCTTAGACTATTCTCGTAGTTCGGTACGCAGTGGAGTGTACTGTGGAAGTTGCGTTAGCGACGTAGTCTTGAAATCTAGTCGGAAAGCTAGATGTGAATAATCATGGCAGCCAAGTTCGATGCTGCAGAGTTGTGAAAGACGTCACTCTTGGTAGATTGAGAGGGTTAGTGAAAGCCCAATTGATTGAGGTTGCAACTCATGTAGATGCTGATATCAGAGAGTGTAGTCGAAAGAAAGAAATCTTTGCAGCTCTGGTGAAGAAGCTTGAACTGGGTGGTGTAGAAAATGAACACAATGACCAGAGTGAGAGTACAGATGAGATTGAGAGTGCTGGTAGAAAAACTGCTCCAAGTACTACTACTACATGTATTACTAGACCTAGTGAGATGAGGGTAGATTCCACACAACTAGAACTGGCAAGATTGGAGTTAGAAAAAGAAAAAAATGAAGGAAGAAAATCTGAGACTTGAACAAGAGTTAATGCAACGTCAAATTGAGTTGACCCAGGCGCAGGCCAGTAGCGTCCCAGGGGATAGGCCTAATTTTACTATGTCGAGACCAAAGACGCCTGACATTGCAAAAATGGCAAACACAGTCCCCCGCTTTGATGAAGAGGATGTAGACTCTTTCTTTTTCTCCTTTGAGAGAATAGCCAGGAATTTGGAGTGGGAGAAGAAATATTGGTCTATGATAGTACAACAAAAGCTCACAGGCAAGGCACATTCAGTAGTGTCTGCTCTCTCGGATGAGGAGGCAAATGATTATGACACAGTTAAGGAAGCAGTCCTTCTTGCCTATCAGTTAGTCCCAGAAGCCTTCAGGCAAAAGTTTCGAGGATATAGGCGAGGTTCGAGACAGACCTACGTAGATTTTCAGAGAGAAAAAGAAATTCTGTTTGATCGATGGGTTCGATCAATGAAAGTAGATCTCACTTATTACAATTTGAGAGAGATAGTGTTCATGGAGGAGTTCAAGAAATCGACACCTCCAGATTTGAGAACATCAAGATCGAAGAGTACATGATGTAAAGAGTGCGGCAGTCACCGCTGACCAGTACGAGTTGACACATAAACTGAAAACAAAAAGTTCTGAGGGAAAGAGGAAGTTTGATCAGTTGAGAAATCCTGACACTCAAAAGTGGCACAGTAGTCATAGTGAACGCAGGGATAAAGTAAAGACTGAATCACAGAAAGAGCGACCAAAATCGCCACGGCCTCAATACAAAGAAGTGAGATGCTTTTTCTGTGGGAAAACACGTCACATTAAGTCTGAATGTAGGCCATTGCTGGAACAAAATGAAGCAAAAGAAAAACAAAAGCAAAGAGCAACACATGGTTTAGTCCATGCAGACACACGTCCGCAGAACAGTTCAGATGCTGAAACAAAAGAGAAACAGTACCAAACAGCCACCAATGGTTTTGTTAGGTCAAGTGTAAGTGATGAACAGCGTCATCCAAATGTTGTGAAAAGCAGTGTCTCAAAAATGACAGATACGTTTGCAGTTGGTCGTGTGGATGAAAAGTACAAGGACTTCATTTCCAAGGGTACAGTTACCATTGCTGAATTTAGAGTACCGGTTGTCATCCTTCGTGATACTGGAGCTACACAGTCCCTCATGGTAGGTGATGTGAAGAGTATGCCCATAGACTGTAACACAGGTAGAAAAGTACTGATACATGATGTCAATGGAGGAACTCAGGCGGTCCCTCTTTTCCGAGTGAATTTGGATAGTGGACTGATTTCAGGGGAAGTGATTGTGGGAATTGTTCCATTTCTCCCTATGGATGAAGTTTCCTTTTTGCTTGGTAATGACCTTGCAGGAGGTCGAGTGAGTGTCCTTCCGGTTGTTTCCGAAGTCCCAGTGTACGAGCAGGAAACTGAAAAACTTGTCGATGAATTTCCAGAAGTATTTCCAACATGTGCTATCACAAGGTTTCGAGCAAGTTAAGCAGAGCGTGAGAGAAAGGAGTCTGAAAGTGAAATTTCTCTTGGTGACACATTCTTTGGAAAGGTGACTAGTGAAGGTGAAAGAGACCAAAGTTGGGAAGAAGGTGTGTTCTATAATCAGTCAGCCGGCTTTAATTAAAGCACAGATGGGAGATGAGGAATTGTTGAAGTTGAGAGAGAGTGCATTGACTGTAGATGAGGCGAAGGGAGTGCCAGAATGTTTTTATGTAAAGTCTGGTGTTTTGATGAGGAAATGGCGTCCTCCAGATCGTCCCGCAGATAAGGACTGGACGGTTGTCGACCAGATAGTTGTTCCTCCGCCGTATCGAAAGGAAATTCTACGTCTTGCACATAAAATTCCAATGGCCGGACACATGGGTGTCAAGAAGACTTTGTGTAGAATCAGAACTCATTTCTTCTGGCCCAAGATGAGAAAGGATGTGTCTGAATTTTGTCGAACGTGTCATAAATGTCAAGTGGTAGGAAAACCACAACATGCCATTAGACCTGCGCCGTTGATTCCTATTCCGGCTTTTGAGGAGCCATTTAGCCGTGTGATGGTAGATTGCGTTGGTCCATTACCGAAGTCCAAGTCGGGATGTCAGTATTTATTGACTGTGATGGATGTTTCCACGAGATACGCAGAAGCATTTCCGCTGAGGAGCATAACTGCTAAGTCAGTTCTGGATGCCTTGTTGACTTTCTTTACTAAATACGGGCTACCAAAAGAAATACAGTCGGATCAAGGTAGCAATTTCATGTCTCGTGTCTTTCAGGAGTTGATGTACCAGCTTGGTATTCAACAGATCAAGTCGTCTGCATATCACCCGCAATCACAGGGGGGCTTAGAAAGGTACCATCAGACGCTAAAGACGATGTTGAAGGTCTACTGTCAGGATAATCCAAGGGACTGGGATAAAGGTATCCCTTTTCTTCTCTTCACTGCTCGTGAAGTGCCTAATGAATCCACTGGATTCTCTCCCTTTTGAGTTGGTGTTTGGGCATGAGCCAAGAGGGCCCCTGAAAGTTGTGAAAGAGCAGCTGTTGTCTGATGAGGAAGACAAGGATTCCAATGCCTTAGACTACATTTCCATGTTCAGAGAGCGTCTTGTGAGAGCGAATGAAGTGGCGAGAGAACACTTGAAGTCTTCGCAACAGACAATGAAGGAAATCTTTGACCGAAAGGCAAAGAATCGTGTGTTTGAGGTTGGAGACAAAGTCTTGGTTCTACTTCCATTGCCAGGAGATGCATTGAAGGCTAAATTCAGTGGTCCCTATGTAGTAGAGAGGAAGCTTGGGAAGGAGACTTATGTGGTGAGCATGCCTGATCGTAGAAAGACCAAGAGAGTGTGTCACGTTAATATGTTGAAGAAATACCATGAACGTGTAGAAGATGTAGGTGCAGTTGTGAGTGAGAGTGTCTTGCACAGTGCTGAGAAAAGCGCAGAAGAGTTTGAAAATGATGTTCCAGATTCTCAGAGTGTGAGTTTCAAGTCAGGAAGGCACTAGAAAATCCAGAGTTACTGCTTAGTCATCTGTCTGATTCGGAGAGGAAAGATGTTGTCGACATCTTTCAGGAATTTCCGGAAGTTTGCAGTGATAAATTGGGCTGTGCGAAAGATACTGTTCATACAGTAGATGTGGGTGAAAATGCACCCATAAAGCAGCATCCATATCGGATTCATCCTGCTAAGAGAGAACAGGTGGAAAGGGAGATAAATTTCATGCTTGCAAATGGAATCATAGAGCCTAGTAACTCAAACTGGAGTTCCCCAGTAGTGCTAGTCCCAAAGGCAGACGGAACGTCCAGGTTTTGTATCGATTACAGGAAGGTCAATACCATAACCAAGACTGATTCGTTTCCGCTTCATTTGATTGAGGAATGTATTGATCGGGTAGGAAGTGCTGAGTATGTCAGCAAATTGGATTTGATGAAAGGGTATTGGCAGGTGCCATTAGACAAAGATGCAAGAGAGATCTCGGCGTTTGTCACGCTCTCCGGGTTGTACCAGTGTCGTGTCATGCCCTTCGGGATGAAAAATTCCCCCGCAACTTTTCCACGGATGATGAATCGAGTTATTGCTGGTCATGATAACTGTGTTGTCTACATAGACGATGTGTTGGTTTTCAGCAATACGTGGGAGGAGATTGTTGCTCATCTTCGAGAGCTGTTCCAGAGGTTGTCACATGCAGGACTCGTGGTGAATTTGGCCAAATGCGAGTTCGGGAAAGCTTGTGTGACTTTACCTAGATCACAAGGTAGGCCGAGGTAGCGTCGCACCACGAGATGCTAAGGTCCGAGCCATCGTGGACTTCCCAGTGCCGTCATCGAAACGGGAGCTTCAGCGCTTTTTGGGAATGTGCGGATTCTAACGGAGATTCGTTCCCAATTTCAGTCACCTGGTGGTGCCCTTGACGGACCTGTTGAAAGAGGGTACAACGTTCCAGTGGTCGGCGAGCTGCCAGGATGCGTTCCAGAAGCTCAAGGCCGTCCTCATGAACGATCCCGTGCTTATCGCACCAAACTTCGAGAGGAGCTTCCAGCTAGCTGCGGATGCTAGTGACCGAGGAGTAGGAGCCGTGCTACTTCAGGACGACGACAACGGACACAGCAAACCCGTGTGTTTCTTCTCCAAAAAACTGAATCGCCATCAGCAAAAGTATTCAACTGTGGAGAAGGAATGTCTCAGTGTCGTTTTAGCTGTGGAACATTTCGAAGCGTATTTGGATGGTGGAAGAGACATCGTGGTGTACACTGACCATAACCCATTGACGTTTTTAGAACGCTTCAAGCACAAGAATCAGCGTCTCTTCCGTTGGAGTTTGATTCTCCAACCGTACCCACTGAGAATTGCGCACATAGCAGGAAAGGACAACAAATTAGCAGACGCTTTGTCGCGAGTTTGAAACTGTGCGCGCGCTGATAATTTTGACGAACGATAATTATGTCATATCTACAGTGAAACCTACATCAAACTGAACATTTCAAACAGGACTCAAACCAGACAAGAAAGTGATGTTGATTTTTGTTTTGTATTCCATGACAACGTATACATGTGTTTATGTATTTTCGTTCAGTTTTCTTCCTTTCCCAAGGATCTGTGAAGGAAGAAATTGTATTTATGCTAATCATGTTTGTTTCAAACGAAAACAGTATATGTGAGTGATACTAGGAAGTATGAGAAAGTACTAGTACACAATATTCTGTCTTTATAAGGAGACATCGCTTGAAATTTTTTTTTGATGTGTTACTCGCCAAGCATTATATGATATTTTGAAGACCCAACATTACAGGAAGCGCCAGGATACAACATCTGTGTTGTGTAAGATTAGAGTGAAAGTTGTGCTTCAGTTGCACATTTTTATTTTGATGTCATTCAATGTACCCCAAAGAGTCAAAGGATTCATATTGTTACGTATACCGATACGTTACAGAGTTAATGTTAGCGAATGCAAAAACAGTATAGCAAAACACAACCGACCAGTCACAGGAAAACTGTTGATCAGATTTTGAGTTTTATGTCAACCGGTTTGTGTTAAAACACAAGAATTTGTGTTGCAACTGATTGACAAATTGCCCTACATCGACGTAAAGAATTTGTGTTGTTTTGTATAAATGAAAAAGTGTTGAGTGACAGTGAGGCATAAAGAAGCCAAGATGTTATAATGTCACTTTTGTAAATTACTAACCTGTTATGTATTCCGTTACAGAGTGACAGCGTCACATTTGTGTGTCGAGTAATAATAATAATAATATGAACACTTGTAATGCGCCGGTATCCATCATGAAGAGATGCTCATGGCGCAAGAAAGAGAGGCAGAGAGAAAAAAACCAGTGAAAAGTATGATCTCGATATTTTCCAGAGTTTGCACATATATTACAACATCTTATCGCGTGACAGTACATATATGTGAAGGGACAAAAAGACATGTCCGATGGTTAAATTTTTGTTTTTTTGGCTAACTTATGACGCACAGTTGACATAAGTATATTAGCAAGAACATTGAATAGATATACACATGTGTCATAGTGTTTAAATACGATGTTGTTATAATCAAGAGATGCGTGCTATTATCTCATCCAGTGAAACTCCAGTGAAAGTTTGTGTTGGAGAAACAGACATATTTGCAACAGTCAGAACAATTTCAGGAAGAAAGTGTATGTTTGGTTTCCACATTTAAAGATGAAGTGTATGTGTTACCAAAAAAATAAAAAAATATATATATGTTACCGTGCACCTCAAAAAGAACATAAAGTCGCACACACTGATTTTGCGTGAGGACTGAAAATAAGTGAAATGGGTCAACCTAGCCGAACTTGATCTTTTCATATTTTCTGAAAGAGCGGGTCTTCTTTTACATTATGCTAAAATTTGGTATCATAAAACGGGCAGGAAAGTGTGTTTTTCAGCAGTTTATCTGGAACATTTTTGGTAGAATAGTGTGACTGGGTGTGTCTTTGGAATCCCTTTTTCATTTCTGAAAAACCTTGTCCACACTCTTCACTTTCAACTCTAATAACTTTTGAAATGATAAAGCTACTGCTTTGAAAGTTGGCATTAATTATGGACAGAATGTGTTAATGAGGCATGCTTAATTTCAGTTTAATCTGATAATCCCTTCATTGTTGTTACTCTGGTGGTTTACTTCCTTTTTTTGTCCCATTCATCGCACAGCCAGCACGGTTTGGTAAAGATTAAGCGCTATAGACACTGTACTTTAGAGCCTCTTTTCTCAGTTCACTTTTTTCCTGAGTTTGTGCTTTCTTTCCAATATTTAGATAGGTTAGGAGAGTCCATTTGATTTCAGTTATACACCATTTTAAAGCTTAAAGTCTACTCTTTCAGAATATGGTCTTAACTAAAAATTCATGTCTGGCGACTTTTTGTTTGTTTGGAGGTGCAGGGTCACAAATATAGTATTTCTGCCTGAAGTTTATTGGTCAAGTATGTGAGGATATAATTACAGTCGAGACCACCAAAAAATACAGTCTCAGTCAAAATATCGATACTACTTGAGAAATGATTGATTACCTCTGGTGTAATCTTTCCGGATTATGTGCACCCGTATGTGCACCCGTTGAAAACAGTTTCACATGTGTATTACTGTAGACTGTTGATTTGTGTATTTACATGTTCTGTAGGGGCTTGTCAAGTTTTCATATATTGTTCTAAAGGTAGACAATATGATACCGGAGTTAACTGATTCTGATAAGGCTCAAAATCAGTAATTATAAGTGTAGTATGCCAGGTGAGGTTGTAAGAAAACAACACAAAACTTTTTGAGTTTGTAATAGTGTAAGCTGAATAGTACACAGGAACAGTGAAGTAAGCCGTACAACGAAGGTGTTTATAGTCGAAAAGTTACATTCATAACTTTCCTCTTGTTAGGGGGAGGTGTGACGGAGAACCGTGATGTGCCTTGGTGAAACCAGGGTGGGGTGGAATAAAAGTGTCCATTCGGGATATGAGAGTTGGAGTTGGCAAATATGGCGTGAACAGTTGCGGTCATTCGGTGCTGATCCAAGAATGTTTTGTCGGTGTATGACAGATGTTATGTCGGTGCTGACGGGTGTTCTGTTGGTGCATGACAGAGTGGAATTATCCTTCGGGTTTATGCCAGGTTTCAGTGTGCGCGTGTGTGTCACACACTAACACACTGCCATAGCTTCTGACCATTCGAGCATTGAAAATTAAGGGTTTCTGGGAAGATCACTGTACTCGGTGTCTCTATAGCTCAGTCGATAGAGGCCGGGCTAGAAATCCGGAGTTCTCGGGTTCGAATCCTGATGGAATCCCATTTTCTTTGCCCATTTTCCACTAATATGATATATAAGAAGAACAGCAAATCTACATGTAAGTTTGATGTCTCATTAAAAAAAAAAAATATATATATATATATGTTACACCTCCACGCTTCGTAAGTGTATTAGATAGGTGGACTGAAATTAAACTGAAACAAAGGCCTATATGCCCATAAATGCATCATTAAAGAGTTGAAAGAAATTGACTGTTTTGCAACCCTAATGAGTCGTTTTCTTTGACATTATTGTTTTCATTGTTAAAGAATGAAAAAGTGAATGAAAAAATATGTATGTATTCATTGATAAAGTATAGGCCCAAGATTGTTTAATAGAAAAATTTAATACATGTATCATATTAATTTCTAAATTCATGAAGTGTGCTGATATGTGGAAGAAAGTATATTATTATTAAAATAAAGCATATATTATAACATTTCATATTAGCAAAAAATGATGAAAATCTTGGTTGTTTATTTTTTTTTGTCAACTCATCCCAGCCAATCGATATCTATGTGGCCTTCAAGCAATGTACATAAAACTCTCAATAACCAAAACCTTATCAAGCGAAGCAAAAGTGTAACATCTACGTGAATAGAAGTAAAGTAACTCACTGAGCATTTATGAATCTACGTTACAACTCCTGTTTTAACAGGTTAGCGTAAAACGTTTCCAACTTCAACTTTGAAATACACAAGCAAGCAAAAGAATTCAAGAAACATTTCTCAGTTTATAAGTAAAGTAGCTAATGTAGACAATTTCCTTTCACGTTACAGTCATATTGCCAGTATACCGTTTTTTTTTATTCTATTTTTTATTTTTTAGTTTCAGTCGTGTTTCCTTTCTTTCTTCTGGTATTTTTGTCTGGAGAGTCTAATTCTGCCATGTCTGCTGTTTATTGTCTTTTCTCTCTTCGTGGCCCTATTCTTTTCTTCAGTGGGCCAGGAGTGGCTGAAAATACTGACGATATTTAACTTTCTAACGTGGCCAAGGACTGCATGTAACTTCTCTTAATACCTGTACAATAAATGAGTGCTGAGAAAGTACGTCTGCACATGCTGCAACCACTGTCAAAAAGTGTTCCGTATTTGATCGAGTGCCGGTCGAAGCGTAATCGAGTTTAGTCGAGTATCAATTAATAGCAGTCCTGTATCGGTCGTATAGCGGTTGAGTTATTCGGGAAACTGATGAATCCTGGATCGAGATGATCTGAAATCAATCATGTAGCATTCAAATATTACTCGAGATGATCGGGAACTGAGCTCAGGGGAAAATCCGTCCCGACCACACTAGATTTCTATACGATCGATTCCAGATCAGCTCGATCTCTTCTCGATCACTACCCGAGCTGTTGATGTTCGGGCTTCCTACTCGAATATAATTTGGACATGTCCAAAATTATCGGGAAGGAAGCAGGAACGATGCCGATCATCTCGACCCAGGATTCATCAGTTTCATGAATAACTTGACCGCTACACGACCGATACAGGACTGCTAGCGATTGATACTTGACTAAACTCGATCATGCTTCGACCGGCACTCGATTAAATACCGAGCACTTTTTGACAGTGGTTGCAGCAGGTGCAGACGTACTCTCTTAGCACTCATTTATTGTTCAGGTATTAAAACTATGCTGTCCTTGGTCACGTTAAAAGTTAAATGTCGTCAGTATCTTCAGCCACTTCTGGTCCACTGAAGAAAAGAAAAGGGCCACAAAGAGAGAAAAGACAACAAACCCTAAAAAGCAGACATGGCAGAATTAGACTCTCCAGAAAAAAAAAATACCAGAAGAAAGAAAGGAAACACAATTGAAACTGAGAAAAATTCGGTTTCTGGCAATATGACTGTCACGTGAAAGGAAATTGTCTAGATTATTTACTTTACTTATAAACTGAGAAATGTTTCTTGAATTCTTTTGCTAGCTTGTCTGTTTCAAAGTTGAAGTTGGTTAATATGTTGATACAACTGTATAAAATTTATTTCTTACGCTGACGTGTTAAAACAGTAGTTTCATAAATTCATAAATGCTCAGTGACTTACTTTACTTGACTTACTTTACTTTTATTTACGTAGATGTTACACTTTTGCTTCGGTTAATAAGTTTTTTTTTTTTTATTGAGAGTTGTATGTATATTGCTTGAAGTCCACCTTGATATCGATTGGCTGGGATGAGTTGACAAAAAAAAAATAAGCAACCAAGATTTTCATCATTTTTTGCTAGTGTAAAATGTTATATTGTTTTATTTTCATAATAATGTACAATGTACTCTGTTCCACATATCAGCACACTTCATGAATTTAGAAATTAATATGATACATGTATTTTCTTTTACACACTCTTGGGCCTATACTTTATCAATGAATACATACATATTTTTCATTCACTTTTTTCATTCTTTAATAATGAGAACAATAATGACAAAGATAACACGACTCATTAGGGTTGTAGAACAGTCATTTTTTTTCAACTCTATATAACAGTGCATTTATGGGCATATATGCCTATGTTTCATTTTATATGCACTTACGAAGCGTGGCGGTGTAACATTTTATTTTTTTTTAATGAGACATCAAACTTTATAGATTTGCTATTCCTCACATCCAATGCAAATATCGAATGCATATGAACGAACCTATTATATCGTACATGGTGTCCCGGCAGACAGAGTGCTACAAAACTATCTCTTATTTAAAAAGATATGAGCGACTGAATGAAATCGTCACATTATTCAATAGAAAGAACACCTCAAATTTTATTTGACACAATGATAATCAATCTTCGTGCAGGCGCTTTGATCTCCATGAAAATTTGTGATTTACAAACTCTGTAACTTTGGGCACTGATATCCTACTTGACTGAGCGATAGTGAAGCCGTAAAAACTGAAAACGAACGCGTCAAAAATAGCTACTGAAAACAGATAAAATGAATGACTACAACTGAATGCATTTTTTGTACCTTTTTGAGTGGTCAGTCTTTGTCATGGTTTTTTTTTTCAGGAAAAAATGACTATAGAATCGAAACGCCTGCACGAGAATTGATGATTGTGGTTTCAAAATAAGAAGTGTTCTTCTATCAACTATAGGTTTTCCCGGCCAATTTCGCACTTTTGTCAGTCCAATTCCTAATTGCGGCATTCAATTTAGCAAAATATACCATACATGACATGTTCGGTAGTTCAATTTTATGATCTCTTCATTCAAATTCATTTTGGAGCATTCAAATTACCTTTAGCCTCATTCTAATTAACACCTTTTCAATTGAAATTCGTAAAACAAGCACCATTTGGTTATTCGTTCATTCAGTTTAGAATGATATAGTCACGTGATCACGGACATCACATGCTGCTCTCGTTCATTCCAATTCATTTTTTGGCAATCAATTTAACATCTTTTCCAGTCAATTTGGCACGCATGTTTATGATTTGCTTCTTTCTTTATTTTTTCTTAACATAGTTATTGTTTTCCAAGCGTCATTACATTTCATATTTTCGTACTCATTTCAGAGATTTTGGCAACATTTTTTTTTCTTTAATGTGCTTAGTGATTCTTCAAGTCCGCAGATGGTGTAACATGTGCATGGCCACAACTTATCTCGCCGTTGAGCGCTTTATTCCGTGTGTCGGCCAGTTGTAGGAAGTCAAGGTTATGATCATCAAATATTCCTATAATTCTTTTTCTGTCCCCTTGAGGAATACGTCTGTATCTAACTTGTGCCGTCATGACTGTAAGAAGATGAAGTTAAACTAGAGTATTGGTACATGTAGGCCTAAAATGTCATGTATGAAAGAAAAGGGGCGTTGCAGAACAGCAAACTCGAGTTATATGGTCAAAATACGATACTTTTGCTGCTTAACAGTGCGTGGATGAAACAATAAGTCACATAGAAATACGCGCTTAAAAGAAATATCATGACGTTAATTTGAATGAACATGCTATAGGAATTTGACTGTCCATACGCGAAATTGAATGACTGAAATACCCCTTTCGCAAATGCTGGCGAATTTGAATGACTGAAGAGCACGTGCCAATTTGGATGCCCGTTTTACGAATTCGAAAGGCACAAGTGCAAATCTCATTGATCGGAATGCTAAATTGAACGAAAAACTTGCAATTTTGAATGACAGATTGTGCAGTGATGAGGATTTTCGCTAAATTGAATGAACCTTTTATCAAAGGGACTGACAAAAGTGTGAAATTGGCCAGTAAAACCTTTACTTAAGATAATCATTTCTTTCGTTCATTCATGCTTTTGCAATTAATAGTCAGTTTTATAGCACTCTTTTGGGCCACGCCGTATTCACGCATAAATACTGAGTTGTCTCTTATAACCAAACGAATACTGTAACCAATTCTTCTTTCACTCTATCACTGTACAAACCTGCCGACCCGTTCGATGCAAGATCTTACACAGATCGGGTCATGTCGAGCTAGTCTAAGAAGTCTTGTAGAAATCGAGTATTGACCGTGTAGCGATCGTGTGTTGATTGTGTGTAGATAGGGATGTTCGAGTAGAGATCTGTGTGGTTGTCGAGGAGAGATTCTGGAGATGTCGAGAATAGTCGGATGTGGATCGTAAAAGATCGAATAGCGGTCGGGAAGGGATCGTGTTGAAGGACGATCGAGCATTTGGTCGGGATTGCTCTGGTAAAAATAGGTGATCGGGATTGATCTCGCTTGATCGAGTTGATCTGATCGGCAGTGGGAACGGGGTATAGTCAAACGACAACGTTTTCTAAAGACATATTTGTCCATAGTGTACACGCAAGCGTTTCCGAAATGAATACGTCTCTTTACGTGCACTTGTCACGTAGAACCTCGGGTTACTTTTCGAGAAGTGACTGGGGAAAAGCAAAATTATGGAGCTGGTGAATGGCCTGATTTTCGTTGCAAACTTCTCGTATTGTGAATGTTGTTGCAGAGCAAGGGAGGAGCGAGAGTGTGTTCAACTCCTGTCTGTCTATGCAGTTGTGAGTGCCAGCTACATGTGTAATGTTCGTTAACGTGTGGCAAGTCGGTACTGGTACATGTGTTTTCATGTTTAATCACTCCCAAAATGATCGGTCTCCTTTGCAAAGCAAGCAGAGAATGCGATTAGTCGTGGAAAATTTGACATTCATGATTTCTTAAAGTTTTCATCTGCGATAAAATGTGGGTAGAAGTTAGATAAGAAGAAAATTATTTACCCATTTATGCGGAGAGGCAACCCGATTATCAGGTAATTTTATTGTGCATTGGAACTGATTTTGACTATATACTACCTAATTAAACGGAGTACCCGTTTAAGCGATACCCGATTACGCGGAGAGTACTGTATTACCCCTATGGAAACCAGCTCTGCTGATCAGGGTGTTCCACCCCATGAAGTGGCAATAAATTCAATTCAATTCAATAAAATCGCCGCCATTGGGCTCCACGTTTGCGTGCGAAATCGCGAGAGTACGCCTTCTTAGCGCTAGCTTCTGACTCTTTGATGTAGACCTTTGGGTGGAAATCACTGCTCTCTATGGAAGAGCCCAAAGATGGACCTTTTCCCCAGTGGTGGAGAGGAGAAAAAATCTCTTCTTTGAGAAGAGTAAGATAATCGGTGGAAAGTAGCTGCTTGGCGGAGGTCTGCGCTCTTAGAGTATGTAGAGTGCTTTTCTGGTTTTTATTGGAACAGAGATTTCAAATCAGTTTGGGGATAGAGGGGGAAAATCGGCTAACAAGCAAAAAAAAAAATAAATAAATAAATAAAAAGAGGAGCCCCCTCTCTCCCCCCACCCTCCCCGTTGCGCCGGCCCTGATCTATATTTAACCCGTTCTATTTCAGAAATAGACTTTCTACATTAGTCTAAAAAATTAGACTGATTTTGCTAAAAATAGGTGCTCAAAAAATGGGAAAATCAGTCTACAAATGATCGAAATTTTAAATCTTAATCTGAAATTGTGGTGCAAGGTTCGGCATAAACAAAATGGAATTAACAAATCTATCCTTCATTTCTTTCAGAATTGCATCAGTCATAGCTGGATATGTCAATGTTGGTCTTCTGCCAAACCTGCTGAGCTGTCAAGGTTCAGCTTTTGACGAACCTGCCAAGCTGTACAGGTTCGGCTCTAGACGAACCTGCCAAGCTGCTAAGGTTCGGCTTTTGACGAACCTGCCGAGCTGCCAAGGTTCAGCTTTTGACGAACCTGCCAAGCTGCCAAGGTTCGGCTTTTGACGAACCTGCCGAGCTGGCAAGGTTCGGCTTTTGACGAACCTGCCAATCTGGACAGGTTCGGCTTTTGACGAACCTGCCGAGCTCCCAAGGTTCGGCTTTTGACGAACCTGCCGAGCTGCCCAGGTTTGGCTTTTGACAAACCTGCCGAGCTGCAAGGGTTCGGCTTTTGACGAACCTGCCGAGCTGCCAAGGTTCGGCTTTTGACGAACCTGCCGATCTGTACAGGTTCGGCTTTTGACAAACCTGCCGAGCTGCCAGGGTTCTGCTTTTGACGAACCTGCCGAGCTGGCAAGGTTCGGCTTTTGACAAACCTGCAGAGCTGCCAGGGTCCGGCTTTTGACGAACCTGCCGAGCTGCCCAGGTTCGGCTTTTGACAAACCTGCCGAGCTGCCAGGGTTCGGCTTTTGATGAACCTGCCGAGCTGCCAAGGTTCGGCTTTTGACAAACCTGCCGAGCTGGCAAGGTTCGGCTTTTGATGAACCTGCCGAGCTGCCCAGGTTCGGCTTTTGACGAACCTGCCGAGCTGGCAAGGTTGGACTTTTGATGAACCTGCCGAGCTGCCCAGGTTCGGCTTTTGACAAACCTGCCGAGCTGCCAGGGTTCGGCTTTTGATGAACCTGCCGAGCTGCCCAGGTTCGGCTTTTGACAAACCTGCCGAGCTGCCAAGGTTCGGCTTTTGACGAACCTGCCGAGCTGGCAAGGTTCGGCTTTTGACAAACCTGCCGAGCTGCCAGGGTTCGGCTTTTGATGAACCTGCCGAGCTGCCCAGGTTCGGCTTTTGACAAACCTGCCGAGCTGCCAGGGTTCGGCTTTTGATGAACCTGCCGAGCTGCCCAGGTTCGGCTTTTGACGAACCTGCCGAGCTGGCAAGGTTGGACTTTTGACGAACCTGCCAAGCTGTACAGGTTCGGCTCTAGACGAACCTGCCAAGCTGCTAAGGTTCGGCTTTTGACGAACCTGCCGAGCTGCCAAGGTTCAGCTTTTGACGAACCTGCCAAGCTGCCAAGGTTCGGCTTTTGACGAACCTGCCGAGCTGGCAAGGTTCGGCTTTTGACGAACCTGCCAATCTGTACAGGTTCGGCTTTTGACGAACCTGCCGAGCTCCCAAGGTTCGGCTTTTGACGAACCTGCCGAGCTGCCCAGGTTTGGCTTTTGACAAACCTGCCGAGCTGCCAAGGTTCGGCTTTTGACGAACCTGCCGATCTGTACAGGTTCGGCTTTTGACAACCTGCCGAGCTGCCAGGGTTCGGCTTTTGACGAACCTGCCGAGCTGGCAAGGTTCGGCTTTTGACAAACCTGCAGAGCTGCCAGGGTCCGGCTTTTGACGAACCTGCAGAGCTGCCCAGGTTCGGCTTTTGACAAACCTGCCGAGCTGCCAGGGTTCGGCTTTTGATGAACCTGCCGAGCTGCCAAGGTTCGGCTTTTGACAAACCTGCCGAGCTGGCAAGGTTCGGCTTTTGATGAACCTGCCGAGCTGCCCAGGTTCGGCTTTTGACGAACCTGCCGAGCTGGCAAGGTTGGACTTTTGATGAACCTGCCGAGCTGCCCAGGTTCGGCTTTTGACAAACCTGCCGAGCTGCCAGGGTTCGGTTTTTGATGAACCTGCCGAGCTGCCCAGGTTCGGCTTTTGACAAACCTGCCGAGCTGCCAAGGTTCGGCTTTTGACGAACCTGCCGAGCTGGCAAGGTTCGGCTTTTGACAAACCTGCCGAGCTGCCAGGGTTCGGCTTTTGATGAACCTGCCGAGCTGCCCAGGTTCGGCTTTTGACATACCTGCCGAGCTGCCAGGGTTCGGCTTTTGATGAACCTGCCAAGCTGCCCAGGTTCGGCTTTTGACGAACCTGCCGAGCTGGCAAGGTTGGACTTTTGATGAACCTGCCAAGCTGCCAGGGTTCGGCTTTTGATGAACCTGCCGAGCTGCCAGGGTTCGGCTTTTGACAAACCTGCCGAGCTGCACAGGTTCGGCTTTTGACGAACCTGCCGAGCTGGCAAGGTTCGGCATTTGACGAACCTGCCGAGCTGGCAGGGTTTCTCTTTTGACGAACCTGCCGAGCTGCCATGGTTCGGCTTTTGACGAACCTGCCAGCGGCTGCACAGGTTCGGCTTTTGACGAACCTGCCGAGCTGCCCAGGTTCGGCTTTTGACAAACCTGCCGAGCTGCCAGGGTTCGGCTTTTGACGAACCTGCCGAGCTGCTAAGGTTCGGCTTTTGACGAACCTGCCGAGCTGCCCAGGTTCGGCTTTTGACGAACCTGCCGAGCTGCTATGGTTCGTCTTTTGACGAACCTGCCAAGCTCCCATGGTTCGTCTTTTGATGAACCTGCCCAGCTGCCCAGGTTTGGCTTTTGATGAATGAGCTTTGTGTGAGAGGTGTCGTCAGCAAAGAAAATGAAACAAAAATTATTGCGGAGAATTGTAATGTATAGTTTGCATAAAAATAGTAATAGGTGTTCAGACATATTAACGTGGGATATGCTACACTTTTAATTGTTTGAAAGGAATCCTATACCAGTATAGAAAAATATATGAAATTGCATGTAATTTAATAGTTTTCAAATCAGAGAACAGCCATGCCTGTGATACATATACTATACTCACTTCATTTGTATGAATCAATTTGTATGATCAATTGTATAAAAGACTACTCAATTCAGCAAGAAATAGGCCAACTACATGCTCTATATTTCGATGTCTTTCAGAAATGGTCTTAATTAATTGCTGAAAAAAAATGTTATTGATGGAGACATAAGGGCTCATGATATTGTCTTTCACACACAGACGCAGTCTACATGGCTGTATTAAGCATGCAGTGTAACTGAAGCTTCTAATATGTGGAGCAACATACACTAAATATATAGACTTTTCAAATTTACCGTGTCAAGCGATAGGCACACTTCAATTGATTTCCAGTACAAAAAGAGTACTGAGAACATTGAATCCATGATTGTTAAGAAAAGAAGAGTCTTGAACTGTATTTTTTTTTTAGTTTGTTTAAAGTGGCCTCAGAAAGTGGTGAAGTTATTCTCTGTGGATAACATTACTCAACACTGAAATAGAAAAAGGTACTCAAAAGTTTTTAACCAAGTTAGGATAATTAACTCTTGCTTGCAGGTCCATATGCAGTATGCATGGTCAAAAATTAACTGTGGCCCATTAGCCTGGTTTTAGGTTGATTAATTGTGGACCATCAATTTAAAAGAAAAAAGTTATCTGTTGTCCCCAAAGCAAGCAACTATCATAGAAAATAGATTGTTTTGTTGGTCTTATTTTGGGCCAGTACTCATTTCATTTTTTGGCCTCCAAAATTTCAGGCTAAACCATCTTAGACACCTGTTACACACAAAAACACACACACACACACACAAACAAAAACACAAACAACAACAAAGAACACACAAAACAATGCGATATTAATTTTGGGCTGCCCCCCCCCCAAAAAAAAAAAAACAACAACAACAAACAAAAACAAAAACAAAACAAATATTATTGAATACATATATCTAGTTCAAATGTATTTAGAGCACCATTTCAAACCCCCCCCCCAAAAAAAAAGGGGGGGCAGAAGAAATATACAAAAGGATACTTCTCTCCCTGGTACAGCTTGGCAGGCCAGTAAAATGTATTTATACACATATGAAAATATGGGGCTGAGTGCAGTAATTTAGGCAAGCCTTGAGCTGATGTGATTCTACTTACAGAGTATCTAGCTTCCAAAACATATTATGTGACAAACAGTTTATTTACAAGCCAAGGAAATTTGAATCCCACACTGTTAACTTAAGTCTGTTAGCACTTTTTGTCCATACTTCATGTATAGCTTCCATGATCATTTGACACAAATGATGTCCACATCACATTGAGCCATTTCTACTAATGTTCCTGAGGAGCAGTGGTACTGCTGCTGCTAGCTGTAAGCACATTCATCTATGGCAATAGCAGAAGCATTCTCATCCAGTGCACACAGGAGTACATTACTAATTGTAATTGTATGTATCCATATGCCTATTTATGTTGAATTTTACTGAGATGAATGCCATTCTGAATCCTGCAGAGTGCTGTCGAAGTCTTAGTGCTGTTGTTACTTCTGTCTGGTGACATGACCCTATAAGGAAGAATATTAACAAAAATATGCGATTTAAAAACTTAAACACAAACTCTTGGGACAGTATAACACACAGATAGTAAGGTGTTTCCTGTTTAGCTGCAGCACAGAGGTGTTTGTTTTCTTAAGCTTTGTTTGACTTTTCAAATCTCCTGTTTGGTGACCACACATGTACTTCTTAAACTGCCTACATTGTCCACACCTCTTCAGAGGGCCAAGTTTATGCAGAATTAGGATTAAATGCCCCTTGACTATTATATGGGGAGTATATGTGCTGTGATTGCATAGGAAGCACACCAGTAGTGTGCACTGTCTGACCTCACACTGGATTGTAAAAGGCTCATTATTACAGTCATGTAGTATAGCACTTATTTCATCCGATTGTATTGTCGATATGGTACTTGAGCTAGCGATGGTAGTATAAAATGCCAAGTATATTTTCAAATAATTGAGGATGAACCATTCCTGTCATCCCTAGCATGAACATTGTATGAACTATTCAGACAAATTTTCATAATAAATCTGTACTCTCATTTTCGAGGATGTAAAGATAGATTTTCACATACTTCAACACCTTTATCTTTCTCCTCTCTTGAGTTATCTTCTTTGTTGCTCATCTTCCTGGAATCTTTATCAATGTACATTGTACTCGGTCATGTATCATTTTCTATCTCTAAACTGCAGAGTGATTACTACATGATGATCAGGGCCTATCTGTAAACGTTACCCTTCAAAGTACATTTAAAGACCTGTCAAGTCTTCTACTACATTTTTTTTCTTTAAATGTTGTGTAAGTTTCAATGTACGTGCAACTGTATATATCTTTTTACTTTATACTGTATAACAATGAATTGGGATATTTCATTTTCACACACCAGTCCATTGCTCTTTCTTATTGCCTTATTGAATTTAACATTGTTACATTTTGGAAGAAACAATACACATATTTTTCAGTATCAATATTGTCATAGTCTGCCTAAATTTTGCTCGACAACAATTTTGGTTCCTTTGATCTCAACAGAATAGAATTGCATCACATTTTTTGAATGGGAGGCAGGAAGTGCACATACATAAAGGTTTGCATATGACAAAGGGATGTCAAATGAGCTGACTGATTATTATTCCTTCCAAAATTGAACAGTATTATAATATTTTGAAATTGCTTTGTGTTTATTGCCAGATATTATAACCATGACAGTAATTGGTTATCTGTTGTTAAAAGGAATCTATACATTGTGATGTAGGCAATCAGCCATCGTATGGAGACAGGGATTAAATGCATTTCCTTTCAACATAGACTTATTTTTTAAAATAGTTAAAAGTACTTGCTGAATGTGATTACTACTAAAAACTACAAAGAATGGAACTGTCCGAGTGCAAGACCTCTTTTAAGACCAGTATGCATCATGCGGAATAGCAGTAATTACTTTACTAATGCCTACTTTTTGCTTTGATACAAATGAAAAACTTACCTTTAACACAGCTAGGAAAGTACTTTCAGCAGGATATTGATGGTAAGATTTGAATCATAGCTGTGTTGTCCAATATCTAAAAGTCAAATTCTTTTGTTGTTCATGAAGGATAACACCAGTCACATGTGTCTTGAGGAGTTCTGTATCATTGATACCCTGTAAAAAAAAAAGAAGACACATAGAAGGGAAAATATTCATTTCGTTTTTCATGCAAGAAACATTTTCTCAATTTGTGAACTAATTCTTGATATACCATGTATATGTCAGCAAATTTGGTTAACTAATTATTATAATAAAGTTGTTTGACACTTTTAACAATCATGCATGTCATGAATATCAAGAAATGAACTTGGTTTCAAAAGTTTGTATGAAGCAAAAGTCTATAGAGTTTGTTGACAAGGCTGGTGACAGACTTTCTCAAAATGCTTCTTGTAGCTGCATGTATTTTACAGAGATGTGACTGCTGAGTACTGTTTTTAGGGCATTTAATCCTTATCATCATATATCGGTTGGGTGATCAGCTTGCAGATTTTATTTACAGAAGTGTTGTCGGCCCACTTTTATCAGCATAAAATGGGTGTCTTTCCAACCTAAATGTGTGTCATGCAGTCACAATCTATGTTTAGCTGTATGAACATTCAAAACTTGTTTTAAGTCTGGTTGAAATATATCACATTAGGACCTTTATCAATAACATTGTTATAAAGAACAATGACTTGTCCAGCTCTAGCTAGCTGATAGTCAAGTTCAGTGTCCTGTTATCAACAACTGGCTAAGCAGTCCAATATACACTGAGAATTATAAAAGCCCCAACCTGTTAAAGAACAAGTTCGGATCACCTTTATAGACATGTGGGTTGAGTGAATGCAGCAATATTAGTAGAAATTGAACAGTTCAATGAGAGTTTGAGGAAAGTCTAACAATCCGTTCAAAAGTTATCAATTTTTGAAGTTACTGCTTAGTCATAGCTGGATGAAAAGACTACTTTAGCTTGTGATGTCACATGTGTACGATATAAAGAAAGTATAAAGAAAATTCAAGATATTTTTACTTTTCTTGCATAACAAAAGAACACTTCACTTTTCTCTTTCAGAAGGCAGGGGGAATAATATTACCCTTATATCAGTGACAAGTCAAAGAAATGTGCACTTTATTCAAAAAGTTAAGTTTTGTGAAATTCTCTATTCATTTTGCTTATAGTATCATTCTACACATATGACATTATACACTATAGTAGTCTTCTCATCCAGCAGTGATTTTGAATGGAGTGTTGGATTTTCCCCAAACTTTCACTTAATGTGTTCTGCTAATATTGTTGCAATCACTCAATCCACATGTATTAAAGGTTGACTTGTCTGTTAGGATCAAAGACACAAGCTTCAAGCTGCCTATCTGGTGTGATACCAACTCTTCTGGCCACTAGCTTCCCAGAAAATGCAGTGGTTGGAGTTACCTGCTCAATCTTGCTTATGTACACACTGATCAGGGAGGTGGAAAATGCTCTCATACCCTTCACTGGTGGTCAATGGAATGTGGCACAGGGAGGCAAGCAAACAAACAACAACCACCACAGGGCTGTGAACTCACTGGCTCCCTGGCCACAATCATACTTTCATGTTATCCCCACTGTATGGTCTTCCAATACACTGAATATCAACTGCATGCAAAGATGCCAGCGTTTCTTACTGCATGGCTCTGAGTGAATTCTCCTACCAAGGTGGAACTGCAGTAGGAGGGGTGAGGAAGGGCCATAAGGCAGGAGTTTGTTCCCCCACGATACAGGTTAGGGAGCTTTTTACTTAAGGATTACAAATTGACAAATTGTGCCGTTAAAAGTAAAGGAGCTGGCTGATATGGTGTTTGAATTCGCATTTGGTGTTTTATTTTGCAACGCGCGATGCTCTCGCCGCGACATTTTATGACTTTTTTCTTTCAAATATCGCACAACTTTTGAGACCAAATTTGTCACTCCCGGCCATACCGTTTTGAAGCCATGCCCCTTTTGAAAAAAATTTGTCGACCCAAAAATTGCTCAAAAACATGATTTTATGTACAAATCCAATGTAAATTGTGTTTTTGCAATTAATTCATTATATATAAAAATATATAGTTTTACTTTCAGTGGCTGATAATGATTCATTTTAGCTTGATTATGCTTTAAAAAGTTTCTGCGACAAATTTTGACGACAAAAAACAACTAAAACAAAAAGTTAAAAACAAAGAAATACATAAGAAATTCTATGAACAAATAAAATACAAAAGAAAAATTACGAAGCTGAATTTTTTCTTCAATATTATTGTTGAGGATAATGAAAAAATACGTTTACCAAAAATTAGAAGTTTTGGAGCTTTACTTTTGGATTTATAGGCAAAAAATTATTTTTGCTTAAATAAGCATTAAGTTAATATAAAATACATAAATTAAAATTGAAAAATCTAACTATACAATATTTTGACCTCTACCTTAATGCAAATTTTCGCGAGGATCGCGCAATCCACGACCGAGATCTGAAGGGGGGGGGGGGGGGGGGAGGCCAAAAAAATTTGTCCCTCAAATAACCCAGTGGGATTAGGGTTAAACCCTAGTCCTAGACATCAAGTGCATACTTTGAATGTACTTTTTATATGCAATCACCCACTGACACAAAGCACTGCATCCTTTAATTGCACAAACTGCTTCTTAGAAGGTTAGGAGGTAGATAAACTATTAAAGATGATTGAAGGCTTCTTCAACTCAAAGAGATATTATTACCTCCTTGTTCTGCTACAAAGACCACATAAAACACAGAAAGGTGATTGGCCTTGACCACTGTCTTATCCCCAGTAGATAACCAGCCAGTAGGTATATTCATCACATCAGCTCAGTATCTTTTCTCTGTAACTGCCATTTCATCTACTTTTTCCCCTTATCATTCTGAGATACTTAGTTATTCTAAAGACAATCATTTGCAGGAAGATGTTAGACCCCAAATTGTGTACTTCTCCCCACTCCTCACTTCCCTCCTATACTTAATGTCCTTGCACTACCCTATGACCCACTGGTTTATTTGGAAAGCACTCAGTCCCCACTGACCTGTTCTACCCACTTCTACGTGCCCCTTTGTTTCAGGCTACTGACCAGCACGTTCCATTGTGTTGACAACCACTACAGCAGAGCAGAGAGTTACATTGATAAAATCTCATGACCATATCAATTTAATTCCATTTCAGTTTTTCTTATTGAAAATCAGACATAGTCAAAGTACAATTTGTAATGAATGACATAAAGCAAATGAATATGAGCCCCCATGAAACAGAGCTTATGACCATGGTGCTGTAAGGATATTGTAGGAAGGGAGTAAGGAGTGGGGGAAAAATACACAAGTTTTAATGCATAGATGTAATTTAATTAACTTAATTAGAATTGCTCTGTTATGGATATCTCAGCCATTTCAAAACCAAATTTCATCAAATAAATGTTGAATTCCTCATGGAATTACATGCTCTTTCATATTTCATAAAGAGGTTTCTTATTATCCCACCAAAACATGTTAGACCCTGAAATTAGGTCTCAACCAAAACTATACGATCCCTTTAATATGCATGTGAATTGAGAGAAAGTAGCAATATTATAAGTACAATATATCAATGCATGTTTGATGAAAGTCTGACTACTGTATCTGTTCAAAAGTTATGAGTTTGTGAAGTTTCAATGCTTCCATGGCAGGATAAGAAGACTAAAACATCTTGTGATGTCACGTATGTGTACAACAAAATAAAGAAACTATAAAGAAAAATCAACATACAATTGTATTTTTCACTTTGCAGCATTATGTATATGACAAGAACAATTGACTTGTCTCATTCAGAAGGCCGGGGAATAATATTACTCTAAACACACATCAGTACCAGTTAAGGGAATCCTTTGTACTTTCTTCTCAAAATGAAATTTTGTGGAATTCCCTTAATAGAAATGTTTTCTCTTTACATATCATTCTATACATGTGACATCACAGACTGTAGTAATTTTCATCAGGCAGTGACTGTACAGAAAATTTTAAAAATTGCTAACAAATTGAACAGATTGTATGATTTTCCTCAAAACTATTATTGATTTTCCTCAAACTGTCAATGTGCTCTTCTGATAGCGCTCTATTTTCTCACATACTCCACTTGTCACATGAAGATGGACTTGTTCTTTTATCTGATTTCAGACGTTTTACTCTAAACAAAACACTCTTCTTCAGATTTTGAATGCATTGATATTTTTGCGGTACTAACATTATTTTTCTGCATTTTGGATTATTTGAATTTGTCCCACAAATGCTTTCACACCCCTTTTGGTACACATTATGCAGACTGTGCTACAAAAAGGGAAACCCAAACTGCAAGTTAGTTCTCTGTGGAAAGGAAAAAAATTCATGAAATATGATGTTGCACATCAATATAAACTTCATATTATATTTGGGAAATAACATGGCATGGTATAAAAAGATGTAAACATCATGATGATGGAAGATGATGGACATAGACCTTGAGGGATTGTGATTATGTGACAGTTTTACCATCAAGCAGTAGATCGAGTTACCATTTACTGGTACACAGATGAAATGTATAATAGTTTCCTGAAATTCACTTACATTTGGCTTTCATTGTGCATCATCATTGCATTCTCAAGCTCTTAATTTCCTTTTTGGTCTGGTTCATTTCCTTGTCTAGTGTCTTCTCCAGGACAATACATTTCTGGCATTTTGAAGAAATCTCCAGTCTGCATGAAATGAAAACTGATGAAGTTAGAATATCAATTACACCAAACTCTAAATCTGAAATTTTTTATGCATGATCAAATCACCACTCCCATCAAAGTACTGCAGTGCACAAAATTACATGCATTAGAATATAGGGATATTAAAAAGCAAGTGTGCATAGGTTAACCAGAACACACATTCAAATCCCACCAGTAATTGAATGACAGCTACATGTACACTGTAGATGTTTCCAAATGTACCCCTTGATTAAGAAATTGAAAATTATATGTTTGAAAGACAAAATAAAATGACTTCAAAGGTCTACAAAAACTTTCTGAAGCACTCTCAATTTATTTTATTATATTTTCAAGTGTCACTTAGAATATAACCGAAATGCCTCACAACAGTCACAATTGTGTGGATGCCTGAACCATCAATTGTGATGTCATTAATTCATATAGCACCATATCTGAAAATAAGAAAGAATCCAATTGAACATTACATTTTCGATGATTTTATAGAACTGCGATTAGCTAATACGAGGTAATGAGATATATCTGCATTTTTAATTGTAACACTATAAAGAATATGGATAGGTTTTCTATGTATCATGTATTCCCAAATAATTCATTAGCACTTGTTGAAAAATAAAAATGTTGAGCCTTCTCTGTTGGTGCAAAAACTCCCCATGATTGGCAAGTATGTTTGCATATAAAACTTACCTTTTTCACTCTCACTTGCCAGAAGAACTTTGACGATGATTTGTAGAATTCAGCTCGGCCAAGAGTAGGATCCAGTATTTCTGCCTTGCCACGAAGATACTGACTGTTATGTCTCTCTTGGTGCATATTCCATGAGGCAAGCGAATTTCATCTTTACGTGGCATGCAAACTCCTCTGTAGGAGTTGATCTTTCAGCATCATGTCTAATATGAGCTCATCAAAGCTCAGGTGAGATAAATCCATCATGTCAAAAGCTCCATTGGTATTTGTTCTTGTTGATAATTTTGAGGACAAAATGTTAACACCATCTCCATCATCATCAATACTGAGCTGAGATATCAAGTTCATTGATATTTCCATCGTTTGTCTCCATTGTAAGAAAATTAGAATCATAGTTGTCCAGAGGAACATCTGCAGCTGACGAATGTGCTATCTAACCAGAGTACACAGCTGGTATGGATGGAGCATCAGTTCACTTTCTCAATGAAGGCTGAGAGGAATGCCAAGGAGCTTTGAGTTTCAACCACAGACTGCCCAAACATTGTTTGCTGACTGTGGTTAATTGGCAGACCACAAAGCACTTCTGTGAGAAACAAACCATAGGGCTTGGCACTTCCCAAACCAGCAGAACATTAGGGCTATACATTGTATCTCTTCCCCCTCCCTGGCTATATCAACAGTCTGATCTTGGAGGCGCACAAGAGAGTTTTCATTGTCTCTGATAAGGAGATAATTTATTAGGATTGCCTGCTCAGTGTAGCTTATTGGCAAGGGCCTGTTTTATAAAAATACACCAGTATAACCTCATTGCATGGACTAGCCAGCCAAAGCCTTATACGAATTGCCCACCCTGACTCATATTATCGTGCACAAGGAGAAAAGGAGGTTAGTGTAGTGCACATGTTCCCATACCACAAGTGGAGGATACCATACATCAAGAATCATCAGTCATCTTCTCCATCAAACAGGTATAATGCATCTTAACTCTCTGTGATTCAATGGCATACTACTTTATGTTCTTGTATTACTTTTACATGGGCTGTGTTTATGCTCAATTTGCTATGTAGAATCAGTGTTTCGAAATACACTGTACTGATTCAAAATGCCATTCACAGGATTGAGTACCAATGTGCTCAGTCTTTTTGAGCTCCAGAAAGAGACGATACTGCAAATATGCCATGCTTATTGTTGAAATACTTTGAACTGTACTCTACTGAACTATTCAGCTTGCATACCGTATGTGTTTTTCATACGTTTCATATGTTATAGTGCTGGAGCATAACATTCCTGAAGCTGAATATTAACTCTTTATGTGCCATGGTGGAAACCCCCTGTATGCCACGTTATTCTGGGACACGAAGGTAGACATGCTTTGAGAAAGAATTCTGTTTTTCCAATTTGTGTAACTTCTACAAATTTCAGCTGTTGAGCTTTGACATAATAGTGAGCAAAGTTTAGAGGAATGCCAAACTTTGCTTCGATATAAATTGTATGACAAATCTATTTTCAATTTTCTTTTCAATGACCAGTTTGCTACATTACTGTGAAGGCATGACTTTTGCACATGAAACAGTGACAGAAACTTAGAATGTACACACAAATCTATAGTTGGGAACACCGCTTGACAGTCAATCACCACATAGAATGCAAGCCATATGTGAGAGGAACAAAAGCGCTAGAAACGCTTTCATTGTACCGCGGGACTAGCGATTTATCGATCGGTTTTGGCGGCTTTGTTTATTGAGCAGAATATGCAAAGTTGGCACGCCGTCGATTGAGTCGGACGTGCGAACGTAGCACATAAAGAGTTAATAATGAAAACATTGTTTAGTCAAATGAGCAATTAATGTTCCTCAAATTTTTATCTTACCCTTTGTGGAATATTCTCCTTTTTTCTGCAACATATTTTGTGACTCTGGCAATTGAAAATGTCACAATTAAGCTAGTGAATAAAAATTGTTTCATTTTCATGTTTGAATATCACGTTTTCACTGCAGTTTGGTCCCCAAATTGGTATGCATGAACCATGTAGCTTCTTGTGGTTATCAGCGTACTGGATAATCAAAACAACACAAGAAGGAACCTTTCAATGTGGCATGATAGAAGTGCATGTTTTTGCATTTCAACAATGAAAAAGCATTTCGCTGAAAACTGATTAAACTGAACTGCATTTAAGATGTATTTCTGCCTATTATTCACTGCAACTAACTGTTTCTAATCCCTATTTTTGTGATCTTCGCAAAGGGACATTGCAACAGATGAAAAATTTGGAGCCTGACAGGATCATTAACCCTAAGTAGGCCGGGGGGGGGGGGGGGGAGGGGCCTCCGAGGCCCCCCCCCCCCCCTCGACGTTTCGCGCGATGTATCGCTAACTAGAAAAGATAACGCCGTGACGTTTCATGACTTTTTTCTTTCAAGTCTCCCGCATCTTTTAACACCAAGTTTTTCGATGCCCGGGTGCGCGGTTCCGAAGTTGTGCATAAATATGTACGTGCATGTCAGACCAAAAATTGCTCAAAAACGTGAATTCGCGCACAATTTCAATGCAAACTGTGCTTACACGCAAATTTCGTAAAAGCATGATTATTTTTGGGTTTTACTGATTAAAATCAGTTAATAACATGTTTTCTTGTTCGGAACAATGTCGCGAACAAGTTTCATAGAAAAAACAATGACAAACAAAGTCGAAAAAACAAAGAAATACATAAGAAATTCAAAAAACAATAAAATACTTAAGAAATTTTTTCCGATGGCACAATTTTTTTCTCTTATACTTGCTCAGGACACTAAAAAGAATATTTACACAAAAAATGTGCCCATTTTGAGTTTTGTTTAGTGATTTATACCAAATTGTCTGATTTCATGCATTATTATGCATAAATTAGCATAATTAAGCATAAATGATAATTTTTTAAAAATTTAACTTCATGGTACTTTAGATTACATCATAGACAACGTGTGTGCGAATTTTCGTCGCGACCATGCAGTCAACAGCCGAGGTCTGGAGGGGGGGCCTGGGAGGCCCCTCCGGCTCTATGATCTACCTAAATAGCCCGGCGTAGTTAGGGTTAAGGGGTGATATGCAGCTTAGAAGATTTTGCCAAAGATGAACATTGACATCATGACAGGTTCATCAAAGAAGAACATTGGCAGCCTGGCAAGTTTGTCCCAGTCTGAACCTGAGCAGCTCAGCACATTCATCAAAAGCTGAACCCGGGGCAGCTCGGCAGGTTCATCAAAGGCCGAACCTTGCCAGCTGGGCAGGTTCGGCTTTTGACGAACCTACCCAGCTGCCCCGGGTTCAGCTTTTGATGAATGTGCTGAGCTGCTCAGGTTCAGACTGGGACAAACCTGCTAGGCTGCCAATGTTCTTCTTTGATGAACCTATCATGATGTCAATGTTCATCTTTGACCAAATCTTCTAAGCTGCACATCACCCCTGGGCTGGGCAGGCTCGTCAAAAGCCGAACCCTTTCCAACTCAGGAGGTTCGTCAAAAGCTGAACTTGGGCAGCTGGACAGGTTCGTCAAAAGCCGAACCTTGAAAGCTCGGTAGGTTCGTCAAAAGCCGAACCTTTCCAGCCCAGCAGGTTCGTCAAAAGCCGAACCTGGGCAGCTGGGCAGGTTCGTCAAAAGCCGAACTTGGGCAGCTGGACAGGTTCGTCAAAAGCCGAACCTTGGGAGCTCGGTAGGTTCGTCAAAAGCCGAACGTGGGCAATTCGGCAGGTTCGTCAAAAGCTTAACCTTGCCAGCTCGGCAGGTTCGTCAAAAGCCGAACCTTGCCAGCTCGGCAGGTTCGTCAAAAGCCGAACCTTGCCACCTCCACAAGTACGTCAAAAGCCGAACCTGGGCAGCTCGCCAGGCTTGTCATAAGCCGAACCTGGGCTGGACAGGTTCGTCAAAAGCCGAACCTTGCCAGTTCGGCAGGTTCGTCAAAAGCCGAACCTTGCCAGCTAGGCAGGTTCGTCAAAAGCCGAACCTGGGCAGCTGGGCAGGTTCGTCAAGAGCCGAACCTTGGCAGCTCGGCAGGTTCGTCAAGAGCCGAACCTTGCCAGCTCGGCAGGTTTGTCAAAAGCCGAAAATTTGGAGCTCGGTAGGTTCGTCAAAAGCCGAACCTTGGCAGCCCAGCAGGTTCGTCAAAAGCCGAACCTTAGCAGCTGGGCAAGTTCGTCAAAAGCCGAACATGGGCAGCCTGGCAGGTTCGTCAAAAGCCGAACTTTGCCAGCTTGGCAGGTTCGTCAAAAGCCGAACCTGGGCAGCTCGGCAGGTTCGTCAAAAGCCGAACCTTGGCAGCCCGGCAGGTTCGTCAAAAGCCGAACCTTGGCAGCCCGGCAGGTTTGTCAAAAGCCGAACCTGGGCAGCTCTGCAGGTTCGTCAAAAGCCGAACCTGGGCAGCTGGGCACTTTCGTCAAGAGCCGAACCTTGGCAGCTCGGTAGGTTCGTCAAGAGCCGAACCTTGGCAGCTCGCCAGGTTCGTCAAGAGCCGTACCTGGGCAGCTGGGCAGGTTTGTCAGAAGTCGAATCTTGCCAATTCGGCAGGTTCGTCAAAAGCCGAACCTTGGCAGCCCGGCAGGTTCGTCAAAAGCCGAACCTGGGCAGCTCGGCAGGTTCGTCAAAAGCCGAACCTTGTCAGCTCGGCAGGTTCGTCAAAAGCCGGACCTTGCCAGCTCGGCAGAGCTTGGCAGGTTCGTCAAAAGCCGAACCTGGACAACTCGGCAGGTTCGTCAAAAGCCGAACCTTGCCAGCTCGACAGGTTCGTCAAAAGCCGAACCTGGGCAGCTCGGCAGGTTCGTCAAAAGCCGAACCTTGCCAGCTCAGCAGGTTTGGCAGAAGATCAACATTGACATATCCAGCTATGACTGATGCAATTCTGAAAAGAATGAAGGACAGGTTTGTTAATTCCATTTTGTTTATGCCAAACCTTGCACCACAATTTCAGATTAACATTTAAAATTTTGATCATTTGTAGACTGTTTTTCCCATTTTTTGAGCACCTGTTTTTAGCAAAATCAGTCTAATTTTTTAGACTAATGTAGAAAGTCTATTTCTTGAATAGAACGGGTTTTTTATATTTCCACGCTCTCCTACATCTCCGACTTTCATATATCATGAGAAACCTTTTCTGTATAATAGACCTTTAAGCAATTAGCTTTCCGATAGGTTGAATCCACAACCATAAATAATAGATTCTTTGAAATTGCTTGGAAGCTTTGTTTTCTATGTCATCGCATTATAAATTCAAAATTACCAAACATCAATGATACCATTTCCATACAGAATATTCAATTTGAAGTCCTCAGCAATTTCAATGCTATTTGATATGTGCCATTCCTGTTCACTGACCGTCGGTAGAACAGTTTAAAAATTTCCTAATGTGAATGTATTCGTAGATGACTCCAAATGACATTTCGGGCGTCCATGAAAAAAAAATTAGACCCCCGATCAAAGAAATAACTTTAGAATCGGACTACTTGACCTAGAAAATCTTTTATAAAGGTGAATTTGCAAATGCTCGTTATACTGTTATACTTTGAGGTTTTTAGCTGCAAGGGGACAAGGCGGCTCTAACTTTATAAACAAGATAGTCGGACTCTTTTAATAATAAGAATCCGCCTTGAACATTCATGTCTATAATAATATAGTATTTTGTTGGTTTTGTCATGTAGGGTCATATATGAATATACACATAAAATATGCAAGGGTGGATCCAGGAATACCTTAAAGGGGAGGCGCCTTTGCAAAATTAAAGCCCCAGAGACGATATAGTATCGTGATGTGTTTTCAATATAATATTTGTGTAAAGGTCATTTTTATTGTGCAATATTTAACGATGATATTTTTGTCTTTTCTCTCTCTGTTTTCTTTTTACTCTAAGTATTTTGTATTGTTTGAATAATATTTCAATGTTATACTGACTCATATGAAATGTCTGCAATTCAGCCTGCGGGCTGCTATGGATGTTACCCAATAAAAATATCTTTTCATTCATTCATTCATGAAAGGGGGTGCCCCCTTGGATCCGTCACTGATACATGTCAAATTCTGAAAGTTCAATGATATTTATTTCTATCAATTATACAAGTACAAATTACATGAGGGGTATACATATCAGAAGTACACAAGCTTGTGACCAGTGTGCGCTTATTATATTACTATAGGGAAAATGTGTATAATATTCCATAATAGCTAATATATGTGTAGTAGTAAATTATGTATGTGTATGCGTGTGTGTTTGTGCGCATGCATAATGTCAAAAAGCACACATAAGCTAGAAATGTATATGATTAATAGGAATTATTATCTATGTTTTTATTTTGCTACGGACAGGTAGACGAAGTGAGCTGCTTGCCCTATCTGACAAGAATCAAATCATGTTTAGCTTCTCTACTCGCGGGAGGAGGATTGACTTAATATCAGTGGATACAATGACTCCAATAGGATACTTTGACAGTGGAAAATCTGTATTGATGTGCATGGAAGCAAATGATAGAGACGGGTAAGAATTTCTTTTGTTTTCTATTGTGGACAAATGATTCATCCTGTGACGTTTATAACAGTTCTAAACACGACTACTACATTCTGATAGGCCACGTGGGAAATCTACCAATAACCAAAGGACGTACTTGTGTTAAAAACAAAATCAAACGATTTACATGATGAAACAATAATATCTGCAGCAAAGACATTCCTAAAATTATAAACAAAAACGGCAGCAGAAATTGACGTGTCAAAAATTGTGCTGTATCTGTCATTACAATTTTAAGATGAAGGAATAACGTGCTTATTCTGGTTTAAAGTTTCGACTTATCGTTGCTAATAACCACACATAACTGCATTTCAACCCCTTCAAGGGAAACATTCAGTATAGCTTCTCACCCTCTAAACACTGGGCATGCATATATTACTATAGCGTGTATCGTTCATTCAGGGACCCCCGAATTATACACTCCTAAACAGAGCTACTATACTCTTGTTATTCAGAAGGACAATGAAATAAGGGTCGTCTTTCCGAAGGTTCGTTGATAAATACATGAAGTTTAAGGCGCGTTACTCCCAAGATGCGGATTCTGTTGCTGTTGTTGTTGTTGTTGTTGTTGTTGTTGTTGTTGTTGTTGTTGTTGTTTATTTTGGGTGTTTGTTTGTTTGTTTGTTTGTTTGTTTTTTGTTTTTGTTTTTGTTTTAGCACATCCTTTTCATTTTCACATCAATGAACCCTCCTTTTCGGATACCGAAACTACTTCGGAATAACGTGTGTCAAAATAATGAGCGTGAATAGATAGGTTCTGACTTCATTTTCAGGCTCACAAACTTTCTGAAGAAAGTACATCACCCTGAATTGTGGCAGATTATGTTATGCTTCTGTTATTCCTTGTTAATACAGGTACCTTTATTGGTCAGATGAAACGACAATCTACCGCAGAAGTATCATAAGCCAAAGCAGCTCAGAAATTGTCCACACATTTACCGAGATTTGGTTTGCTTACGGACTTCAAATCGGAAATGGAGGTACAAAATCGATGAAATATATTCTCTCCGACTTGCCATCTGAGGACTCTTTAAAACGCATAAGTATAACTTTCTTTAGTTTTTTAATGGTATATGCAGGTATAGCAATAGCCATGTCTACACCTATCCAAAAACTTGAAGTTATACTAACTACGAGCCTAAAAATTCCTTCCCCTAAACACGACAAAACTTCGATGCCGTTCACACCTACATGCAGTGAGCAAAACCTCAAGGTAATGCTAACTACGATAGAAAATAAAGGGCGCCTAGTTCACACATACGGCTGCGCTATTGTGGGAAAATTGAGCGTCGTGGTTAACAAAACTCCGTTCACATTTGTCTTTATTTACTCAGTGTCGAACTCGTGGGCTGTATAACTGGTGGGCTGTATGACTTGTGAGCTGTATGACTCGTGGGCTGTATGACTTGTGAGCTGTATAACTTGTGGGCTGTATGACTCGTGGGTGTCGGTCTCGTGACGTGCACCCAAATTTCTTAGGGTTTTGTCGTGGTTTCATCGTGGTTTTGGGAATGTGTGCACGTCACGAGAATATTAATGTTTTACACACTATCCAGAGTCCTCGCCACAGAAAGGGTTAGGAACCAGCGATGGCAAGAGTGGTTCCAACCGCGTTTCGTCAATGCATTAACCTCATTTGCATCGATAAACCCTAACCAAAATGATATATATAAGGTGAAATTCTTATCAGCGCAAGAAAAACTTTCTTTCCACGGTGTTTTGGCAGCCAAATGCTGCATATCTTAGGGGCTTTTGGGGTTCCTTAGGGGAATTCTCGGTCTAAGTATAAGTTAGTCTGATAAAAAAGAATAAAATCTTACGAGTTCGACGGTAACAATTTGACTGAAATCGAATGCAAAAAAATACGAAAGTTATATGACGTTTTGATGTTCTATTTATGTCTGCTAAGAAGTTTTTGTACAGTGGATTTGAATATGCAAATGAGGTAGCTATCCATTGGTCATAACCTCACAATTTTTCCATTGATCGTGTAAAGAAAAAAAAATGACGAAAATTCAATGTTTCTCTCATTGAAGTCTGAAACATGATGTTATTCCTGGTTGAATAACTTCAGAATAGTGATCAGTTAGATTACGAGGATTCGAGCCTCGAGGATAATTACGTTTGAATGAAAAACTGGAAATTTGGACGGGTCGTTAACGATCGCCCCGACACTAAACAGGCATGCTAACCTGGAAACATTGAACTGCACATTACTTGATTATGAGACCATTCTGAAGCAGATAATTTACACACAACGATAGACAAATAATGTACTTTTCAATGAATCCCACTAGGATTGGAAAAGTCATCCCCAGCATTCCCACTGATCGGTTCATACTAGCCATCCCCTTTAACTCTTATATTTATTGTAATGGGAACATATCTTAACTTCTACTAGCTAAATATTTCTTTTTAAATCAGAATTTCATATACACTCAGCAAAAAAAAAAAGAGAAGAAATTAAACACTTTAGAGTTCAAAGTTTTCATAGAGGATTTTGATGAAAATCAATGTATTATATACCATATTTAAGGTAATTTAATTGGCTATCCACCTATCAGGTCAATATAAAGGGAGCATGAGTGAACACATCGGTTTTTGTCCTCCAAGGCACAAAAGTACAAATTGCAAAAACTGACATATTGTTGTCTTTAATTTGCAAATGTCCATTAAGATAACAAAGAGAGAGAGAGAGACATGAATGAAATAGCAAAAATATAGTTCTCGTTCTCTTCATCTCTTTACCAACTCAAACAAAATCAAAGTGGGAAATTTAAGGGCGGAAAATGAAAATTTTCTCTCAACTCAAACTTCAATTGACATAGGGAGTAAGGACACAAAGATGATTAAATAAACATAAGATCTTTATTTCATTCATTCAATCTAGTAAAATTAAGAATTCATGAAACAAATTCAAGAGCCAAATATAATTTACAATTTTCCCAATTTGAGAAATCAATTCAAAATTCTACCATTTTTTTAATGTTGCTTCCCTCTTTTCATTTGAATTTGGAATTGAAAGAATATTCATTTTCCACCATTATAATTATTTAGTCTTTATTGACCTTGAGGGCTTCAAAGATATCATACAGATAATAGGTATATTTTATGAAACTATGTTCTTTATTGTTGTTATTGTTACATTGAAGAGCATTTACGCATAAATGACTACTTGAAAATTTCTGCATTTGTTTATGCCTCCGCCACGTAGTGGTGCTGGAGGCATTATGTTTTCGGGTTGTCCGTCCGTCCTTCCGTCCGTACGTACGTCCGTCCGCTTTCGTTTACGCGATAATATTTACTGGAATTTTACCAAACTTGGTCCAAGTATGAAGTATGATGGGGCAATGATTTGATTAGATTTTAGGTGAAATCGGCTAAAGGTCAAAGGTCAAGGTCAAATCATGAAATTTATCCGTTCACGCGATAACTCAAGACTGTATGGAGCAAATTTCACCAAACTTTGTTGGAGGATGATGTATGATGATGCATTGCAATGATAATTCATTGTGCAGTAACCACCCTATAACACAGAATAGGTTATTTCCAAGTTATTTCACAGAATAAGTTATTTCCAAGTTCAACAATAACATAAAAAAGAAAATGACTGTGACTTGCCACAAGGCATTGCAATGATAATTCATTGTGCAGTAACCACCCTATAACACAGAATAGGTTCACCGACCTGACATAATATTATCCAATCTCAACTTGGTAATGCTAATCTATGCTCATGCATTTGAACTGTTGTTTGTCCACATTCTATGCTGTCATGATATCTCTATAGTACTGTAAAAGTGGAAATTTTCGCGGTGTTCAAATTTTCGCGCATTTCGCGCAACCAGAAACAAGCGCGAAAATAAAAGCACGCGAATATTTTTGCTTGCCATATGTGCCTGTGTGTGATGTCTTGATTCCGCGGAATTAAAAACACGCGAAACTCTTCCGACCAGGCCAAGCGCGAAAAATTAGTCACGCGAGGGTATCCACTTTTACAGTATTACGAGCACCTGCTTACATTTAAATGTACTTGTTTTGTCCGACTATTGTACTTGCCTGACATGCCTGATGGCCGCACAGCTCGCCAAGTCGACATACTTATCATTAGTCAGATGTTATTTTGGCGCCCTTGTAGCGCTACCTTTTCATTTTGTTCGTTAATAGTCACATCTCCCTGATCATGTATATTAATGGTTGAATGAGTTTCCTTCAATAGCCATGCATTATTTGATGTCCATACAACAGCGGTACAGACTCTGTCTGAACTATTTTTTACACTGGTTCCGCTCCTTTTGACTTTCTTCTTCCTATATTGTCGAACAAAAGTATACCAAAAGGTGTATATATAATTTGATATCTTCTACAAACTCGTCATTAGAGTAAACGCCATGATTATGTATTATGTTACTCTTCTGCCATTTGCTTCCGCCATTTGCTTCTGTGTATTTTTGCCCCGGAAGCCCACAGAGACACTTGATTTGTTCTTGTTATTGTGTTGTGTGTGTTCTATGTCACTCTCTGTTAATGCCTCTGTACATTCTCACTTACCTCATTCTGCTTTTTCTCGTCTCACTTTCTTCTTCTCCGCAGCGATCTTCTGCTTATCGTGATCTTGACGTCGTTTATGCTTATAGATTACTCCAGTGTTTTGCCTCTTTCTGGCGACTGGTCATTTTCTTGTACCATCTACTTATCTACGATATCCTAGTCTTGCTGATATCGCAGACTTTTGTAATCTCGTCTTGCATCTTTAACCATGGCTAATTTTCTTAATGCTCCTTTTAATTCGGTATCGAATGATGATTTATTTGAATTGTTTAGGAACACCAGTTTAGACTCTGACCCTGCTAGCTGGCTAACCAACACACGACCCACCCTTTATGATGATTTTGTCACCGAAAGCCTGAATACAGCAGCTAGTGAATTGCCTCATGATTTTAGTAATGATCCCACTCAAAATATGTTGTGCAATTATATCACAGTGAATCAATACAAAGATATCATTCACAACTTCTCTGAGGACACGTTTTCTTTATTACACTTAAATATAAGGAGTTTGAATAAACATTTTGATGATTTAAAGTTTTTATTAGAATCGGATGAAAGTCAGTCGTTATCGGTTATCGGATTAAGTGAGACATGGTTGACTTCCAATGCAGGAAATTCTTTTGCAATCGATGGTTACGATTTATTTGTTAATAATAGGCCTGATAAGAATGGTGGGGGTGTGGCATTGTATATATCATGTTGCTTTGAAACTATTGTCCATGAAGGTATTTCTAGAATGGACAATGTTGTTGAATCTTTGTTCATAGAAATTCTCATCCCAGGATGTAGAAATCTTATGGTAGGCATTGTATACAGACCTCCTAACTCAAACGCCAATGATTTTTTAACGTATTACTCAGATTTGGTAAATTCACATGTTTTCCGAAATAAGGATTGCTTTTTGCTCGGCGATTTTAATATTGATTTGCTGAAGTCTGAGCATGACAATATCTCTAGTGATTTTATTCACACACTTCTATCCTCATCCTTTCTCCCGCTTATCTCCAAACCCACACGTACTACAGATCGTTCTGCCACCCTCATTGACAACTTTTTTTGTAATGTTTTACCCCTCCCCGATTCTTTCATAATTCTTTCAGACATGACTGATCATTTTCCAATAATGACTTATTTTACTCTTAAAACATCATCTTATATTAAACCTATGTCACTTCCTTTGTTTAGTCGTAGAATTTCACCCGAAAAGCTAGCTAGTTTTGATGTGGCTCTCGAGAATGCTGACTGGTCAGGAGTGTTTGGCAGCGATGATATCAATATATCTTTTCATAATTTCATGGAAATATTTAATCATCATTTAGATGATGTAATTCCAAAACAAAAAAATAGAACAGACTATAAAAAAACACCCAGATTACCTTGGATCTCAAAATCAATCCTTCGTTCAATTAATAGGAAAAATCGTTTGTATTATAAGTATAAGTTGGAAAAAACTGAGCGATCGAAAAATAGATATACATCATACAAAAATACTCTGACAATGATTTTACGTTCTGAAAAGAAAAGATATTACTTCAAGCAATTCTCGAGATATAGGTTTGATATGAAAAATACTTGGAAAATTCTGAAACAGGCCATGAATGTTCCGAGTAAACACTCTGACATTGATAAAATTAAAGTGAATGATGAAGTGATTAATGATTCTCATCATATGGCAAATATTTTCAATTCCTATTTTTCAAAAATAGGTGAAAATTATGCTCAAACTATTCCTGCAACAGAAACTCATTTTACTGAATTTTTAGGTCAGCGCAACTCTGATTCCATATTTTTGACACCAACTAATAGATTTGAAATTATTGATATAGTTTCCTGTTTTGAGAACAAACGAAGTTCTGGTTATGATGAGATAGATAATTTCATACTTAAGGGTGTTATTTCCTCGATTGCTGATCCACTTGTTCATATATTCAATTTGTCAATCCTCAACGGTGTGTTTCCGGATAAAATGAAATTGGCTAAAGTAATACCAATATTTAAGAAAGGTGATAAACTTGAAGTCAGTAATTACCGCCCAATTTCATTATTGTCTTCACTTTCTAAGGTTTTAGAAAAACTTATTTATAAGAGAATGAGCAATTTTTGAAGGTACATGAAGTTTTTACGAACTATCAGTTTGGTTTTCGTGAGAAACATAGTACTTCGCATGCTCTTTTATATTTCGTTGATAGAGTAGTTCATGCCATCGATAATCACTCTCATTTAGTTAGTATTTTCTTGGACTTCTCCAAGGCCTTCGACACCATCAATCATGACATTTTACTTTATAAATTATCGCATTATGGAGTACGTGGGAAGGCCTTGGAGTGGTTCAAGAGTTATTTGTTCGATAGAAAACAATTTGTAACAATTAAAAACAATGATTCAGATATCAGAGAAGTCAAATGTGGCGTCCCACAGGGAAGTCTTTTAGGGCCGTTATTGTTCATTATTTATATCAATGATTTTTGTCGTGTATCTGATGATCTCTCTTTTATTCATTTTGCAGATGATACTAACGTATTTTTTGCCCATAATGATATTGATTTTCTTGTTCACAAAATTAACATTGAATTGAATAAAGTGACAAATTGGGTTAGAGCTAATAAGTTATCACTTAATGCTCAAAAAACGAAATATATGATTTTTAGCAATACTGTTGATAGTTTAAACACTAATATAGTTTTAGATGATTCTCATCTACAAAGAGTATCAAATATTAAATTCTTGGGGGTCATTGTAGATGATAAACTTTCCTGGAAATCACATGTTGATAATATTTGTAATATAATATCGCGTAATACAGGTGTTATTAATAGATTGAAATTTCATATTCCTCAAAAAACATTACTTATGTTATATTCGTCGTTAATATTGCCTCATTTGAATTATGGAGTTTTAGTATGGGGCAACACGCATCAGAATTTAATTGAAAGAGTGTCCCTCTTGCAAAAGAAAGCCCTCCGCATTATCTGCCATTCCCCTGTACGTTCTCATACAAACACGTTGTTTACCTCCAATAAGCTCTTAAAAATTAAAGATTTGTTTTTGTATAACTTAGGCCAATTTATGTATAAGTATTGTAACAATTTGCTTCCGTCTATTTTTAATTCCATGTTCCTAAAAAACCAATCATTTCATGAATATCCCACTAGGCGTTCCTATGAATTTCACTTACTCCTCTTACGCACGATTCTTGCTAAAAATACACTTATTTATATCGGCCCAAATTATTGGAATTCTCTGAATCATGATATAAAAAACGCCCCATCCATACATTCTTTCAAGAGGAGACTGAAGTCCTTTCTATTGCAGTCGTATGACTTTCCAGGACTCAACTAGCCATTTGGCCTTCTCTCTCACATACAGACTTACTCTTTCCTCTTTGAAGAATAAATTCTAATCTTTTGGATGTCTGCTGCTATCCACGCTTTCGCCAAAAGAGTCAAAGACATGAACAATAATGATGAATGTCTGTCTTATTCCTGTTCTCACGTCCCTTCAATTCCTTGCTTTTCTCCTTTCAGACGCTACAATCACTTTTTTCCCCTCCACATCCATTTTCTGTGTCCCTTGATACACTTCTGTCGAAGATCGCTGTCTCTCTCTCTTGTGCATTTTCGCTTGCTATTTTGTCTTCTATTTGTTCATCGTTTCCATTCCGTTTTGTCCCATACAGCCTTTTCTTCAGTAGTTGTCTTGCTGTCTAGTCTTGTTTCATGTTTTTTCGCGTCTGTTAGTCTTGTCCATCCCGTTTTGTCCCGTACAGCCTTTTCTCCAGTAGTTGTTTTGTTGCCTAGTCTTGTCCTATGTTGTTCACGTCTGTAATAGTAAGTGTATTTATCTGTGATTCTAGTTCTCAGTGGGCTTCCAGACTTCTTCCTCTTTTTTCCCTCTCCTATAGTATTTATAATGCTTTAATTAATTTTTCCATTGACGTTATTATTCCAGAGGGGCCCACATTCTACAAGCTCTGTCTTTTTAGTGGGTCTCTCCATTTTTCGCACTTTAAGCAAAGTTATACATGTACTACATTTCGATCACTTCTGTTTTTTTTTTTTTTGTTACTATAATGTATAATTACTATGTGGTCCTCCTCAATTGTTTTATATTCTTTTCGATACATAATGTTATGTTTACCTTATTCTCTGTTGTCAAAAGAAGTGCAACTTATATGTTTTGTCGAAAAATGAAATAAACTTTGAATTGAATTGAATTGAATGATGGGACAATTACTTGATTAGTTTTTCAGTGAAATCGGACAGACGTCAAAGGTCAAAGATCAAGGTCAAATCCTAAAATTTATCTGTTTACGTGATAACTCAAAACTGGATGAAGCAGCTTTCACCAAACTTGGTCCAAGGATGATGTATGATGGGAAAATTAGTTGAGTAGATTTTAGTGACATTGACAAGAGGTCAAAGGTCAAAAGGTGAAGGTCAAATTCTAAAAATGTTGCTATTTCCCCCATATCTATTCAATGCCCGCAGTTATTTTCTTGAAACTTAGTGTAGACATGTACTACTGCATAAAGATTCTCCAGAGAGAGTTTCATGTCATAAGGTCAAAGGTCAAAAGGTCAAAGGTTAGGTGAAAATGTTGCAATATCACTTTTCTCACAAATGGTTCAATGTATCTTCATGGAACTTATAATAATAATAATAATAATAATTGCATTTATATGGCGCTTCATACTGACGTTTCTAAGCGCACATATGCATGTACTGACTGGTACATATGCATGTACTGACTGGCAGGGATTATCTAGGGAATTTAGGGGTCATGGGTCAATAGTCAGGGGGTCAAAGGTCAAGGCCATCTCCTCAAAATGTTACTAATTCCCTCATATACTAGTATATGCAATGATTGCATTATTAGTTCTAAAATGTAATATTATTTTTTTTTTATGTACATGTGATACTTAATGGAGATTCTCTTGGAAATTTCAAGTCAGAAGGTCAAAGGTCAAAGGTTAAGGGTCAAAGGTTAGGTTTAAATGAAAAAAAAGATATATATTTGTATTGTAATTACACTCTTTCTTCATACCTTGAAAATTATACTCAAAGCATAAACTTATAAGAAGGTCGGTCAGAAGTCAAGTAAAAATTTTCAATTCCCCAAATATGTGTACCTGCCTTTTTAATAGACAATTATAGCAAAGCCAGTTCGTGGAAAGTGAACATTCAAGATATTTCTGATAAACCTGTTATTTCGATATTTTGCCAGTTGAGTTATGTGAAACTGTCATCACACATTGTGAAGACATTGTACTATACACCTATTGGGAGAATCATGTATTATGGCGGAGGCATCAGTCGCCGTAGCGACATTTCTAGTTTCACTTTCGTGCCTTGGAAGAGAAAAACAAAGGTGTTCACTCATGCGTAAAGTTTCCCTTTTTAATGACTTACTAAGTTAATAGCCAATCAAATTACCTTTCATATGGTTTATGATATGTTAACATTTCACCAAAACTTCTATGAGAAATACAAACTTGAAACATTGAGTGTATAACATGCGTGAACAATATTTAGGGTATGACACCGTCAATCATACGGACTGGTCAAGACATGTTTTCCGATCGAAAATGTGGCATTTCGAAATGTCCTGTCTTCCTTTTTTCTTATCCTATTTTCCTCAAGTTTGTATCGTTTTGTATGGTATTATCATTTTTCTCTTTCTTTTGATATTTATCTATTTTTGGGTGGATTTCTTCTTTAATGTCTGAAAGTGGCCCTTCACCTGTTTTGCAACAAATGCTTGATATCCATTAATAATATTAAAGACAGCTATTCATAGAACATGCCAAGTCTAATGTGACCTCTCTTTCAAATTTCACAGGACATCACCTTCTCTTCAACACTTTCTGGGATATATTCGTGTACACGGCTCTCTCCAACTTGACGACTGCTGGGTTCAACCAAGAAAAGATACAGAAGATGGAGCATTTATTCTCACATTCGCGCATGGTAGCCTTTGCTGTATCTCATGAAACACTCTACGCAATTGGCTACCAAGATCAAAAAGTGATTCTTCGGATGAAGCAAAGCTACACGGAGTCCAACGCTCACTACAATGTGCCCCTATCGGTTGAAGACATGTGGCACGCCATTGCCGTTTTGAAAGACGCTTCTGCTGGGAATAGGGATGAGTTTTACTAACAGATGGAACTGAAGCTGTGCCGACATAGCGGAGGGACCTCGCTTGGATCGAGCGCAGTGAAAAGCGCAAGAATTATATATATATAATAACACCTTAAATTGTGGTAGTTCTGTACACAACATTTCGTTGGTTTTTTTTGTGTGTTTTTTGTAGAAGATACTGTCAAATGTTGTCTTGATCCAAGTCAAAGTTCAAGTTGTACTCTGATGTCATGTAGCGTTTCCATAGTTTCCATAGTCTTTGATCCTTTTTAAATTATCCAATTGATTAAATCTAAAATGTAGTAAAATTCACTAACTGTAAAGATTTAAAATCAATCATTCAGATGTAGTTGCAGTCTAAGTCATTTTCCGACTTCTTCGCCCGTTGTCATGGTAGTCTCAACGATTATTATTTAGAAAAATAAATCTAAAATGTTATCTATACAGCATCAAATGTGACGAAAGTGACTGGAATGAAAAAAAAACAAACACCGTGTTACCCGTTAAAATGCAAACGAATACTCAGTCGAACAAGGTCCTGGGAATGATTATAAAATCGTTGCCACTGTAACACTTGGAATTACAGAGAGTATACCATGTATTCATATCGGGAAAAAAAAATCATGTGAAACATAATATAAGTGTCTCAAAATGTCTATTTCAAGTTTTAAAAAGTTCGGGTTGTAGAAGGCTTAACGGTGCACCACGTATTCTTTCTAGGGTATGTGTGTGACCCGAAAAAAAAAAGAACATACCCAATCCCGACGTTTCGGCAAGCATGTTCTCGCCATTCGAGAACGGCGAGAACATGCTTGCCAAAACGTCGGGATTGGGTAGGCCCTTTTCAGGGCCACACACATACGCTAGAAATAGCAAGGAGGTACTAGGCGAGCTCGCCTAGTACCTCCTTGGAAAGAATACGTGGTGCACCGTTATTAAAGCCTTCTAATTACCACCCAACGTTCTACCGCCACGGAAGCCTTCAAAAATTTTATCAAAAAGTTTGATTGCATTGAGGCATGAAAGCACTTGAGTAGATAATTATGCTTTGCATATACATACATACAATTGAAAATCGCAAGTGCTGTGTCTTCAATTGCAATCTCTATCTGACACGACAACTGCAACTGAATACGTTGTATTTAATACCTACTTGACTTTACAATGATTCTGTCTGCCTCCCGATAGATGGGTGATACATGAAAGGTCAAGAAAAACGAAAACAGTTGTGCTTGATGCATGCGAAAATAAATAACTGCACAAAAATACGCTGGACTTACAGTGCAATATACACCCTATAGTCTCACATTATTTCTAGTATAGGTTTTCCCGGCCAATTTCGCACTTTTTTCAGTCCAATTCCTAATTGCTGCATTCAATTTAGCACAATTTAGCCCAGATGGCATGTTCGGTATTTCAATTTTATAATCGTTTCATTCATATTCATTTTGGAGCATTTAAATTACCTTTAACATCATTCGAATCAGCACTTTTTCAGTTCAAATTCGTAAGACAAGCACCTTTTCGCAAATCGTTCATTCAATCTAGCATGATGTAGTCACTTGATCACGTATATTATGCTGCGCTCGTTCATTCGAATTCATTCTTGGGCATCCAATTACGCATTTACTGCAGTCAATTTAGCAGACACGTTTATTCTTTTATTCCTTTTTTTCATCTTCATTCATCATAGATATTGTTTGCAAGAATCATAACATTTCATATTTTTGTATTCATTCGTTATTCTGATATCATCTTTGCAACAGTACTTTCAAAATATTTGTATGTGTTTATAATGTTCGATAGCATTATTTCATTCACAGATACATTAATCTTAATTTTTTGACAGTAAGTGGGAGAAGGAAGTTTCAATAACATTGTGATTATTTCTTTCATCTGCATGTTTCATTATTTTCATTTGGTGGGTGCTATATGATGCGTTAATCATCATTAGGAATAAAGTTCTTGGATCAGCTCTAGCCATCAATTTGTCAAAGTTATTACACTCAAATGCTTCTATGATTCTTTCTCTGTCTTCTTGAGAGATACGCCTGTATATAACTCGTGCTGCCATGACTGGACATACAATGACATGAGAAAGTGAATTGAATATATGGTACTGGTGCATTCTGATAACATGTATGAAAGAATAGGGGCGTTACAGAACAACAAACTTGAGTTATGTAGGGTCAAAGATACCTTTACTATATACTTAACAGTGTGTGGATGAAACAAAAATTCACATTTAAATACGTACTCATCACGGTTCTCACCTTTTCAAAATAGAAATAATATTACCCCAATTTGAATGTACATGTTTGGAATTTGTCTGCCCGTACGCGAAATTGAATGACTGAAATACAACTGTGTACCATTTTCCGCCAGTGCTGGCGAATTTGAATGACTGAAGAGCACGTGCCAATTTTAATGCTCTTTTTCTTTGATCGAAATGCTAAATTGAACGAACAAGTTGCAATTTTGAATGACAGAATGTCCAGTGACGAGGACTTTCGCTAAATTGATTGAACCTTTTATCAAATGGACTGACAAAAGTGCGAAATTGGCCGGGAAAACCTATATTACCCATGTATGCTGTTTGGAAATGAAAAGAAATCATGGATGAATGCATGAATGAATGAATAAATAAATAAACGAATAAAAAAAAGCTCAATTAACATGACCTGAATTCACAAGCGTCCTTATCCCTTCAAAATGTTTAATTACAATAACTGAGATAATCATAAGTTTCGCCGCTTCTATTTTGGTATGTCCTATCTGAAATTATTGTATGATGTCCAATAAGACTCTGCTCGTTTTAAAGGTTGAAGTATGATTAAAATTGAAGAAAAAAAAAACTGGCTGTATCTATTCAACTATTAACGGTTATCAATAAGCCATAAAACTGTGGGATTTTTTGTTCTAATTATAGAGGTACTATAGCAAGATGTGTACGTAAACAATAAGTTTATAGTCAAGGAGCTAATTCCTGTAAGGGGCTTAATTGTGACCGTGCACCTCAAAACGAACATAAAGTCGCACACACCGATTTTGCATGAGGACTGAAAATAAGTGAAATGGGTCAACCTAGCCGAACTTGACTTTTTCATATTTTCTGAAAGAGCGGGTCTTCGTTTACATCATGCTAAACTTTGATATCATAAAACGGGCAGGAAAGTGTGTTTTTTAAGCAGTTTATCTGGAACATTTTTGGTAGAATAGTGTGATTAGGTGTGTCTTTAGAATCCCTCTTTCATTTCTGAAAAACCTTGTCCACACTCTTCACTTTCAACTCTAATAACTTTTGAAAAGATAGTGCTACTGCTTTGAAAGTTGGCATTAATTATGGACAGAATGTGTTAATGAGGCATGCTTAATTTCAGTTTAATCTGATAATCCCTTCATTATTGCTACTCTGGTGGTTTACTTCCTGTTTTTTGTCCCATTCATCGCACAGCCAGCACGGTTTGGTAAAGATTAAGCGCTTGAATAGACACTGTACTTCAGAGCCTCTTTTCTCAGTTCACACTTTTCCTGAGTTTGTGCTTTCTTTCCAATATTTAGATAGGTTAGGAGAGTCCATTTTATTTGAGTTATACATCATTTTAAAGCTTAAAGTCTGCTCTTTCAGAATATGGTCTTAACTAAAAATTCATGTCTGGCGACTTTTCGTTTGTTTTGAGGTGCAGAGTCACAATTAACTTTGAAGGAGTTCGTTCAACCCACCCCGCAGAAAAAGTTTGACCACTCAAGGTGGTAGATGGGACCTCCAGGAACACCCCAGGTAGTATGTGGCTCCAAATTGTGGTATCAATACAATTTTACATGCCACTTTTCATCATCATTAGTTGGCACAAACGTAAACGAGTTTGCGTGAGCCAAGACTACTACACGCACCACTGGCACTGCGCCTCCGGGCCGCACAAACCACTCGCCGCGATTTGATTCGCTGAATGTGTGGGTGCTTTTGTTCTTTATTTTTTCAGTAGATCGAGCTTCACAACAATTATTGTAATAATCAATGCAAAGAAAGTAGTGTACATCTATATCATGTATATGATTTGATGTATTAGTTTCTGCATTATCACTGTTCATTATTTTAAACACATTGTTAACAATAGTATACCGGCTGTATACAAGCTACAGCTCTTATACGCAGGCCCTATGATATTTTTCGCATCATGACCTCAGTTCAATTCGAATGTATTGCAGACCTTGCGTTTACACCAAAACAAAGTTCTGTACATTCCGATGAAGTCTCATGTAATTTATGTTTTGTATAATTTTCGTACTTATATACCTTATTGTGATATATGTGAAAAATATGAAAATAAATTGAAATTGAATTGAAATGATACTTCTGCCAATTTCTTGGGTAGCCCTAATTTTTGAAGCATTACATGCATTTGGCAACGTATAACAACAGCAGGTTACTGATGGCAAGAACCGAACAACATGCTAATTTTTTATACCGGCACATGTACACACTCACACACTCACATACACAGAGAGAGAGAGAGAGAGAGAGAGAGAGAGAGAGAGAGGCACACATGTATAATAAAATTATAGAGCTTGCTTCCAAAAAGCGCTAAATCCATCATTTTCCAATGGATTTAGCGCCTTTTGGTAGCAAGTTCTTCATATGTAGATTAAAATTATATAGGCCTTCATACAACGTATTACGCTACATTATACACGCTGTTGTGTGTCTCTTTGTGTGGTTACAAATAAAAGGCCATGTTAAGACAGTTTGAAAAGAATTGAATAATCAGTTAAAAGATGTTTCATTAAAAGTCAGTATTTCACTGAGTTGGCCGATGGCAGCAATTTCTCACAACAGCGTAACACACAAAAATAAGAAAACAACTGTAATTTACAATGGAAAATATGAAGCTTTAATATTTTTCAGTGATGAAGAAGGTCATGACATAATTAGTCACAAAACCAGAATAAGGTATATAAAGTTTTAAACGGACAGACCTTTAAGAGCAAACTGAGGAGAAGAGGTAAATCAAATTGGTGTTCAGAAACTTTCTTGAAATTATACCTTTAGATAACAGTATCCTGCTGCTGTGTGCGTACTGCCTTTATGTGAGCTTAAAACAATTATCTATATGACTTACATTTTCTGATTTTTTTTTTTTTTTGCTTGTGGTTTTTTTTTTTTTTTTTTTTACTTTAATAACCTGAATTGACAGAAACCTAAGAGCTGGTCAAGTCGGCAGGTAGTAAATCAAGCCCTTACAGTGAAGCAAAACGCGATTACTTAATATGAAATAAATGAATCAATAATACATGTACAACGAATTTCATTGAGGAGGCCGTTATGAATATATGTGACCCTGCACCTCAAAACAAACAAAAAGTCGCCAGACATGAATTTTTAGTTAAGACCATATTCTGTAAGAGCAGACTTTAAGCTTTAAAATGATGTATAACTCAAATCAAATGGACTCTCCTAACCTATCTAAATATTGGAAAGAAAGCACAAAGTCATGAAAAGTGTGAACTGAGAAAAGAGGCTCTGAAGTACAGTGTCTATTCAAGCGCTTAATCTTTACCAAACCGTGCTGGCTGTGCGATGAATGGGACAAAAAACAGGAAGTAAACCACCAGAGTAACAACAATGAAGGGATTATCAGATTAAACTGAAATTAGGCATGCCTCATTAACACATTCTGTCCATAATCAATGCCAACTTTCAAAGCAGTAGCACTATCCTTTCAAAAGTTATAGAATTGAAAGTGAAGAGTGTGGACAAGTTTTTTCAGAAAAGAAAAAGGGGTTTTAAAGACACACCTAATCACACTATTCTACCAAAAACGTTCGAGATAAACTGCTAAAAAAAAAAACACTTTCCTGCCCGTTTTATGATACCAAATTTTAGCATAATGTAAAAGAAGACCCGCTCTTTCAGAAAATATGAAAAAGTTAAGTTTGGCTAGGTTGACCCATTTCACTTATTTTCAGTCCTCACGCAAAATCAGTGTGTGCGACTTTATGTTCGTTTTGAGGTGCACTGTCACATATGTGCTTGCAAGAAGTTAGATCACGTGTAACTACTCTAATCATGATCAGGACTTCAACAACATTTCATTTCATTTATTGTGATCTATTTTGATTCACTTTAGAAGTGAGTGTCGACGATCAGTCTACAAAGGTGTGACTTGTGAGGATACTCTGTGCAATTAAGATCGTTCATCGTGTCCACAGTTCAACATCACGCACCGAATAATTTGGGTGGATATTTCACTTATTCTGACAGTTAGGTCAAAATTTAGCCTAAACTGATTACCCAACAATGATGATAAGTAATGAATGAACGGTGATAATACAACTCCAAAATGGACGACAGGCGCTGTTCTTTTTATAGCGTGGTGCTGACTTACAGATACACGTGTATTTACAAATTTCAATATGCCTGCGGGTAATTGTGACGGTGCTTCGAAGATGTATCTGGGTGTTATTTGTTGGAATAGCTTTGCGTTTTATGGTTGGCTGACCGGTCTGCAAGGACGCCTAGCTGACACCGCGTTGTTGTGAAGTTGTGAAGTTCCATCTTTGCTCTATACTCTATATATATCTACAGGCAACTCAGTGCGGGACATCGTCGTGCATGATGAGGCTCTTCCCGGCTATCTTGCGGTGAGTTAAGTCTGTAGTCGCTGTGTTACTGGCCGCTTGGTCAGCCTCTCCAGTCATTCTTACCTTAGATTATAATGTCTCGTCTGTGATTGATAACTGCGAAGAGAGACAGAGTTAAATATGTTTATTGCTGACGTATTGACATGTTTATTGTACATGACTGGCAAAAACACTCCTTGGTATGGCCAATATTGTAAATACACGAGTTTGATAAAACGACCAACTTTCTGCAATTTCATTTCCTTTCATGTCATATCATTTCATATATTTTGTTTATTTGCAAGCAAAATGTAATTAGAAAAAAGAAAAGAACATTTAGATATACATAGTTTTACCAAATCAGTCCAATAAATATAAGGTCTTATTTACCCTGGGTAGCCTCTTCAGTGTTGCCACTGCTCTACCAGAGGGCCCCGCTATTATTAACACCCTAGGTTTGCCAGGTACCCATTTATACACCTGCGTCGAGAGGGACACAGTGGGTGAAAACATCTTGTCCAAGGACGTAAGCACTGGGCGGGATTCGAACTCCCGAGGGTCCTTCGATCGAGAGTCGGGAGTCTTATCCACTATGCCACAGCTCTCCCCCCCCCCCCCATGAATAAAGGAAATGCTCTGAATGAATATAATCATGTGCTGTGACTTTTATTATGAGACACATGGAAAGACAACACGTTTGTCATGTTTATTGCAATTAAGAGAAAACTGATACATTACAACTGAAAACAAAATATCATACTGTGCCATGCCGCCTGTGAAAAATGACAGCCATTAAAGTATATTACATATGATATATAATTTAAATAAGATCTGTCATTATTACATAGGAATATATATATAACATACTTTATTTCCTTTGCAAATTAAAGCATGTGATGAATATTCCTAGGACACTACCTGCCCACAGGCAGGTAAGTACAAGGAAAGAAATACAGTGGACCCGGTCCATCACAATTGACAGTTGCACAAATATATACATGTATAGAAGTACATTTACACACAGACATGATACATGAACAGCTGTTTCAGGACGAAAAGAAAAAAAAACACTAAAAAAAACACTAAAATGAACTTATATCAGCATACATTTAACCTAAGGAACACACACACACACACACACACACACACACACAAAATAACTCTAATCATTCGTTCAATTATACGAATCTACCGAAATTCACTACCAATAAATTGCCTTAAATCCACCCAACATAATCATAAAAAAAATTCACATCCAATATTATAGAAAAAAAAACAGGAAAATTATACATAATGATTAATACATAATACAATTTATGCAGAAATATAAATCCTATAAATATACGTAATTAACAATACAAAGGGGGAAAATCAAATTGGTCACAACCGGCCCGTAAATAATTACTGTATATAAACATGATATACATATAACATATAATATCTATATCAACTGAACGATCCACAATCACCTCGGTTGGGGACGAGATTTGTTTTCGCCTGATGACTGCAGCAACACACACCGCCACTGATAAGATGAAGGCGATTGTTAACAATACTGCAGTGGTGGATTCCTGGTGCAAGACTCCTTCTACAGTTTCCATCTCTGGACAAAACTTATCTGTTGGCATTCAACACATGGTGCATGAAGGCATAATTTTACATTGATATTTTATTTTGTCTGTTCTTTGTGTTTGTTTGTTTGTCTTTCATTGACAGTGATTCACATGGGGCCAATATACAAATGATGCACAAGACAGAGTGGATAGGTGAGAATTGGATGCGCGAGTTTAACTTTGGAACTGTTCAAACCCACGAGTGCAGTGAGTGGGTTTCAGACTGTTCCAAAGTTAAACAAGAGCATCCAATTCTCACTGATCCACGAGAGAGGCCTGTGAATCATTTGTGTTATAAAATGGACCCGTGAATTCATGAAAAAAAAAACATATTCCCCATCATGCGTCCAGTACACCTACTAAACACTATATACAAGACTTGAGCCATGCGTACGGATTTTACCGGACGCACGGCTCAGTGTGGATCAGTAAAAACCAATGCATGACAATTGACCAATCAGATTACCGAGATTCTAAAGCCCATTGTATAACAACTTACTCATATGCATATCTTTTTCTCTATACAGGTCAACCTGTGAATGATTTATATAACTAAGTAAACCGAAAGATACATCCTTTTTATATCGTCATTATGACTTTTTGATCTCTAAACTGATATCGAGCAAGAACAGGGTGGTCAGATTGCCAATTTCAGCAATGCGTAAATTCGAAGTGAGCGCTGCATTTCATGTGTAAGAAACACTGAAAAAGAAGAAGAAGAAGAAGAAGAAGAGAGACTAGATTGAATCTAAAGTTGATTATTTCAAATGACTTGGAATGCGTTCTTTTGTCTCTCTATGTACGCAACGAAAAATCCGACGCGACCTGGATAGCATCACTTTTGATATACAGCCTTAGAAGCCTATAGAGAACATTTTTAAAAGTCAATGAATTTCTTCCATAGCTTCAACGATGCTTGAAATGATTCCTCCTCCTTCCTCGCTTTAGTAGCTGTGATACCAGAGAAATTGAATTCATTTTTTTTTTTAGATGAATTTGAGTCATAGTGGTTGAGATCGCTATTCCAAACAACATAGAGTTGATCTTGTTAGTGATAGGGCCTACTTTATGGATTACGGCTACAGCTTTCTGTAAGTAAGAATCTTTAAACCAAAGCTCATTATACCTCCTGGACATATCAGATCGAGTGAAGTACTCCAGCTGTGTACGTTGCTTCCGTTACACATGACATTTACGCACTTGTGAGGACGAGGTGACAGTACGAAGGTAGGATGCCATGACGAAGACAGTACCTCACCGTCGATCACGATTTCGAAAGTGTCAAAAATGTCTTCAGGGTCAGTAAGACACGTGATCGTCAGTTTGTTTTCACTCTCTCGATCGTGCGTCACGATGGAGATGATTTCATGTAGACTTGTTGGAACTGAATTGGGAGAAGCAACAGTTACACAAAACTAATCAGGTAATGGGTCCTAACATATGTATGGATTGAAGGCACTTTCAAATTCAACGTCATTCGTTTCATTTTAAAGTAAGCTTATGACGGCGCCACGTTTAGTTAACTCTGAAGACTAGAAGCTGCGTACACTCAAAACATTGCGCATAACCCAATTTTCTTTTTTTTTTTCGCATACCTTAGATGACCGAAGAGGCAAAACTGGTAAAACTAGTTCAAATGCCACTATACTCATATAATAATACTCAAGTGCAATTCTCCGAGATATGGACATAAACATATGCATTAGTGACCAAGAATGATGTTTCATTTTTTTTCCATTCTTATTTTGCTCTTATGTCTTTGATTATGATAATGATTATAACCAAGGCTGTTTCTGTCCTTACCTTCATCTGTAGGACAATATGTCTTTTCAACCGTTGTAGAGCCCACTCCATTTTGACCAATGCATGTCACGTGTTTACACCTGTCTGGACGAGGTGCTATGATAAAGGAAGGGATCTCTGACGACGAAACTATCTCTTGGTCTACCTTGATGACGAATGTGTGGATGGGAGGGTAAGGCTGATCACGTGGTTTCAGTTGACACGTGACCAAAAGGTTTCCTCCTGGATGGTTGGCGTCTTGTTGTTCGTGAAGTCTGATTGACAGGGCGTCTGCTGCAGGTGCATCTATCCATGTATGGTGATCAATCGAGAAAAAAAAAGTTTTGGGAGATACTTGGATCGTTACATCAAAATACTTTAACCAATATCTGCACTAAAGTGTGACAAAATCATACCATCGTCTCCAGTGATATCAATGGCTTTCCTAGCGAACTCATGTAAGTAGAGAACTTTTCTTAGTTTTTTTAATCCTGCTTTTAAGTTGATCGTGATCACATGAAATATATCTGCGTCCCCACAACAATGACTCGCTCAGGTAATATCTATTTTTGATTGAATTTCTACTTTATGTAGAACTGGAACCTGCAGTCTAATTATGAACATTCTTTGTCGATTTTTCAAATTCATTGCATTTTCAACATATTGTATTCTCGCATGTTTCGTCATTTTTCGGCATTGACAAATTGTACCTAGCTTTTATTATTACTAAGAAGCCTAAATCCTACAAACTTTTGCTTTTCAGTAGTTTCCTCATATTTTGTCCTAATACATTTGTTTAATTCCGTCTCAAATTGACTGTTGTGTTGTACGAAAATGTGGAATATGGAACAATGAATAAAAAAAAAAGACTAAAGAATAACCTTTCGAATTCAAGAGTCGTATATTACATGTAATCACCCCTTTTACATTGTTTTATATAAACAATTCCACGGACCTTTCTACGTAACAACAATAACAACATTGCACAGAAATCTTCATCTGAATTACAGACAACACTTGACAATAAACGAAGACTATTTACGTTTTGGACAGTAAATAGACGCTGTCGTCGTATTTCTGAGTCCGTTGCTTCCTTCACACGACACGTCCACACACCAGCGGGGAGGGGGAGAAAGACGAGTTTGAGGTGAAGACGTTCTGGAAAGCACGACGCTATCAACGGTTATCTCATACATTGCGATGGGTGGAGATGGTTGGTCGTGAGGAGTCACTTGACACTCAATGATAACACCAGGCTCGACATCAGGATCCGGTTGATCGTGAAACTTGATGGTTATCACACCTTCTGATGGAAGCTCTTAATCGAAATAGAACGAATCCGAGAGGTTATGAAATCCAAGTGAATAGTTTATTCGTAACATATTTTGTGCATTCTTTTGTTTTTTAGTGGACTTAGCTGCTATTAAATAGCAATAGCATACTATTCAGGTAATCAGGTTTTAAAATCATATCTAATGTTTTATTCATAAGAACACTGGTTCATTCTTTTTTTAAACTCCAAATGCACAACTAGTCGTCACGCAGTTTTATTTCGTCTCCCAGTGGTCGGATGATACATAAAACTGCATTTTGAATAATCATATTATCCGTTTTTATCGAATATCTAAACTACTTGACCCGCCACCACAAGGTGGTGGCTTAAGACGTCAAGTCGCCTAAATGTCATTTCGGTTATTTCCTTATTGCCATGTTCTCAGAACTTTCATCTTACTATTATTTCAAAAATATATGAAGACCTGAATATAAGAACGACCCAAGTCCAATTTTTGGCCAAATTCAGTTTGACATGGGAAATTGTAGCTTATGCATGGACTCATCTTGTGTATATATGATAAATCTTAATTACCCCCGGAAGTGCCTGAAATGAATGAGTTATTAAAATCTTATATTAATGTAAGAATGAAGGACTTGGGTTATTCTTACATTCATATTATAGCGCCCTCTCTCATCATTCTCTCACCTCTATAGCAGAATATCATGTATATGAATCAAAGAACGACCCAAGTCCACCACACAAAATGGCCTCTCCACAATTAATGTAAATGTTAATTGTCATGATAACTTTGTTCTAATTTGCATATACAATGTTGCTTTCCCATCACAAGTAAGTAGAATATCACTGGACAAATAAAAAAGATATGAAGTTGTTTTTTTTTTAGTTTACTCGAAATGGTCTTCCATGGACTTGGGTCATTCTTATATTCATATACTCATTATGAGTTCTTCCACTTTAATTGCAAAACGCTCCAACGAAAAGGTAGGCGAGTCGCCCACCAACAAATGAAATTTTGGGCTACAATCCGTTACAAGATTCTCTGTCCAGGGAAATCAAGACAAATGTACATGAGATAATTTCAGAAGGCAGAGTTTCCAATTATATTATTATCCTGTTTATATATTATATACAATATACATACACAACCACCCACACACACACACACACACACATATATATATATATTATGAAGAGTTTGTTCGCAAAAACCGATAAGTCCATTTTTGAAGATTTTGAAGTACGGTTTCTGTCATAAAGTACAAAAAAAAAAACCTTTTAAACGATATATTGGTGACTATATATTATCATGAAGGTACATTTTTGAAGTTATGGTCAAAAGAAGCAAAAATTTTCTTATTATCTTCTTTATTTTCATTGATCTTTAATCGCAAATATCTCCATTTGGCAAATATGGACTTATCGGTTTTTGCAAACAAACTCTCCATAATTTCGTATAATACGAACAGTTCAAACAGTTGTAAGTTAAAGCTTCCAATTTGAAACAAACGTGATACATAATCAAAATTTAATCATCTCAGTTAGTCATACATTCATAAGCATGCGTTTGGGCCATTGGGGGTGTAACTATGATTACCTCGTACGGTATAACATTGCCACAAATGTCTTATTTAAAAGGAAATTAGCATTACAGAACCAGGCCATATCTTTTTATTTTAATAATCTAATGTCTCATATCATAATTCCTACAAACACGTAAAGATCCCGAGAGGCAGTTGGTTATATAAAATCTAAATTGTACGTGTGCGTGATAACCGACTTAACATTTTAAATTGTGATCCAGTGCATGAATCGACTTCGTTGTTAGAACAGTGTTTGTTTGTTTGTATTTTTGTTTGTTTGTTTATCTATTCATGTGTTGGTGTGTTTTTCACGTTTCAGAGATTCCTTTTTTTGGGGTGGGGGGGGGGGGGTGGGGAATTACCATTCGGTACATTGTACAAAGAGCAGTGAATGTCCCATTATGTGTACTTTTTTGCAATTAGGACTAAGAACGAATTTGCTGAATCCAAATAACTTGTAGTAGACATGCTGGTGAAATAATACTTTATCACGTAGCCAGTAAGGGAAGGAAGAACTGAAGTCCAGACATGATACCTAGGTTGCTCCACTTTTTGGCACTTAAGGACTTACTAAAAAGCAGAGTTTATCCAGTGCGACCGTGCCAAAATAATAATAATCATGTTTTGTGCCAAGCTAATTACAATAATTGCAGTAATCAGAAAAAATGTAATGATGTGTATGGATATGTGTTATGTAGGCAATGTAATCTGAATATTCGCATTTTGACTTTATTGCTTCTGCCTCCAGAATATTCGCTCCCCTGGTTTTGTTCTTTTTACTCTTACTCTCTCACTAGCTCCCTCTTCCTCTGTGCCTTGGCCACAAATATAGTATCCTCTCACACAAATTCTTTCTTTCATTCTTTCAAATAAATATGATGGTGCGTTAGATATGTTCGTCTTCGCATCTGCAAATATCTATTGCATTTCTCGATCACCTCGGATTACCATGTTTAATAACTTTGTGAATGTATATTTCATCTACACTGGACTTTCGTTCATCGACACAGCTGTTTGAATATACTAGTTCTCATAATACATTATTGAGTTACACTTTTATTAATACACTCTTTCCTCTCAATCACAATCTTACTCGTTGAACAATAGAGATGGAGGTATTACAATGACAGGCATACCTCTAATATGGTCACACAACATATACACACTTTAAAACACACGAAAGTGATGGGAGTCTCTTTGCGCGAACATACCGGTTTTATTCTCTTGATGATTGGCGTTTATAGCGGTACAATCACGTGTTTTAAGATACCATGATTTTATCGCTACTAGGTATAACAGGTTTCGTATGTTTGAATAAATAAACTTACCATAATAAAGTAGGAATATACGTTATTTTGCAAGTATTGTTTGAACATGCCCTGACTGGCTTAAGGACTAGTCAATAATGACTCATGCGGCAAAAACAAAACTGCTGATTAATGCTGATCGAAACTGGACTTATAACTGAGAACAACGAAAGAACCGAGCAAATATAATCGGTTACTAACATCTTGAGATAACGAAAGTCAGATAAAAAAGGCCAGATTTTTCCTTTGAAAGTAATAACCTTGGCATGTTCAAAGTATGATATTGGGTCAATACCGTCCTAGAATAAAGAATTAATGCATGTATATTCGAGATATCGAGTTTGCATACTATTAAGCGGAAAAGGTAATTTATTTGTGAATATGTACAATTTGCACTCGAAAATACAACGATTTGTAGTTTTGGGACAAAACGTTCACACAAACCAGAAGTCGTTGCAGTTGCAAGGATACTGTATGAACATATTGGACATATTGACATAATTATTGGAATAAAAAATGAAAGAATTGAATAGGAAAGTAAAAACAATATTTTGTAGCATTGTATTTTAATTACCAGCAATGGCAGATCTGATCATGGAAAATGAATCTGACTACACTGTACATGACTATTTAAAAACGGTCGTGACTCGTTTTTTCTTCTTTTGCTCGCATTTGATATCATGAATAACTTCTGCATGAATTCGACAATTTGCTGATTGCTTTAATGTCTGACAACGCTGGGTGAAGTAAACACACACACACACACACAAAAAAAAAAAAAAAACAAGTCAGGAAACGGCACACTCGTGCATCTTATGAACATGTGATCAAGTAGGATTGTCAAAGTTCATTGTAATGACACAGTAACTTGATCAAATCTATCTCTACGGTTATCCAGTGTCACATTAATATACGAGACAAAAATGAACCATCCTCTCAAAACGAAAATGAGTATTCCATAAGTCGATGATGAATCCGTTTACTGGTCGAAACTCTGCACCTGAAAAGAAAGAATTTGAAGACCAATCAATTTCAGGCAGGAATGTACATTATTTTGTCTATTAAAATCATTACTGTAAAATCTATAGCTGCAAACTATTGTGTAATATCAAAGTAAGTTAATACAACAAACTGTATATAGCGAATTACAATGATCACAATGATCGCTATACTGGCGCAAGATCCCTCGTATATGGATTACGATGTAAGTCACCTTCACTGAAAAAGATTATATTTCCTTCATGTTGTACTTAAAATTTGGTACTGGACCGCATTTACGTAATGGCACACACTAAAAAAAGAGAAAGATATTACACATATGAAATTAAATCATTTAAACCTTGACAACCAAACTATATTTTTTCATTCAAGCTAAGGTGAGGAGACGCGTATGTATTATTTATATAATTTATGTTTATTATTACATTACATAATATCTACGCCTTGAAAACAAGTTGCTGATCAACATTTTAAACATGATTTTCTACTCTGGTGAAGTGCAAGTTGAAGGGTGTTGGTGCTTTCTTGTGGCATTGTAGTCTGATCATCTTTTAAATACCTCGTCCGGGGGGAAGAATGTTCTTCTTCTGTTGACGTAAGCGACGCAGACGATTACGGAAAGGAAGAACACGACCACAAGAAGAGCGTAAGTTGTCGACGATCGATGAAGAGTTCCTTGACGCTGAAATTCTGCTATTATTTCCACAGCTTTTACGAGTTTATGAAAGACAATGAGACAAATGCTCACTTGTCCGAAAGACATTATTAAGCAAGGTTTCGGAATATGCTACTTTGATAAATGTAGAAGGTTATCAATCGCAGGCAAAAACGTGCTTGTTCATTAACTTGATTACAGTCGGGTGGGGATAATAATAGTAGAGATAGAGTAAGGATATCCGATGAAGGAGACCTTTTGTGTATTAGCGATCATTCAATATTCTACTGTTTCATGATATAATTGATGTCTTTAAACAAGAAAATGATAAATCTTCATGTAAGCAATGTTTATAATGGAGACGAGTACGAGTCTGACACAGAATCGAACCGTTGTGAAAATAGAGTACAATTAAATTGTCGTTTTCGTTCACATCCATTGTCCTTACTTTAATTTCTTCTACAATTTTAACTTCATTTGATATGACATTGTATGATTTTTCCCTCACTTCTCATGCGTCAGAGATTAAGTGTACATCGATCAAGAACGTCCTTGAAGGCCACTTTTGCGCAGAAACTGAACAACGTAATAAGCATGGAAGATATTTTTAATCTGTGAATATTTTTGAGGACTGCCAATTATTCAACATCTCTTCATTGAAAAATGTATTATTCGCGCACGCGTGTTCATTAGTGTGTGTATGTGTGTGTTTTGTCGTAACATTTTGTTATGGAATGTTTTAGTTAAAAGAAAGACACCCACAATATTCAAAGTATTGGTGAAATTGTTTTTTTTTTTTTAGATAATGCATGTGTTTATTCTGCTTTAGATTTCTTTATATACCAGCTTTGCAGTTCGTATGGTGAGTATTTTTTTTTTTTTAGAGAGAGAGCAAAATAAAAAAAAAAAATCATCTTAATAAATCGCGGAATATTCAGATATTACCCAGATATTTGTTTTACTTTGATGTTGATTGGATGATACCATGGACCTAATACAATACGCACATGGACTGTACACGGCAGTCTTTCTTTGATGTAATGATCGTCACCGACACCAGTAGTCCTTTTTATGTGCATCTTAACGAGTACATTCAGGTGTCTGGACAATGACGATTGTGTAATCATGTATCGTCACTAAAAGGATCGTTTCCCTCATTTCACTCTTGTTTCGCGGATGTGCCCTTTTCAGACGGAAATGTCTTTGAATAAATACAAATGATGAGGAGAAGCAAACCTGAGATCATGACAAATTTTGTGCCAAAAGATGGGTAATTGCTGATTCGCACATTCGCATAAAGACCTTGCCTAATGGCAAGATATATCTGTTCTCTATCATTACTCTGGAATAAGCTGGAGAAAAGTGAAATATTGAGATCACAGATTACAATCACTTTGCCATAAAGTTAGGTTTCTTTTAAAAACTGCCTGCTTCTCCCAAGCGAAATTGCTTGAGGTATGATTTCCTAACATACATCACAACTGCACATTCACTTTACTTGATTTTTGTGAGTTACTTTCTTCTGCGCATATACTTTTAGATTTCTCGAATCTTCGTCTTGTTCTTCTCCCGGCTTGCTGGCGGTGACGATCATGGGATCAAAGCAGTAAAGCATGCTAAAAATGTCTTTGTGGCGCTTTTGAGATGTACGGGTGCATGAATTAATTAACGATACAATGAATGTCCATGTGTAGTAGGTCCATGATGATACTGACGTGATGATCTCTATTACTATTAAATTCCCACTGCAGATTGTAAAGAACACATTAAGATACACATGAGAGGATCTCATTTGCAATGTACATGTTAATCCAAATACTCAAGAGTATGATACACATTATTGGTAAATATTGGAGACAGCTTTGATTTAAAAGCCTTTAGGGTTTTATGTAGTAGCCTACCTGAAGGGCAGAAGGTCTTGGTTGTAGTGGTGGAGCCAAAATCGTTCCATCCCGTACAAGAGACCTCGGTGCCCCCGTTGGCCCGAGGGGTGAAGGCAGTCGACGGCGAGCGGGAGGATGAGAGAGTGACGTTATCGGCTGTGATGAGGAAGGTATGGATACCAGGTGTCGGCTGGTACTCCTCGTCGATGTGACAGACCACTGTGTAGATTTTCCCATTGTTCTCTCCCACGCGCTCGTTGAACTGAACATCGATTATGTCATCTATTATTTGATATTACGTAAACGATTAAGGTAACCACGCTTTTCGAAGATGAGACTATAGAGTCTAACACAGTTAGTAGGATAAGACAAGACACAGGTACGAGATCTATGTTTGTAGAATATCATGTGAGGGTATTACCTGCTTAGACTAGCATATCGTGTCATATTTGAGATCGAAACTTAGCTATATCTATAGTGTAATGATATTCGTAGTACATTCTTACATTGACAACCTGTATCATTAAAGTAGAAATTCTGAATTTACCTCTAAAACAGTACAGATCCGTTGAACGCGTTGATCCACGTCTGTTCCTTCCTTCACACATGATGTTGCTACACTTGTTGGGACGAGATTCCACAATCGCAGACGGGACACTTGACGATGAAATGGTCTCGCCGTCAACGGAGATCTCGTATGAGTCGATTGGAGGTGTGGGTTGGTCACGTGGTTCGATGTGACACGTGATCACAAGGTTAACCTCGTTTGCGACTATCTGCTTTTCAATCTGCAGAGTTATGATGTCTTCCCCGGGAGGATCTGAATTAGATATCATGAAGAAATTCAAACCAACATTTATATAATATTGACTGGCCTCGAGGGAGATACCAGAAAATATTCTTTCAGTGCGGGCAATATTTATCTGGTATCTCCCTCAAGGCCAGTCAATATCATAATTATTACCTATCCCCTAGATAAATTAAGAAAATATGTGAATACGGCTATACACTATGATATAGATCAAGCCACATTTGACTACCTGTAGATCATCAACATGTCGAATAATTGAAAAATTTTTCATCAATGTATATCATTCAACTCCAACTTCAAAGATACATATGTAGTTGTAACAGGCAAACCTCAAACATCTGAACGCTTTTACACTTTATTTTTTACTTCTGTTTAAATTTGGAGAGTTGTAAAACTAATGGTCACTCTGCAATTATTGAGCACAAATGGACTAGTCATTGTTTGACGCGTAGTGCTGCTGTAAGTGGTCGACCTTGTACGAGTTGATTTATCAGCGTTCTTCTGCGGTGCGTGTAACCGACACCCAGCGACGTCCTGGAATGTTTTCTTTCCGTGGTCGATCGGAATGTTTACATTTAATACTCTTTCTCTTCCCACCTCCCTGTGTAAAGTGAATGGCGAAAACCGGAAGACTGCACTGTTTGCACACATTGTTTTGTGTACGGTGTGTGTAACCGACACGTAGCGACGTGGCGAAAACCGGCAGAGGCGAACGAATATTGCCTGCTGACCTTTAACCCTGCAAAATAACAACTGCTGACCTTTAACCCTGCAAAATATCAACTGCAATTGCCTCGCAAAACTACCTCGTATAGGTAATAATGTATATTATTATCCATATCTATTAGTGGTATCATACTTTCACAGTGTAAACATAAGAATTAATACAAACACCGGACATCAAAATGTACTTAACACCGTGACAGCTTTAATTTTGCATTGGTATCAAACTTGGTTTAAAACATCATACATTTGAGGACATCTCGCATTCCTCAAGAAAACTATCCAAGGTTTAATTGTTGAGTGCATAAATTGTTGAATACTTGTATGTTATATTACTTATACGGGAATAAAAGGGATAATCTACACTTCTTACTCTTGTAAAGTTAAAAATATCTGCAGTATCGGGGAACCCATACAAGCATCTTTATGATCGTTGTGTTAGTTGGTTCGTTTCGGTCAAAAATATCCTGTTCTAAATCAAAGACAGTGACATAATGAGACTATCGTCCGTATGTGTAAGTATGAAAGTTAAAAGATTTTGAATACTCATTAATGCTCATTTAACAAATTACAACTATTTTCACTGAATACAATGATTATGCAATGATGTTGATATACATCGTCATGACACCAAATAATGCTAATGAAGCTTTGAGAATATGTATACATGTGGTTCATTTGTATTCTCGATGTTTATTTTTTTCCTTCCTGCTCAAAGCTAATCTCGTCATTTGTAGCACCCCAGGCTTTTTAATACCCCAGTCAATAGCAAAAGACTTGATCAATACAAGTTACCTGTGGGACAAAATTCATTCACTGTAGATGTCGAACCAAGTTCATTCATGCCAATACACGTGACGTCCGTGCAGCCTGGAGGGCTTGGGGACACCATGAACGATGACGAGCTCGAATTTGACACTGTCACGCTTCCAACTTTGATCTCGTACCATTCGATAGCAGGATAGGGTTGGTCGATGTCGGTCACGTGACAGGAAATGGTGAAAGTAACTCGACCACTGTCATCCAAACCTTCGTCGAACTCAATGTTGATGATATGACCACGCGGAGGATCTACCAACGAATTTTACAGTTATGTATCGCTTAGGTTTGCATGGTGAAGTAAATGAGGAGAGAGGTTTGCTGTAACACAATGTGCTCGCAGTCCTTACAGGGATCGTTTCTTGGCAGCGGAATGTTACAGAGAAGAAATAAAAGGTCAACCATTTTGAAGGAGAACTATCATTACGTCATAATTATCAGAAATAGCCCACGCTTCAAAACCAAAAAAAAACAAACAAAACAAAACAAAACAAAAAAAAAACCCGTGTCCATGAAGAGGGGCATTAAGATTTAGACTGGAAAGGAGAATTTGAAATGGCGGATACTTCATCTAGTAAGGAGATATGAGCAGCCATGATAAACATTCAAAAAATGCTACAACACGTTGGTTTATCCTGTCCTTTCTTTTTCATACATGTATTATATTCCTATGTAAATGCATTGACATATCTCCATGCATAAATCGCACATTGCTTGCTACGTGTGTGCATTTCATAGCCGGAGCTAATATCACTGCACATAGGACACAGTTCATGTACATACATGTACATTGAAAATCTTCAAATATATCTATCGACACATAAGGCATCATGAATAGGTGTAATTTTATACGATGAAACGAAAGAGTCTTACTTGTGGGACAGTAGGTTCTAACAGAAGTTGCCGACCCGATGTCATTTTCACCAATACACGTGATATTCGTGCAGCTGTCCGGTCGAGGAGATAGGATGAACGAGTTGGAGGTCGACAATGTTTGACTATCTCTCTTGATGACGTAGCTGTCAATAGGCGGGAATGGTCGAGTATGGGAGGCTATCTCGCAGGATATAGTCAAATCAACGTGACCACCAACCTCCCTAAGATCCCCCGACTCATGGAACTCAACCTGTATAGCATCATTTGGCGGAGGTGCTGTACAGGGAAACATAAAACATCGGAACACGATTTTTCAACATTAAGAAACCTTCAACTACACTTAACAACAGAGCTTAAAAGGTATTGTAAGTTTGAAGTCAAAGAATCCTCCTGAAGACTTGTTTTAGCATTTTAGTCGTATTGATTTTATTCATGGTATATTGCGTAATGGACTGTTTTCAAGACCTATCAGCATAATTGTATTCAAGCTTCAGAAGAAGCTTTACTGATTGTATCATACCTCGTGGGCAATAGATTGATGTACTCGATGTCGATCCCAAGGCGTTCGTTCCTTCACATGACAGTTCGATGCACCAACGAGGCGGTGGAGAAAGGCGAGTAGTAGGAGAAGATGACCGGGAGCGTATGACGCCATCAGCTTTGATGACGTATGAATTGATAGCGGGCTCTGGCTGGTTCTGAGGGATCACGTGACATTCAATTTCCAAGGAAGACCCCTGACCACGTGTCTTAATACTAATCACACTATCAGCAGGGCCATCTGTGTATTGGTAACAATTGGATTGCCATCAATTTCTGTCAACACTTAAATACATCAACTCAGAAAATAAATATTTTGTTGTTTATCGCATGCTTGAAATTCATGTAAGCATGCACATTCGTGTACAGACTAGGCAAACGACGCTGGCCTCTCTTCGTAGGACTCAATATGTGACTGCAAATTGTGTCTGCGTCGAAGCAACGTCTCTAGCTACCATGTTGCTATGTTACATGCATCAATTTTGGTATGCATACTGATAATATTGTGTATAGTTAATATTTAAAATAAACAACTTCTTGATACTGTTTTGGAATAGAACAGCTTCACTCTGAAATAATATTTACATGATTAATCCTTTCTCTAAAACCTTCGGAGCAACTACATTATGTCCATAATTATTGATACACTCTATACCCACAAAAAGAATAAACTCTGCAAGCAAGATGCTACAAACGAATGATCTATGAAAACATTTCGTTTCTTGCATACGTAGAAAAAAAAAATATATATATACAATGTATATATATGTTGCGGGAGCCAATGATAAGGATGTTCTATTAGTCTGTAATAAACGTGACTTGCCTCTCGAATAGTGAGGTACGCTGATATATCCTTTTCACAGTGTGTATTCAAATTTGCTATATTTCATCTATCAACAGAAGAGGAAGAGGGGGATCATCCCAAAAGACCAACACCCACAAGTTATACAGCCCAAGAGTTTGACACTGAAAAAAGTCCACTTGAGTCACATAGCAAATGAGTTCATCACAAGGATTGTAAAATCTCCCCACGAGTTCGACATTGAAACACGTGTCGGCAACAATGTGTCGGTCTCGTGGGCCTTTTTTGCTTTTGTATAGAACTCATGGGCTGTATGACTCGTGGGATGTCTCTGTGAGGTTTCTGTTTGAGTTCACAGATAGCTGCAGCATTTGTACACTTAGACAAGTCAATTTACCCCCATTGCCAGGTTCTTTGGAGGGAACGTTATGCCGTCAGGTCCACGATTGCTTGCTTAACATAAGACTGATGAATACAGTTTAAATAGCGGGTTTTTTTTTTTTCTCTCTTCCAGTGTGTTCCCTCATGTTAATCTCTAGGAATCTTTTTTTTTTAATTATCATATTATAAATCTTGCTTTCTCGACTCAGCTGTCATTTTTTGCACATTATAATAAAAGAAAAAAAAACTCTTAAATTCTATGTTTCTATCACTTACGCTGAACTTTTTTCTTAAGTTTGCCCATGTGTGACTGTACATTACACAAAAAATAAAAAGTAATGAACTTTTTTACGTCAAGAAAAACACGCTTAGTCTCTCCAAAGTTGTCACACCCACATACTTATACACACACACATAGATAATAGAGTTGAGATAGGCCTACAGGCGCATTAGTTTGTAAGGAAATAATTGTATTAATGGTAAAGATTAAAAATTGTACTTGTTGGGTTAACTGACTTTTATGAAATTTATAGATGATGATCATTATGATGATTTATAGATTTCATGATGATTATGGACCATCTCGCAAAAAATAATATGTTGATAATTATGGACCACTTATGTCACATTTTGTCGACTATTTGTAATAATTTGTAAAACGCACGGGTTTTTTCCGGGTTTTTTTTTTTAAGTTTTCAACCGAACTAGGATCTCGTATTTGCAATGTTACAATGAAAGTTCTTATGAAATGTAGGGAAATTCATCTGCATTCCCTTAGCTTATTGCATGGTGAGATATGGGATGCGTCTGTTGATGGCCCTGATGGAGAATTTTGTGGTCTGGGCAGTAGGCCTACTCCTGAAGATCCGATGTAAATACCGTTTTACACAACAGCATGCTTTTCTTTCTGACACTTTCTTCAATTGTCAAACAACACGATTATACACATTTTCTTGATATTAATCACTTGATTTCTGCAACTCATGGGCGTAAATCCGGGGGGGGGGATGGGGGATATATCCCCCCCCCCTGAAATGGAGGTGGGGGGATGGCCTGTACAATCATCCCCCCCCCCCTGAATTTTGAGGGGGGGGGGGGGAAATGGAGGAAGCAGAAATGTGATTGTATCAATTTTGGCATATTGCATGACGTTTGTACGCCGGCCTTCAGACAGGTAACAGAGCTGAACAGTATTCTATCTTGTAGGAAAATGTATACATAATTTTCTCAAGCGCTCGCTCGCGATTAAAGTAACATCGACATACACTGTAAGGTATGGCTCAAACGTTGACAACATCAAATACTATAGGCCCAGTGGCGTATCTAGGGGGGGGGGCAAGGGGGGCACGTGCCCCGGGCGCCACTCCTTGGGGCGCAAAAAAAAAAAAAAACGAAGAAGAAGAAGAAAAAAAGAAGAGAAAAAGAAAAAGAAAGAAAAAAAGAAAAGAAGAAGAAGAAGAAGAAACTCACCGGAAGGGGGGGGGGGGGAGGAAGAATGGTGGGGGAGGGGGGCAGAAAACCAAATCAAAAAAAGATAAAAACAAAACATAACGATGACTCGGACAAAATGACAATGTTTATTGTGTTCACACAAGAATTCCATGTTATGTAAACTGAAATACAGTTTTCGCTCGCTCTCTAAATTTTATATAGAAGAAGAAGGTAAGAACAAAATGTGATGATGACGCGGACAACATGACAATATCTATTGTGTTCACACAATCATGTAATTTTATACTTAGCAGGCAAAATGTTTCACGGAGCAGCGGCTGCAATTTCTGCAATTTCGTTCTGAAACGATCGCCAATTGGATCAAAAGAAGGCGCAAACGGTTTCAAACATACGGGGGGGGGGGGGACGCCAAAAAAATTAAACAAGATACGAACAAAACGTAATGATGACGTGGAAATATACAAATTTCGGCTCACTCGCTCGTACTAATTTAGAGTATTTCTTCCAGCCCTCAGTTTGTTGGTAAAAATCGTTTTCTATAAGGCCGTCACTATATCTTGATTAGAATTGTAAGATTTGATAAGCAAAAAACGACAAGAGTTCCATGTTTTGTCAGCTGAAATACAAAAATTTTCGGCTCGCTCGCTGCGCTCGCTCGCCAAAATGTATCAAAACAAAAAGGAGATAAGACCAAAACGTGATGATGATGACGCGGAAATATACAAATTTCGGCTCACTCGCTCGTACTTATTTAGAGTATTTCTTCAATTCCTCAGTTTGTTGGTAAAAATCGTTATCTATAAGGTCGTCACTATATCTTGATTAGAATTGTAAGATTTGATAAGCAAAAAATGACAAGAGTTCAATGTTTGGTAAGCTGAAATACAAAAATTTTCGGCTCGCTCGCTGCGCTCGCTCGCCAAAATTTATCAAAATTCATTACATTTAAATCACCCTCAAAAGACCCCTTTTATGGGCTTGAAAAGCATATCATGTGGACTTTGCTTAAAGTCCCTACCGGGATGGGGTTGGGGTCGAACACTAGTCTTTTTCAGAAATTAGGGGCGCAATTTTCGCGCTTGCCCCGGGCGCCGTTTTCCCTAGATACGCCACTGTATAGGCCTACATGTAAACATGCTATGACGCGAGTAACTGGGGACTATCTGCAAAATATGGTCGAAAACAAACAAACAATAACAAAAACTATATCGCCATAATTGAACCCCCTCCATTTCCTGAATCATTCCTGAGAAACGACAGTGACTAATGACTCAGTCAGGATACATCTATGGGCATACCCAGGGAAGATCAGGGGCGTCGAATCTATCTCGGGGTGGGGGCGGGGCGGGGCAAAGGGGCATTTGGCCCACCCCTACGGAAGTGTTTAGGCAGACAAATCATTTATCCCCCAAGCAATTCCCGAGATGAGGACAAATCTCGAACTTTCTTAATGGAAAATTGTCCAAATATCGCCAGAACTATGCTCCAGATCGTTGTATTGCGATCATAAACATGCAAAAGCTCCGCTATACATGATCCCTTTCGATAAACTTTGTACACTTTTGACATTGACGTATATTTCCCTAATTTATCAAAGAGTGTGCAGCAGATCTTTCACTTAACAAAAGCAACCTCATATACAGAGGCGTCGATGGGGGGGGGGGGATGGTTCCCCCATAAAAGTGGGACAAACAAAAGCGAAAAATATAGCTACAAACGGCAGTTTAAACGGCAGTTTTTGGAGTGTAAAAGGTCAAAATTTTAAAGGGACACAGTCCTCACGAAATTTAAAAAAATATGTTGTTATTGGTACCTCCAATGAACTACTTTCACCAAAAACAAACTTTCAAATCACCAAATAAGCTCGTACATTTTGGTTGAAAAAGTGTGACTCTGCATGGTGAATATGCTAATGAGCAAGTCTTGGCGGAGAGTCATACGTCATCGATGCACAACTCTTCCCAGCCGTGTTCTGCTCGTTATCCGTACGCTCCCTAGTTTACCCGGATGCATGAAGACGTCGGTGGCTACTCCGACTCGTATTTGACATTGTTTCTACGTTGTGTGTGTGTGTGTGTTTGTGTGTGTGTGTATGTATTGTGTATTATATTCGCACGTGTGGACGGTACAACTAGATGATAGATCTACGGTAGATACGCGTACGCACCCCGTACGCGGTTTGCCCTTCGCACTTTTCCAGTCTCAAGCGCAGCTGCAGCCCTGTCGCCGCTCATGCATGTTCTATAGTACGTACAGAGTGTACATGATTGTCGGTAGAAACGATTCTACACCGGCCTGCTGCTAGCTAGTACACTATAGGGGCGACCGCATTCAGCGTCGTCTGGTCAGGCTATCTTACATCAGCAGTTTTGCTCGAATTGTGCAGAAAATTTCCCAGGAAAATCCCTTTATTCCGTCCCAGACCCACAAAAGTATCGTGAGCTGTATGGCTGGGAAATATCGGTACAACGATGCCGAACATTAGAAACTTAGGGCCTACAAAATCTCGAAATCGTGTTGTGACCTACCTGTGCGTGGACAATTTGAGAAGCGATGTTTTTACGTGGACCGGCAGGCTGTGGCCCTCGGTTATAAACCGAGAAAACTCCTAAAACCAGATGCAATCCCGACCATTTACTCACATGAGTTATAAAACAGAAACACCTCGAGCATCGACTTCGAAGAGAACCGAGGGAAAAAAGCGTAGAGAGGTAAGGGAAGTGGCTAGCTATGTTTAATTTACCGTGGGCCTGCAGCCGGGGTTGGACTGCAGTACAGTGCCACTGAGCTAGCTGCTGCCAGTGCCGACTGGACATGCACGGCAAAGTGGAGCGAAATCAAATCCCTACGACCCCCTGTGTTTACCCTTCCCGGCTCACGTCATATTTTTTTTTTTTTCGAGGAAAGGCGATTATCTGACTACTTACAGAAATATTGAGATACAAACAATATTTTCTTTGAAGAATTCGACTCTCTCATGCACAGGTTATCTTCGGTTTGAATGCCAAAATCAACTGGACGGAGTCGAGTGTACTGTGTATACATTGGTATGGTAAGGATTTGCGCGCGAGAGTGGTTTCTACGCTAAGAAGTATGCAACACGGACGGAAGCTAGAAAAGGACCGTGCCTATTTGATGTCAAGTTCATGGTATATTTGGTTTAAAAATACATATAAATTTATGTACAATATTAATTTTTCGTGAATTATATATATCTAAGCTTGAAATATTTTGTTTGAAATTATAAAACCACAAACTTTCACATTATATGATAAAATTGCAACTAATCATTTGAACACTTAAATTGGTTTTTAGAGGCACGGCTGTCAACTTGGTGAGTAGGGCATGCACTACGTAGCATCTTTTTGCCGGCTCTTACACGATCGCTTGCAGGAATTATTTTTCAAAAATCGCGTAAGGAGACAATTTTTGATGTCCAAGCGTATAAACTGGCGAAAGTTTATATTTTTTACTCTTCTTAATTATCAGTAAAGTGAAAACTCAGGACTGCTTCCCTTTAAAGCTCGCTCGCTCCGCTCGCTCGCATCTAACCGCTATGCCATTCTCTTGATGTTGCTGCCAGTGACTGACAGCAGTTGCGCTCGATGCGCCCCCCTTAATTTCCAAAGCGAAAAATATAACTACAAATGGCAGTTTGGGGACTGTAAAATGTCAAAATTTTGAAGCTCGCTCGCTTCGCTTGTTCGCATTTTAATCATTATTCAATTTCCCTGATGTTGCTGCCAGTAATTGCCAGCAGTTTTCGCCCGGTGCGCCCCCCTTAATTTCCAAAGCGAAAACTATAGCTACAAACGGCAGTTTTGGGACTGTAAAATGTCACAATTTTGAAGCTCGCTCGCTTCGCTCGCTCGCATTTAATCATTATGCCATTCTCCTGATGTTGCTGCCAGTAATTGCCAACAGTTGCGCCCGGTGTGCCCCCCTTAATTTCCAAAGCGAAGAATATAGCTACAAACGGCAGTTTGTAGCTCGCATTTAATCGCTATGCCATTCTCCTGATGTTGCTGCCAGTGATTGACATCAGTTGCGCCCGGTGTGCCCCCTTAATTTCCAAAGCGAAAAAATACAGCCACAAACGACAGTTTTGGGGACTGTAACGAATGTCAAAATTTTCAAGCTCACTCGCTTCGCTCCCTCGCATTTAATCATTATGCCATTCTCCTGATGTTGCTGCCAGTAATTGCCAGCAGTTTTTGCCAAGTGCGCCCCCTTAATTTCCAAAGCGAAGAAATACAGCCACAAAGGACAGTTTTGGGGACTGTAAAGTATCAAAATTTTCAAGCTCACTCGCTTCGCTCCACTCGCATTTAATCGTTATGCCATTCTCCTGATGTTGCTGCCAGAAATTGCCAGCAGTTGCTCCCGGTGTGCCCCCCTTAATTTCCAAATCGAAGAATATGGCTACAAACGGCAGTTTGTAGCTCGCATTTAACCGCTATGAAATTCTCCTGATGTTGCTGCCAGTGATTGACAGCAGTTGCGCCCGGTGTTCCAAAGCGAAAAAGTATAGCTACAAACGGCAGTTTTTAGACTGTAAAATGTCAAAATTTTCAAGCTCGCTCGCTCCGCTCGCTCGCATTTAATCGTTATGCCATTCTCCTGATGTTGCTGCCAGTGATTGACAGCAGTTGTGCCCCGGGGTGCCCCCCCCCCCCTTCATTTCCAAAGCAAAGAATATAGCTACAAACTGCAACTTTTGGACTTTAAAATGTCAAAATTTTCAATGCAAAAAGATTTCACCGTGGGAGGGGGAAACCCCCCTACCATACCCTCCTCCCCCCCCCCCCTCGCTTGCTTCGCTCCCTCACATAACCGCTCCTCCTAAGATCAAATCCTGTCTACGTCGGTGATAGGCCCCATTATTTAGCAGGCCTTCACAGTGAGGTCGCACAGGCGGAGCAAGAGCTGAAATACCGTGATTTAGTCATTCAATAATATATTGTGAATATTTCATTTTCTTATTGCTTTTTTAAAGAAAAGAAAACAAAATTTTCACCAAAAGTGTGCACCAGATCGCTGAATTTCAGGTCTGAAAATGCAAAATCTTCCTCGTGTGGGAGAGGGATACCCCCCCCCCCCATACACACCCTCACCTCTCCCCCCCCCCCCCCCTCCCGTTCGGTCGCTCCACTCCCTCTCACAGATATTTGAAAAAAAAAATGTCTTTATACTTTTAAGGTCTGATTTTCCGCCGAAAGTCATGTGACAAGCAAAAAAAAAAGCAACAAGAACAAAAAGGTCTTCATATTTTTGCTGCCACTTTCCTCCCACTTTATATTTCATGCAAAAGATTGGGACATCCGATCCCTGTAAAGTGTGTGTGTGTGGGGGGGCACCAAGCTTCTTCTCCCCCCCCCCCCCCTTCAAGGCTGCGCCGGTCCTGTTATGGGCTTGTAATCGTGGTGATGGTGACCATCCCCCCCCCCCACTCCTCAGTACGGATTTACGCCGTTGCTGCAACTACAAAAAAAAAGGTTAAATAACCAACGTTACGTGTACGTGTATGGATTTTTTTTTTGCTTTTTACTGTTGTTGATGAAAGTATTAATGAGAAATGCACTGTTTGTGCATCAAGTAGATTTAAATGAGATTTCATCTTTTTTTGTTTTTGTTAGCTGTAAATCTTTACAGATTTTATCACAACTGTTTTAAAACACACATATACACACGCACGCACTCACACATTTATACACACACATAAGCAAATGGCGATGGTATTGGATACATACGTCTAACATTCAGCGTGGCTGATTGTTGAGAACCGGAAATGATGCACTGTAGCGTCTTTCCATGATGAAAGGAGGAAGGAGTGAAGGTCAACACACTTTCGATGTTGTAGTAAGTCTTGTAGTGATAGCAGCGATCCGTGCAGTAATAGGGTTGAGAGTAATAACAACTCCTATGTAGACCTTTGAAACTCTACTTCATCCGGCTCTCCGTGCCAATAGTGTTCATGTATTATTCGTGTCGGAATTGTCACCTGCGGTTCAAACGGAAAATATTATATCAAAGTATATTTCCTGGATGAATTTTATTAGGATACGCACAGAAATATATGATCTATGGCTGGAGAAAAGAGTATTGAGGAAATGATTTATTGTCAGTATGCAACACTACAAATGTCTTCACATCAGACGGCATGGTTCGCTCATTCTTTATGCTTTTTTACTGACAAAGATGAATGTCCGTGATTACAGTAATAACGAATTCCATTCCAAAGTGTTTCCGTTTTTTTTATCAATCTTGTCACATCATCGATAGGTAAGTAGGAACAGCCGCAAACTGTAGAAGGCGTAGGATCAATATTGTATTTGGGAAATAATACAGAATCGCCATAAAAACTATAAGTGTGTGGAGCCGTTACTCAAGACATTCAGTACGATAGCTTTTATAAGCGTAATAGGGCAGAAAAAATGCAGAGCCTTATTGGAGAATACATTGCATTCTCTAATTACATGCGTTGGTTCTTTGCTTCTAAAACAATATGCAATGCATGTTAGTTTGTCTAAATTCAGTTTCCTCAGCCTGCAAGTCGAATGATGATAATTACGATTTTTGTCGGCTACACTAGTACACCAGAGACGCCGATGAAGAGCGTAATGTTTCTGCCACTGGAACGGGCCAACCGGTGTGAGGGGTATGTCGTGTATGTCGCTCGGTATGTTGTTCGGTTTAATCTCACGCCACTGCTGAATTAAATAAATCAACCGTAAATTCTGCGTAAGGTAAATTTACCTAATCAATTAAGATTAGATAACAAAAGCGATGATTGGAATAGAAGTGAAGTCATTATTACTTAAACCAGAAAATAAATGGTTTATACCTTTTTATATTTCCGAATTTTTGGTGTCACTTCTGTTGTACTGTTTATGTCACATCTTCAATTTCAAAACAAAATCTTACCTCATCCCAAGGTTAGTAATGTCTTATCTTTACACCACAAGCATTCCTGTAACGAATCCCAGACTGGCAATAATCCAAATAACAAACAATCAAAGATTCTTCCTTGTTAGTTTCAGGCTATCCAATGTCGACAATTCAACCTGTATTAATCAAGTAGCCAGATAGAAAGAAACATCATACCTATATTGCAAGATATATCTATCCGTAGTAGTTTAGAAGCCAAGGTTCAGGTGATTTTAAACTCAGATAATAATATTCATTCTGTCGATATCACGACGAGCGGATTTCAGTTTCGTCTTGTCGAAAATCTGTAAGTGTAAGGGTCATGCTATATAGCTACTTAGAATGGTCCAATTTGGGCAGGTTGTCGTCTTCCAATACTCCCAAAGCATGCCAAATAACATTCGGATGGAAAAAATGACTTTTTTCAACGTTCTATCAGGAGAAAGAATAAAACCTCTATATTCAAGACATTCTTCAAATCCTGTTCTTTATTTTACTGTCATCACGCATTCATGTATATTCAATTTTGGAGCAATTAAAGCGTTTTTTAATGTCTCACCGCTATGTGTTGTCAAACGTTACTTCCGTCGGTGTGGGAACATAAATTGAACAATTTGTACTTCATATTGGCGTCATTCAATTTTTTTTTTTTGATCACAATCGACACTAAATGGAACTGGCTGAAAAAGCGATAAAATAACTCAAAGTACGACGACCGTATATCAAAATGATTGTCATTTAAGTTTGGAGTAGTATGGCAGAAATATCCGGCTTTAATAAAATAAATCAAAGCTTATTTTCTGCAAATGGAGTGGCTGCCGCAGCTAAAGATCCATCGTACTTAAACTCAACTGTATCCTTCAAATTGTTTAGGTAATTGCCTTGTATCTGTCTTTGTTTATCTCTTTACTCCGTCCTTCTTAGCACAACATAGAGAAGTCGATTCAACTCTTGCATTTTCTGCCTGAGGAGTTTCCGAACGCATTTACCAATATGACCAGAAAAACAGCATGTTCTTCCCTAAATAATTGTCCATATATGAGTTAATACCTGATGACTAGTTTCACAAGACATGAGAGGTTGTGTTTTGCGTACATTTAAAATAATATCAGTCCTAGGGATTGAAATACGTGGAGTTTTCTGCGACACATGCACTTTACGACACAAAGGTCACTTCCGTCTCCATTGTCTCTCATGAGACTTCCTCGTTCATTAGGTCTTTTGATACTGGTTGTTTGTCTAGAGGTGTGTAATAGGGCATATCCAGTCTCTATGCTCTCTGTTTTATCATTGTCCATTCATGAACTTGTTTTGTTATGTCTCTCAGTATTCTAATTGTTATACTTACAGCATAACCGGAAATCCATTAGATTATACAACTTCCAGACAGATTTATCTGTTACCAAATTAACCTATACAACAAACTGTTTATGTGTAGTCACTGTTTGGTGCATTGGTACATTTATCATCAAGCAACGATGCTACCTCGGCCCCGTAAAGTGTCCGGAGATTAAAAAAAAAAGGAAATCATAATATGTCAAAGTGTTAACCATCCTTCCAGTAGTAAGACATATCGACTGGGCAGAAATACTCCCTAGTTGGCAGGCTTTTCTATAGAAAATTACCTGGTTATATGTCTTTTACAGAAGACGAGCTATACGTATAATGGCAGATGAGTATCATCTTTTCCTAATTATTGCACCGAGATTTCATTTCGCAAAGTTATTCTATTTCATCCGGTCAGGCTATATGACGATTGGTTGCAGTGGAGGTATATTTATCTGCAGGTCGAGTAGATTGAACATTCCCCTGGTAACCCCATCCTTTGTCTTGTCGAGCCTGATTGCTGTTTGTGACCACGCCCTCAGTGATCTGGACGCCGTCCAAGAACCAGCTCGCTGTCTGTGACTCGAGCACTCGATTCTCCGTACACCGCGCAGTGACTTGGCGGTTAGCAGTCAAGGAACTTGGTACGGTGAAAGTCACGGCGACTGTACAGTAAAATAAAACAAAAAATGCAGGGAACACAGGTTCATTCATTTTTAAGTTAATATCAAACCATCATAAATAGAAACTGTACAGAAATAATCCTAAATATGATTTGTCATATGAACTTAAAATTTATTCAAATATGTGTAGAGACAACTTTTTGAGTTAAACATCTTTTTTTCTAATTATGTGATGGTCATGTTTAATTAATAGTAATATGTCTCTTTTTGAATTGATATAACAAGCATTATTTATGAGACGCTGATTAATACACAAACGCACAAAATGATGAAAGAAATTTGAGAGGAAGGTTATCTTACCACAGGAATGCACCAAGAACAGCAACATCCAACACGTGACCATAATCACAGCCATGTCGACCTCCAGTTCAGTGTCCAAATCTGCAAGAATATTGAATGCATACGTGATTAAGTGAATATATATACATACATAATAAAAATTATGAAAATATAACCTGCGTAAGAAAAGCATGATTTAACAAGTTTCTATTGGTATCATTGCAAATAAGGGAATGTATATTTTCAGGCAAAGTTCATCTATAGTTCCTACGTTGCACATGAAGTATTCTTACCAATAAAATGATGCTATTGAATAGTCAGACCATGTGCATTGGGTGCCAACCTCCTGTGAATCTCTGGATCATTTATATTGACATCGGCCTCGAGACGGACACGAAGCAGGGGACAGTGCGCAGCCTCGGACAGAAATATCACTCCGCCTACATTAATCGTCAAGCGTTATGTGTCGGCCGTGTATACTCATAGGCCCTTCATGGCTGTAATAAAAGAATGGTTCAAAACAGAACAAGACAACCATTGCGAAATAAAACCAAAAAAAAAAAAAATCTTGGCTACCAAAGAAATTGCACTAGGTTGTCTATCATTAATCCTATTTATTGCATCAAATTTGAATATTTGACTTTTTGAAAGAAGTGTCTTTTATATTCCATTACCCTGTCCAGTAGTGAAATTTCTATAGGTTTGAGTAAACCGACTATATGTCGCTATTACGCTGGCTTGTCTGCGAACTTCTTCTTCTTTTTCTGGTTAAGTCCGCCTCCTCCAATTAGCTAACGATTCTTGCAGACTGAACTGTAGTACGAAACTGCCTTGTAACAACACCAGGAACAAAAAAGTTGCGCTTTCTGTTTTGATGGGATGGATCCTTATCACGTCACACTTTGTGCAAACGCGGAATGGGTTTGGACACTTATGGTAAATGTTTAAAAAATAATAATTACAAGATAACAACAGAATACAAAAAAAAAATAACTTTCAAGAAGAGGTCAAAATTGCATGTATCACTCCTGTATTTAAAAATGGATCTCAGGAATCGCTCTCTCCCTTCCGTCCTATCTCAGTTCTTACCATTCATTTTACAAAACATGTTATAACCTTGTTTATTTCTTCAGAAATCTGCTATCAATATGGCTTCAGGGAAGGTCATTCTACATCTCATGTTTTGCAATGAATTGTGTTGTATGTATCATAGCAACTAACGACTCTGCTGATGAAGGCGCAATCTCTTTTTTTTTTGGGGGGGGGTGACACCTTAGGATTACAACATTATGCACGTTTCTTGTATACGACCATGATTTTGCCTTAGATGATGAATAATGGGAAAAAGAATGAAAAACCTATAATCCATTATTCTAAGTGTGACTTCTTCACAGATAAAGTATCTTAAGATTTGATATCACCATACGGATTCTATTTTGGTCGACTAGAAACGAATAATATGTGGACAGTTCTCTAAAGATGTGACTTTGCAGCTTATTTTCACAAGTTCACTTTTGTAATGTTTGACAGAAAAATATTAAATCGTAGGCCCTAAAGCTGTATTAAGATCCTTTAATAACGAGAAGTCTCGTATTTTACGAGAAGTACAAGCGGTTAGGGGAAATCAGATGATACGGTATGTAACTAGATACTAAGCAGAAATACAGCGTAGTGTTTCAGTGATAACACTCATAAGATAAACACAACGAAGTCACGTGACAGGATGTGAGTCAAGACTTAACACTTTTGTGGCAAAACCAACAACAAGCAGACCGTTAAGAATTTCCTACCTCCGAGTTTAAATATGAATAAAGTGATTACGAAAAGATGTATGAGTATTAAAGTCCAGAGTTAATTGACGATGACTGAATGCAATCAAGAAATGTATTGAAGTATAATAATCTCGCATGTAAACCCTATAATGAAGTAGTTGATTTACAGAAATGTTTTCGTCAGCTCATTTGCCCGCTTTATAAGAGCAATGCATCAAAGTGTAAGCATTTGAAAGAGTTACTGAAAGTGCACTTGAAATGTCGAAATACATTTTCCCTATTATCATTAGCTCTCTCCCTCCCTCTCTCTCTCTCTCTCTCTCTCTCCTTCTCTTTGTCACATACGTATACAATGTATACATGGATTCAGACAGAGAGAAATGGATCCATAGGTACAGGCCCAGCCCTATCCAGTCTTTCTCTTTCACTGTATTATTGTTACATGGTATATACACAAAACCATTCATACGAAGAGCTTGTTCGCAAAGACCGATAAGTATACTTTTGAATATTTTGAAGTACGGTCTCTGTCATAAAGTACAAAATAATACCTTTTAAATGATATATCGGTCACTACTATTATAAAGGTACATTTTTAAAGTTATGGTCAAAAGAAGCTAAAATTTTCTCATAATTCTCTTTGGTTTTCTTGACCTGTAATCGCAAATATCCCCATTTGGCAAATATGGACTTATCGGTTTTTGCAAACAAACTCTTCATACGGTCTTTCTAATACATACTTAATCGATTATTACACACGTATTTCTAAATTCATTGCATTATAAAGTCAAATAAAGCATTGATGTCTCCATCGTCCCGGGCTATCTTTCCCTGAATTGAGACGTAAAATGAGTCCTCGCTCACAAGACAAGTAACCTAGTACTTCATCTGTATCATCATTATCACTTGTCTTTGGTCGTATAGCCTATAGATGTTATCGTCTGAGATGTTATTCAGCGCTCGTCGTATACGACTTCAAACATAATATTGTCCTAGGCGATGAACAAATTCTTTGACAGGATATTCCCATCAGTGGAATGTCTTGTTCTCAATTCTTGTATTAATTTGTATCTATTTATTTATATGATGGAATAGGCAAAAATATTGACAAAAAGAAAGCTATGTTTAAAATCAAAGAGGATATGTTACGCTGGGAAGAGGGAAAAGGTAATGCCTTGTCTCAAATTCCAACCTTAAATAATTTGAATAAGTTATAAGATAAATTCTTCAATAAGTCGAAGTACTGTAGTCCCTGAATGGTCGACATATTATCTGTATTCCTTTCTTGATGTTGCATTGGTCCCATAATGATACAACGCATCGCGTAAGAACTTTAAACAAGGTAAATGCACCAGCTACCTCCCCCAGCTGTATGCCCCACTGATAAGTGGAGAAGTGGACAAAATTATATCCTGTATGGTATAATTTCATTTGTTTGGAAAGCAAGCTTATGAACAGTTAGGCGACAACTATACTTCCTCATTAGTGTTATTGTGACACTCCACTGCTAGAAGACACGACATTGGACACCGGTCACTTACGTGAAGTACGTCTTAAAATCAATATGAACATGACACAAACGGCAAATCGCGTCTTCCTTCAGTTGTGTTGTAATAAGAGATTTTATAATCATTATTGTTCACATTGTATGTGATGTTCATGACAAGCGAGAGTATTGATGCGCGATATCTCTGACAAAAAAAAAAATAAATAAATAAAAAGGTCATAGTTGCACACCAGCAGTAGGGTCACTGTACCACCCAACAGAAAGGACACAAACCCACACACACACACACACACACACACACACACACACGCAAATGACCAAACACTTAAATGTTGTTTAAAAAAACACAATTCCAGAACCCTTTGTCAATTGCTGGTTATAAACAAGCGCGTCTTTATGTTGGGAAATTTTAACATTTCACCACCGTACGAAATTTTATGTCGAGATATACTGTACATCATTTCAATGCTACGTTATCACAGTTCCTATAGAGACTGTGTGGGCTCCAATAGATTCCCAGGGACATCATGATTCCATTGCATTGATTATTGTAATGATTGTTGTGCTCCATTGCGGAGACTTCCAATATGAGCTCCCTCGTGGAGACATCATTATGGTATATCTAATATTCTTGTTTGATATCTTTAAGATGTATTATGTTTGATTTATGTCAGTACTGTCTGGGGCAAATTATTTGTTGTATTGGGCCCCATTTTTCTCTCTCTCTCTCTTCTTTCTTCAAAACACACCAACAACATGATTCCATTACACAAACCAGGAGGTGAAAGTAACAAAAGAATCATATCAATCACTGCTTGTTTAATTGTTCCTTTACTTCAGAATTTCAAATCATTTTTCTTTGTGTTTCTTTACTTACTTCATCTCATCATTTTCTTTCAGTACACTCTCTGCAATAATAAAGAAGAAGAAGAAGAAAGAAGAAGATGATGATGAAGCACAAGAACAAGCACAAGAACAAGAATAAGAAGAAGGAGGAGGAGGAAGAGATGATGGCAATGAATATGAAAACCTTTTGTCTTGACGCTGGAAGGGCCAAATACCCATGAAATTTCGACCCTCTTAATGTGTAAATGGAAACAATAGAAGAATCGACAAGAAACCCTCGAAGATCAACACAAGAATGGAGTATAAAAGATAAAGAGAGTGAGGAAGAGATGAGGGAAAGTTCATTTCAAAGTAGGATTTGGTAACACGCCCTCTACGATAACGAATAGGCCACGCTTTAGTAATTTTCTACTGATAGATATTATGATCGGAAACACCAAGAGCTCTGGGTGAATTCCTGACTTATCAATTGACCGTTTAAAAATTAGTTTTTTTTTTTTCCAGTAGCTAAACATGTAATCTTCTGATATAGCTACACCCGTAAAGTCCCCTATTTCCTATATTTAACTTGTGAATGTGTGGGTGCTTTTGTTCTTTTTTTTTTTTGTATGATCGGGCGTCACAACAATTATTGTAAAAATCAATGCAAAGTTTGTACATCTATTACGTATATTCAATTTGATGTATAAGTGTCTGCATTATCACTGCACAATATTTTACGCACAGTGTTAACAATATTATTATCATGTACCCCATAATACTTCTGCCAACTTCTTGGGTAGCCCTAATTTCGAAAGCATTACATAGAGAGGTGCATTTAGCAACGTGTACCAGCAACAGACTGCTGATTACAAGAAGAGAATTATGCTAATTATTATTAAGGTACACACACACAAGCACACATGTATAATATGTACACTGTATACAATGTACTATGCTACCACACACTCGATTTTGTGTATAATTATATTTATGTTTTTTAACGCCTTATTAAGGCACTTTGTTGAGATTTACTTAACCAGGCAAGAGATATTTCATTATAAGTCTGTCATTTACTTAGTTGGCTGATACAACAATAATCTACTTCTCACAACAATGTAACACACAAAAATAAGACAAACAACTGCAATTTATAATAAAAAAAAAAATCTGAAGCTTTACTACTTTTCAATGATGAAGAAGGTTATGACAAAGGTCACCTGTATAAAGTAAATTCTTTAACCGACAGGTAAACTAAGGAGTAGGGGTAAATTAAATTCGTGTTCAAAAACTCTCCTGGAATTGTATCTTTAGATAACAGTACCATGTTATTTCAACAACCTAGAACTGAGGGAACCTTTAGAGCTGGCAAAGTTGACATGTTGTAAATCAAACTTTTATAGTGAAGCAAAACGCGATTAGTTAGGAAATAAATCAATGAATCAATAACACAACGCTTTTCCTGGACAAGACCGTTTTAAGAAATAAATCATGCGTAACTAATCTAATCATGATCAGGACTTCAACAACATTTCATGTGATTTATTGTGATCTCTTTTGATTCACTATAGAATTGAGTCTACAACGGTGTGACTTGTGAGGATACTCTGTGCAAGTAAGATCGTTCATCGTGTCAACAGTTCAACATTACGCACTGGTTCAGTTGGGTAGATATTCCCCTCATTCTGCCAGTTAGGTTGAAAATTTAGCCTAAACTGATTACCCAGCAATGATGATAAGTAATGAATGAATGGTGATAGCACAACTCCAAAATTTACAACAGGCGCTGTTCTTTTATAGCGTGATGCTGACTTTACAGATGCACGTGTATTTACAAATCATCGAATATGCCCGAGTGTGATTGTGACGGTGCTTCGAAGATGTAACTAGGTGTTAAGTCTCTTGAATAGTTTTACGTTTTGTATATGGTTGACTGGCCGGTCTGCAAGGATGCCTAGCTGACACCATGTTGTCGCGAATGCTGAACACACACTCTCGAAAGTTCTACTTTTGCTCTAAACTCAATCTACAAGCAACTCAGTGCGGGACATCGTCGTGTATGATTAGGCTCTTCCAGGCTGTCTTGCTGCGAGTTAAGTCTGTAGTCGCTGTGTTACTGGCCGCCTGGTTAACAAATGAAACAAAGAGAAAACTTATTTCAAAAAATGTTTTGATGTTAGTAAACTGTCCTCAATTATTCATTTCTGTCATTAGATTTTTTTTTTCAGTGAGCAAGGTACAATGTAAATGTACATGTATTAGACCTCTCCAGTCATACTTACCTTAGATTATAATGTATCGTCTGTAATTGATAGCTGCAAAGACAGACAGAGATAGATATGTTAATTGCTGACGTACTGACATGTTTATTCTACATGCCTAGCAAAAACAGTCCTTGGTATGACCAATATTGTAAATACACGAGTTTAATAGAACGAATGAGCTTTCTATCACTTCAATTCATTTCATATGTTTTCATTTATTTCATTTTGTTTATTTCCAACAAAAACGGAATTAGAGAAAATTATTTACGGTAGATATGCATAGTTTTACAAAAAATCAATCCAATGGATAAAGGAAATCCTGTGAATGGAAGTATAATCATGTGCTGTGAATTTTATCGATTGACAACAGAGACGAAACATGTTTATTTCTATTATGAGAAAAACTATTAGAATACAACTATTAACATAAGATCATACTGTGCCATAAATAACAGTCATTGTTAAAATTACATAATAATACATTACATTTATTATATAATTCCTAAATTTTACGAGTAATAAGAAGTATAATTAGAATTCTATTAGTAATAATGAAGTATAAGTCGAAGAGGTTAGCATTTCCCAGGTGTTTAAGGCAGTGAAGTCACATAATGAAATTCAAAGTAGGTAAAAATTCCAGGCAGTCCCAGTTGGCTATAAATACCCGTGTCAGTGAGCAGTAAGCATCTTTTCAAAGAGAATACGGCTTTAGATAGACAGATCAGCAGCACCATGCAGTATTGGGTGCAATGCAGACAAATAGCTCACTGGTCCTTCTCATCATACAGACAAGCAATAAATAAAGCACAATCATTGCTGTTCCAAAGGCACGGAGCATTCTTATACGTATGGACATCTCAAGTCAAGCAATTAAGCAGAACATCAGCATACAGTATAAGGGCCCACCAGTTTTGACTTCTGTACAGTGTTGTAAAGGGAGGGTTCAGAACTGAAGAGTATCGATCAAAATGAGATGCTGGGTGGGAACCTCTTCGACTTATACTTCATTATTGCTAATAGAATTCTAATTATACTTCTTATTACTTGTATAATTTAGGAATTCTATTACGTAATACTCGTATAAGTCTTCAGAGGTTAGCATGTTCAAAGTTCCGTACAGAAGTCAGTCTAGTGGCATAAGTGAGGGCAAGAGGACAAGAAGGATGATGGACAGTTTTCACAACAAGGTTGAAACTTTGGTCATGACTCCTTATGCATAGAGAATGTCTATCGATGGTGACACACATTGTCGCGAACAAGAGAAGAACTCGAGCAAAGTTTGCTTGAGAACCTACTAGTATAAAGGTGCAAGGCATAGGTTTTGAGTATGATATCATTTTGATACCTTGCGTGCTTTAACTGGAGCAGGATTAAGCATGGTAGCGCACAGATAAATAAATCAAATACAATGGACCTCTTGTACCGATTTTCCAATCAAGGCATAATCCTAATCATGTTCCTTAATATTCATGTACATTTGAAGGAAGAATTAGACATTAACCAGTTCATACTCGGCATAGTAATATTGCAGCAATAATTAGAGGCAAGTCCATTGCATTTTGGGTTGATATTAGAGTTTAAATTCATCAGTTTGGTGGACCGAATCTCCTAAACGAGTGGCCGAATAATGTGTCGCCATTTTCCAATGCACAACGTAACGTGATTTATGGTCTTGTGTCTTATCTGACTCGTATTATGACATTGTTCTTAACTGAGATACTAATATACAGGTATACACATGCTATCACAATTTACATGTATCTTTCTAACTCAGCAGAACTGGGAATTGTTGAACTAATGTGGAATCAATTGTTAGAAGGTAGAAGGTTCAAAATGTACCAGCGTTCGTCCAGTCAGTTGTGGACAAGATTTCATTATGACCTTTATACTTCATGCGCGAAAGTTTAGAAGTTGCGGCGCTTCTGTAGCTATGAGCTGAGAATGTGATACCACTTTCATAATATTAGCATCCGTGGATGTCTTATCAGACCAGAGTCTGGAATGAACGCGGGATGACTGTGCTCCCAAATCCTTATGTATATGAACACGAGGTAGGTCCTGTGGTACCCTTTCATACTGATCTCGAAGAACAACCATACGGTACATGTTCCCATAGCAACAATACATTCATACCTAATTGTATGCAGCAGTCAGTACAGTGTACAGGGATGTATACGTACAGCTATTGACAGTATATTAGTTATATTTTAAGTGTTTATACAAGCAGCTGCGAGGGACTGGCTTTCAGCCTCCGCTCCAAGATGCTTGTCGTCACCGATTTGTTGGGATGTTTCGGAGAAATTATGAGTTTGCTTTCTGAACTTGCTCGTTGGAGATGTTCTGTGCATTTAATATACTCATGAAGAGTTGATCGGAACACAGAGTTTAGGGTTGGAGGTAAAAGAAGGCACTTTAATTACCTGGTTAGAGATATACCTTCCATATCTCTAATGTGCAAACGTGGCATCATCTTCCGGTAATGTCATAAGAACTAGATGGCTCAGCATTTGTGTACGTTTTGCCGAAACGAGCTAGGGAAATTGTTTTCGGCTCAAGGCACTGAAGGAATCTATAGTTCATAGGTATCTTGAAACGATAAAAAGTGATTCAAAACAATTGAAACATCCCAAGTGTTGTTGTATTTAGGCTTGCGAGGGTCGGGGTTAGATACGCCCTTCATAAGTCTGACTATAGGGGCTGTTTGCCTATGTCATAGCTCTCGGTTTCAGGTAGTATGGAAGACCGAGCAGGTCTATATGAGTTAATCGTGGAGTGGGCTTTGTTGAAAAGCTATGCTATAGGCTTAGATGTTGACAACGTGTTCTGTAGACGGGTTAAAAAGGATCACAAGATTGTTCAGAATACAGACATTGCTACTGTCTTCAAGCACCCTCATTTGTTTTGTTTATTGGTATTGTCGCGCCATGATGATGAAAGGAGCTTTGCAATGTGCTGCGATGTGTCTACCACTTGTCATCGCTAGCAGCCTGAGAGCACCCATGCAGGCGGCTATAGTGTGAGCTGGAGGCTCGTCGGTGGGTGAGGGTGTGGGGCAAGAATTTTCTCTTGGAGTAATAGAGGTGGGGCTATTCGCATGTTGAGCGATAATGAGACCCATGGCTGCCGCCACCATTGGGGCAGTAAGGATTGCTCAGGTCACCTTGTTCAGTTGAAGCTTGTGGAGGACTGAAAACGTTCTAGGGTAAGGAAAAAGGCATCAAAATTCAGGGTAATAAAACTTGGCTTCCATTTGACATGATGAATGACAGTTGCTAATCCATGTGTAGAGTTTGTGGATTGTGTGGTGAAAAACATGTAAAATAGTAATTAGTTGTTCATGTCTCTGCGAGACAAGCAGAAAACTTCGGAATTATCTACATCTGTTGAATGTGAAGCTGATATCCAATTGCTAGACACCAATTCCAATGTTGTCCGTGAATTCGTTCGGGTCAGATGCTACTAGCTGTAGAAATGTCTGACCGAATTATGAATAAGCACATTTTTTTTTTTTTGTACACGAGCCACACAGGGCTTCAAGACCGTTCTGAATTGCAAGAGGTTCACACACATTGCTATGCGGGGCATTCTGTTAGGCACTCCAGACTCTCTGATCAAAGGAATTGTCATTGTTCAGAATTAACTACTCTCCATACTGAGATGCAAGCATCGCTTGAAATTATCATGCTAATGAAGGTGGAAAATAATTCTTTGTCTTGCGAGACAGCCACCACCAAAGAATGTTTTGTATCGCATGACTAGATAACGACACCAAATTTCGTGTCGATGTCATCTTCTGCTTTACGCAGAGCATTAGTTGATTTATTTTTTCTAGTCCCAAGTGACGAGAATGTAAATTTCTTTGTGGCAGGCATTAAAATCCCGAAATTTGGTTTCGTTGCCACACAAGATTGAATTTCCAAGGGCAGTAACCTTGTCAATCTTGTTCTGAGGAAAAAACTGAAAATCATTTGCTGGGAATTAATATGAGAACCAAGGAAGGTCTCGACGTGCTTTGGGTTGAAACTGGATTTGTCGAAATCCTTACTGAAACTCTTTAAGGGTGACAAGTTGATCATTGGCTTTGTCAAGACACTCTTCTCTGGTGTGAGAAAGAATATGGATATCATCGAAATAGGTGATTGTTCTAATGCCACTACTCACCGAGGCAAAGACAGGTTTCATAGCTTTAAGGAAATTCTGTGGGGTCGAATTAAGGCCAGATGGAAGGCACTGAAGGAATGCAGTGAAAATACTACTTAGTATTTCCATTCGAAAGACTATGCTTGATGAACAAGGTGAACGGATACGGAAAAATATGCACCCTTTGGAGGGGCAAAATTAAGGCCGTAATCAAGCGAAACTGTTCCACTCTGAAGTGTTCGTATCTTACAAATTTGTTCAAGTTTTTCAAATTTAAGATAGGACTTAGACCGCCAGTCTTTGGTAGCGCTAGAATAGAGTTGGTACTCCATGTGAGGAATCTCTCTAGTAGCTTGCTTTGCGAGAATGTTCGGAGACAATTCTTCATGGATTGCCTTTTCCTCCTCGGTAGAATGTACACTTTGTAGAGGAAAGATTCATTGGTATGGGGTTGAAATGAAATTATTGGCTTCATAGCCAAATATTGTGGCCAATATCCAAGGCTCGGGAATTATTTTGACCAGTCATCTGTGGAAAGCTTTAGATTTCCAGCACTGAACGGTTTTGGACAGTACTCATCTTTTTTTTTTTTTTTTTTTTTTTTTTTTTTTGCTGGCTTGCGTAGAGACATTCATGACACACGATGTATGCTTATGTGACACTTGTCAATTTTTCTCAGATGTCTTTCTGAACAACTTTCTACCAAGTGGAATCGACTTGCTGCGCAAGTGTTGTTGAGAAGGGTTGAGAAGGGGTTTCAAGGTACCTCGATGGTGCATGCTCAGATCATACGATAAGCAAAGCCCGGGAGTGTCAGGCCATCGATGGTGACATGAGTTGTTAAAATTCTCGTTGTGTCAATTGCATGGATGATTATCCGTGCATGATCTGTGAATTTCAGAAAGGATTTATCTATGTGGTAGAAGTCCCTTCACTACATTTTGTTGTAGAAGTTGGGAGCTCACAAGACCCAAGGCCTCGTGAAGGAGGATCGCCCAAATTTTGCTCTCGATTTTTTGGTGTGAGAACTGCTTGGGCATTCGATGGAATTGAGCATTTGCTTCGCGATGACTGCCTTCGTGTGACTGCCTTATAGCAAATCAGCCAATTTTTAAATTTGGCCCAAATGAGATCAGAATTTAAGTTAAAATCAAATTTGGTACCAGGCTTTGAAAGAGTTTGGCTGTAAGGACATGGCATCCGGATCAATTCGGTTGTCAAAATGACCATAACCACAAGGGCAGAGTCAAGGCCACCCATACAGGGCAACGCAATCAGTTTTGCCAGGAAGGAGGCTGACATGAGAATATCGTCGTCTGTTGAGCTGCCGATGGGGATGGCTAGCTCGCTGAAGTCTTCGATGGGCGGGGCAGCGCCCCTGTCCCCGCGGACATGGCTCGCATGTCCGGACTAATCGCCGGGAGGAGAAGCTCTCCTGCACCAGCTGACATGGCTCGCATGCCGTGTGTCATGTGCCGCCGCCCTAAGCGGGAGAGTACCTCGGTCTCTCTAGTTGAGCTTCAAGGCGGCCTTCCATGCCATGATCTCCCCGCGGGGATGGGGGCTGAGAGGTAGCGTCGTCTTCCTGATCACTATAGACATTGGAGTTTGAGATGTATAATCAGGGAGGTGTCTCACCTCCCTGGTATAATTCACTGCCGTCACACTTGAAAAAGATGCTTACTGCTCACTGACACGGGTATTTATAGCCAACTGGGACTGCCTGGAATTTTTACCTACTTTGAATTTCATTATGTGACTTCACTGCCTTAAACACCTGGGAAATGCTAACCTCTGAAGACTTATACGAGTATTACGTAATAGAATTCAAATAAAATCTACTTCATCATATATTAACATCATGATGCTAAATCACCTCGGTGGAAGAAGAGAGTTGTTTTCGCCTGATGACGACAGCAACACACACAGCCACTGATAAGATGAAGGCGATCGTTAACAATGCAGCAGTGGTGGATTCCTGGTGTAACACTCCTTCTACAGTTTCCATCTCTGGACATACATTACCTGTTGGGATGCAACACGCGTTGCATGAAGGTATTATAATATTACAGTGTGCAATCGACTTCCCCATAATAATGAGCAATACATTTTGTTGTTAATTTGTTCAGTTATAAGGAAAGTTCGATATAGCGATGTAGAATTTGAAATTATGTTGCGGTTTTAGGAGTGTATTACCTTTATGTCATTTTTTGACAGATTTCCATCCCAAACAACAGATTTGATAGTGTTAGTGACTAGACCTTTATATATTATGTATATATATGTATATATATATATATATATATATATGCAACCTCAATTCATATTAAAACAAAAGCTTATTACCTCCTGGACATATCAGATCGAGTGAAGTACTCCAGCTGTGTACGTTGCTTCCGTTACACATGACATTAACGCACTTGTGAGGACGAGGTGACAGTACGACGGTAGGATGCCATGACGAAGACAGGACCTCACCGTCGATTACGATGTCGAAAGTGTCGAAAATGTCTCCCGGGTCAGTAAGACACGTGATCGTCAGTTTGTTTTCATTCTCTCGATCGTGCGTCACGATGGAGATGATTTCATGTAGACTTGTCGGAACTGAATTGGGAGAAGTTACAGTTATACAAAACTGATCAGGTAATGTGTCCTAACATATATGCACGCATTATAAGCACTTTCAAATTCAATGTCATTTGTTCCATTTTAAAGAAAGCTTAAAGATAATATAAAGTTTTGGTATTACCTCAAAAGTTTCCCTGAATTTCCTTGTCTTAGCTTGTGTTTCAGGTTAAAGTACCTTTCATATAACTAACACTGTGAGACTTACTCGCCCCAAAGTGCTCTCATGTCTTAGTACTGCCCCCCCCAAGAAAAAACGCAGTATCTACATCCAGCTCCATTTCTAAACAACCGAGATATTCACCATTTTATATTTTTGCCAAAGCCCCTGGAAAATATACTCTTTTGAAAAATTCCTTCATTGTGGAATTTTAGTCTATCTAGCTACCAATTTTCCTGGAAAATATCATTTTGTGTTTTTGTTTTGTTTTTCAGTTATTGATGAAAATGTAGATACTTTGGGGAAACCCCACGCAATTGACTGATTTCCCCAAGGAAAAACGCAGTATCTACAATGGAACGAATTTCCCCAAGGAAAAACGCAGTATCTACAGCGGAATGACTAGGATTAATCTTCTGCCATAATTATGTATGCATGTATACATCATTGTTCAAGTATTCTCTGGCCCTGGGGGATGCATCCTCCATCCCCCCCCCCCCCCCCCCCCCCATTTATGCCTCGATTACAGAGCAGGCTTCATAAGATTATTAAATGTGACCTGCTACAACAAAATGGTCCTAAAGTCGCGCACGGTCGAAGCCGTGAAAATCGAGTTTGAAGTTAAAGCATCAAAATTGGTCAAAACTTACGATTTTCTGAATTTGACATATTATCAGAGTCTGACATGTCTTCTATCATCAGTCGAAATTTTGAAGCAAAATGATGAAAGGAAAGACAGAAAAATAGCGTTTTTCTGGGCCATGTTTTTTTTTTGGCGTTTCAACGAAGCAGAAACTGGTTCGCACATTTGGATTGAGCGCCACTCATAGGCTCCGCCCCTAACAACGACGAGAGTGATCTCATTGGTCACTTTGCTGCTTACCACTAACCGAAGCGTGAAGCTCGCACACTGCCCAGTCGACTGGTGCGTGCGGGCGGGTTGCGCTATGCCCAGCCGCTTCTCCTGACATCCTGGTCACTGATTGGTCGGTGAGGAGACCGCCGACGCTGTGTTTGAATGAGCATTTCGGGGGTTGCTAGGGCTTAACTTCTATTGTCCGGAGGTGAACACTCACTTGCGTGTCTCTTGATTATGATTGCGTCGCAAGGAGAACTTTTAGGGCGCTTTTCTCGAAACAGTGATTTCCCAGACGTCTTGACATGCTCTCTTTAAACATCGATATCTCCGCAGCCGATTATTTTCATAAGACGTGTTATATATCCATTTAAAGCAGAAAGATTAGGGAATTGTGTCATGCAATTTTCAAATAATCGACCTCGCCCGACTTTAGGATCATTTTGTTGTAGCGGGTCACAAATAACAGATCGTTCTTGGAACGTTTTGCTTAAAAGTGTGTCCCAGACCGATCTTGCTGTAGGCCTAACGTTACGTCGATACGTGTTTAATGAAGCTTGCCAGGGCTGTAATGTGATGCTACATGGCCTAGCCGCTAACTAGCATCTAACCAGTTTGTTAGAATACTAGATCTAGATCTGTACAGTCTAGGTTACAGTCTGTCTAGACCAAAATAAATCTAAATCGGATGTCTGGACCTAGATCGATCGAGACTAGGTCTAGTTTTTATATCGTTTATTCTAGGCTGGCTACGTAGCAGGCTACACGAGTCTACCGCCTCAGGCTATATATGCACGATGCTCACAGAAAAACAAAAATAGCCTAACGTTAGAACTGCAGAAGGTTTAAGCCCTACACGAGCCAGGACTCTTTGATTAGAAAAAAAAAATACATCTAGAACCGGTCTAGAATGAAGTGACATCCGCTAGCTCTCTAGGCCTATTCCTTCTTGATTGAACCTAAGTTTAACGTCATGTAAATTTGTAATGTAGGCCCCTAACTTTTTTTACTTGTAAGTTATGTAGCATGCAGCATGGCCATGTATGCATTTTACGCAACCCAGTCTCACTAGGGTCTAGACACTGTATAGATCCGATAAGAATTAAAATACAACTTATTCTTAACTGTCTCTATTTTGTCCATTTACCGTGGGTACCTATTTTTCACATGGACCCTAATCTATTGTCAACTATGTAATTTTAAGACAGTATGGTATGGAGTAGATAATTGAACATTGACACTTCACTAGACTTAGGATTCTAAAAAGTGGTTCAGTTTTAGACTTCTTACTACAGGCCTGCCCTAGAGTAGACTAGGCCTATTCAAGTCCTACACTAGATCTTTCTCTAGACTTTCGGAATACGGACCCTGAAAGTTCTGATTAACGTTAAGTCTAACATTACGTTACTGTCTAGACAAGTCTAAAAGACTTACACTTAGATCTAAGGGAGGGTGTAACATATGTTACATAACCTGACGTTTATCCGATACAACACAAATAGATCTAGGGAGCTACACTGAATTGACGGCCAGCGCATGCGCACACAAACATCTTATCCGTTCATGGATTTGAAATTTGTTCGCATGTGATCAATTGTGTGCGCATGCGCTGGCCGTAGTAATCAGTGTATGTAGCTCTCCCCAAGGTCCTCTCGACAGAGTCACATTCAGTCATCAATTCGAACAGAAAGGGACTATTAGCAGAACCAAACGTTGCTCGAAGCCTGTTTTCAAGACATCAACTTAATTGGTAAGTCTTCAAATTGAAGAATTTTGTGGATTTTAAGTTGATATTTACCCGCGATACTAAATGTGTCATGATCCTGAATGCTACAATGCGAAGCCCCATTACGCTATGCGTATGGGGCTGCTGGTCGCAGTAAATTGCATGATTACTAAGAAATGAGAGCACTTTGGGGCAAGTAAGTCTCATAGTGTTAGTTATATGATAGATACTTTAACCTGAAACACGGAAATTCAGGGAAACTTTTGAGGTACCAAAACTTTTTATTATCTTTAATGGCGCCACGTTTTGTTAACCCTGAAGACTAGAAGTTACGTACACTAAAAACACTGCGCATACCCCAAGTCTTTTTTTCACACCTTAGTTCAAACACCTTAGTTCAAACTTCATGATTTTGGCGACGACCGAAGTGGTAAAACTGGTAAAAACTAGTTCAAATGCCACTACATACATATTATGATACTCAAAGGCGATTCCCCGAGTTATGAACCTATACAGATGCACTAGTGACCCAGAATTATGTTACATTTTCCATTATTATACTCCTCTTATGTCTTCAATTATGATATAAACAAGGCTGTTTCGGTCCTTACCTTCATCTGTAGGACAGTATGTCTTTTCAACCGATGCAGAACCAACTCCATTTTGACCGAGGCAAGTCACGTGAGTACACTTGTCTGGACGAGGTGCTATGATAAAGGAAGGGATCTCTGACGACGAAACTATCTCCTGGTCTACCTTTATGACGAATGTGTGGATGGGAGGGTAAGGCTGATCACGTGGTTTCAGTTGACAAGTAACCAAAAGGTTTCCTCCTTGATGGTTGGCGTCCTGTTGTTCGTGAATTCTGATTGACAGGGCGTCTGCTGCAGGTGCATCTATCCATGTATGGTGATCAATCAAGAAACAAAAAGTTTTTGGAGATACTTGGATCGTAATATCAAAATACTTTAGCCGATATCTGCACTAAAATGAGACAAAGTCATACTATCGTCACCAGTGATATCAATGGCTTTGCTGGCGAACTCATGCAAGCAGAGAACGTTTTTAGTACTTTTAAGCAAAATTTTAAGGTCATTGTTTGTTTTATCCTTTCAAGTTGATCGTGATCACAAGAAATATCTCTGCGTCCTCACAATGATGCCTCCCTCGGGTAATAATATTTGTTTGATTAAATTGCTACTTTATTTAGCATTGGAACCTGCAGTTTAATTTTGAACATTATATTTTTCGATTCTTCAAATTCATTACATTTTCAACATAATTGTCTTCTCGCATGTTTCGTCATTTTTATCGTCATTGCCAAATTGTATCTAGCTTTTATTATTACTACGGAGCCTAAATCCTACAAATTTTTGCTTTTCAGTAGGTTCCTCATATATTGTCCTAATACATTTGTTTAATTCGGTCTCAAATTGACTGTTGTGTTGTACTTAAATGTGGAATATGGAACAATGAATAAAAAAAAAGAAGACTAAAGAATAACCTTTCGAATTCAAGACTCGTATATTACATGAAATCACTTCTTTCACATTGTTTTATGGACACATTTCCACAGACCCTTCTATGTAACAACAATAACAACATTGCACTGAAATCTTCATCTGAATTATAGATAGCACTTGAAAATAAACAAAGAACATTTACGTTTTGGACAATAAATAGACGCTGTCGTTGTATTTCTGAGTCCGTTGCTTCCTTTGCACGACACGTCCACACACCAGCGGGGAAAAGGAGAAAGACGAGTTTGAGGTGAAGACGATCTCGATAGCTCGACGCCATCAACGGTTATCTCATACATTGCGATGGGTGGAGATGGTTGGTCGTGAGGAGTCACTTGACACTCAATGATAACACCAGGCTCGACATCAGGATCCGGTTGATCGTGAAACTTAACGGTTATTACATCTTCTGATGGAAGCTCTTAATCGAAATAGAATGAATCCGAGAGGTTATGAAATATAAGTGAATAGTTTATTCGTAACATTGTGTACATTCTTTGTTTGTTTTTTTTTATTGGACTTACAACACTGTAGTTGCTATTAACTAGCATACTATTCAGATTATCAGGTAATGAATCATATGTAATGCTTTATTCATTAGAACATTGGTTCATTCTTTTTAAACTCCAAATGCACAACTAGTCGTTATGCAGTTTTATTTCGTCTCCAAGTGGTCGGATGATATATACATCCAACTGCATTTTGAATAATCACACGTTCGTCGTACATTCAAATTTATTATCCGTTTTTATCGAATATCTAAACTACCTGACCCGCCTCCACGAGGTGGTGGCTTAAGACGGCAAGTCGCATAAATGTCATTTCGAATATTTCCCTATTGCCATGTTCTCAGAACTTTCATCTTACTATTATTTTTAAAATATATGAGTTCTTCCACTTTAATTGCAAAACGCTGCAAGGAAAAGGTAAGCGAGTCGCCCACCAATAAATGAAATTTGGGGCTACAATCCGTTACAAGATTCTCTGTCCATGGAAATCAAGATTTATGTACATGAGGTAATTTCAGAAGGCAGAGTTTACAAATATATCATTATCCTGTTTATAATATATCTATATCATATACATACATACATACACACACACACACACACACATAATATCTATCTATATATATATATATATATATATATATATATATATTCAATACATACATACATACATATGAAGAGTTTGTTCGCAAAAACAGATAAGTCCATTTTGGAAAATTTTGAAGTTAAGATCAAAAGAAGCATATATTTTCTTATTATTCTCTTTATTTTTCTTGACTTTTAATCGCAAATATCTCCATTTGGCAAATATCTCCATATGGCAAAGACATATCGATTTTTGCGAAAAAAACTCTTCATATATATGTATATATAATTCATTTTATGTATGTATAACACGAACAGTTCAAACAGATGTAAGTTAAAGATTCCAATTTGAAACAAATGTGATACACAATCACAATCTAAGTATCCCAGTTAGTCATACATTCGTAAGCATGCGTTGGGGCCATTGGGGGTGTAACTATGATTACCTTGTAAGGTATAAAATTACCACAAATGTCTTATTTCCAAGGAAATTAGCATTACGGAACCAGGCCATAGCTTTTTTCCTTTTTTTTTTTTCTTTTTTTTTTTTGGGGGGGGGGATAATCTAATGACACATATCATAATTCCTACAAACGTGTAAAGATCCCGAAAGGCAGTTGGTTATGAAATCTAAATTGCACGTGTGCGTGATAACCGACTTTACATTTTAGATTGTGATCCAGTGCATGAATCGACTTCGTTGTTAGAACAGTGTTTGTTTGTCTTGTTTGTTTGTTTGTTTATTTATGTGTTGGTTTGTTTTTCACGTTTAAAAGATTCATTTTTTTTTTTTTTGGGGGGGGGGGATTACCATTCGGTACATTATACAAAGAGCAGTGAACGTCTCATTATGTGTACTTTTTGCAAGGACTAAGAACGAATCTACTGAATTCAAAGTACTTGTAGTAGACATGCTGGTGAAATATCACGTAGCCAGTAAGGGAAGGAAGAACTAATGTACAGACATGATACCTAGGTTGCTTCACTTTTTGGCACTTAACGACTTACTAAAAAGCAGACTTTATCCAGTGCGACCGTGCCAAAATAATAATATGTTTTGTGCCAAGTTATTACAATAATTGCAGTAATAAGAAAAAAATGTAATGATGTGTATGGATATTATGTGTTATGTAGGCAATGTAATCTGAATATTCGCATTTGACTTTATTGCTTCTGCCTCCTGAATATTCGCTCCCCTGGTTTTCTTCTTTTTACTCTTACTCTCTCACTAGTTCCCTCTCCCTCTGTGCCTTGGCCACAAATATATTATCCTCTCACACAAATTCTTTCTTTCATTCATTCAAATAAATATGATGGTGCGTTGGAAATGTTCGTCTTTGCATCTGCAAAACATCTTTATTGCATTTCTCGATCACCTCGGATTACCATGTTTAATAACTTTGTGAACGTACATTTCATCTACACTGGACTTTCGTACACCGACACAGCTGTTTGAATATACTAGTTCTCACAATGCATTATTAAGTTATACTTTTCTTAATGCACTCTTTCCTCTCAATCACAATCTTACTTGTTGAACAATGGGGAAGGAGGTATTACAATACACCTCTAATATCGTCACACAACATATACACACTTTAAAACACACGAAAGTGATGGGAGTCTCTTTGTGCGAACATACCGGTTTTATTCTCTTGATAATTGGCGTTTATAACGGTACAGTCACGTGTTTTAAGATACCATGATTTTATCGCTACTATATATAAAAGGTTTCGTATGTTTGAATAAATAAACTTACCATAATAAAGTAGGAATATACGTTATTTTCGCAAACATTGTTTGAACATACCCTGACTGGTTTAAGGACTAGTCAGTAATGAATCATGCGGCAAAAACAAAACTGCTGATTAATGCTGATCGAAACTCGACTTATAACTGAGAACAACGAAACAACCGAGCAAATAAAACCGTTTACTAACGTCTTGAATTAACAAAAGTCAGATAAATAAGGCCATATTTTTCCTTTGAAAGTAATAACCTTGGCATGTTCTAAGTATAATATTGGGGTAACACCGTCCGAGAATAACGAATTAATGCATGTATATTCGAGATATCGAGGTTGCATAATATTATACTATTAAACGGAAAAGGTAATTTATTTGTGAATATGTACAATTTGCACTCGAAAATACAACGATTTGTAGTTTTGGGACAAACGTTCAAACAAACCAGAACTCGTTGCAGTTACAAGGATACTGTATGAACATATGGGACATGTTGACATAATTATGCTGATTGTTTATGTCTGACACGCTGGGTGAAGTTAAAAAAAAAAAGTCAGGAAACGGCACACTCGTGCATCATTCTTATGAACATGTGATCAAGTAGGATTGCCATAGTTCATTGTAATGACACAGTAACTTGATCAAATCTATCTCTACGGTTATCCAAAATCACATTAATATACGAGACAGAAATGAACCATCCTCTCAAAAGGAAAATGAGTATTCCATAAGTCGATGATGAATCCGTTTACTGGTCGAAACTCTGCACCTGAAAAGAAAGAATTTGAAGACTAATCAATTTCAGGCAGGAATGTACATTATTTTGTCTATTAAAATCATTACTGTAAAAATCTATAGGTGTAAACTATTGTGTAATATCAAAGTAAGTTAATACAACAAACTGTATATAGCGAATTACAATGATCACAATGATCGCTATACTGGCGCAAGATCCCTCGTTATATGGATTACGATGTAAGTCACCTTCACTGAAAAAGATTATATTCCTTTCATGTTGTACTTAAAATTTGATACTGGACCGCATTTACGTAATGGCACACACTAAAAAAAGAGAAAGATATTACACATATGAAATTAAATCATTTAAACCTTGACAACCAAACTATATTTTTTCATTCAAGCTAAGGTGAGGAGACGCGTATGTATTATTTATATAAGTTATGTTTATTATTACATTTACATAATATCTACGCCTTGAAAACAAGTTGCTGATCAACATTTTAAACATGATTTTTTTTTTATTCTGGTGAAGTGCAAGTTGAAGGGTGTTGGTGCTTTCTTGTGGCATTGTAGTCTGATCATCTTTTAAATACCTCGTCCGGGGGGAAGAATGTTCTTCTTCTGTTGACGTAAGCGACGCAGACGATTACGGAAAGGAAGAACACGACCACAAGAAGAGCGTAAGTTGTCGACGATCGATGAAGAGCTCCTTGACGCTGAAATTCTGCTATTATTTCCACAGCTTTTACGAGTTTATGAAAGACAATGAGACAAATGCTCACTAGTCCGAAAGACATTATTAAGCAAGATTTCGGAATATGCTATTTTGATAAATGTAGAAGGTTATCAATCGCAGGCAAAAACGTGCTTGTTCATTAACTTGATTACAGTCAGATGGGGATAATAATAGTAAAGATAGAGTAAGAATATCCGATGAAAGAGACCTTTTGTGTATTAACAGTCATTCAATATTCTACTGTTTCATGATATACTTGATGTCTTTAAACAAGAAAATGATAAATCTTCATGTAAGCAATGTTTATGATGGAGACGAGTACGAGTCTGACACAGAATCGAACCGTTGTGAAAATAGAGTACAATTAAATTGTCGTTTTCGTTCACATCCATTGTCCCTACTTTAATTTCTTCTAAAATTTTAACTTCATTTGATATGATATTGTATGATTTTTCCCTCACTTCTCATGCGTCAGAGATTAAGTGTACATCGATCAAGAACGTCCTTGAAGGCCACTTTTTGCGCAGAAACTGAACAACGTAATAAGCATGGAAGATATTTTTAATCTGTGAATATTTTTGAGGACTGCCAATTATTCAACATCTCTTCATTGAAAAATGTATTATTCGCGCACGCGTGTTCATTAGTGTGTGTATGTGTGTGTGTGTGTGTGTTTTGTCGTAACATTTTGTTATGGAATGTTTTAGTTAAAAGAAAGACACCCACAATATTCAAAGTATTGGGGAATTTTTTTTTTTTTTTTAGATAATGCATGTGTTTGTTCTGCTTTAGATTTCTTTATATACCAGCTTTGCAGTTCGTGTGGTGAGTATTTTTTTTTAGAGAGAGAGCAAAATCAAAATAAAAAATCATCTTAATAAATCTCGGAATATTCAGATATTACCCAGATATCTGTTTTACTTTGATGTTGATTGGATGATACCATGGACCTAATATACGTACATGGACTGTTCACGGCAGTCTTTCTTTGATGTAATGATCGTCACCGACATCAGTAGTCCTTTTTATGTGCATCTTAATGAGTACATTCAGGTGTCTCGACAATAACGATTGTGTAATCATGTATCGTCACTAACAAAAGGACCGTTTCCGTCATTTCAGTCTTGTTTCGCTGATGTGCCTTTTTTCAGACGGAGATGTCTTTGAATAAATACAGATGATGAGGAGCAGAAAAAACCTGAGATCATGACACATTTTGTGCCAAAATATGGGTAAATTGCAGATTCGCACATTTTCGCACACGCATAAGACCTTGCCTTGTTTCGCTGATGTGCCTTTTTTCAGACGGAGATGTCTTTGAATAAATACAGATGATGAGGAGCAGAAAAAAACCTGAGATCATGACACATTGTATGCCAAATATATGGGTAAATTGCAGATTCGCACATTTTCGCACACGCATGAGACCTTGCCTAATGGCAAGATACTCTGTTTTCTTTATACCGTCCCTTTTTGCTCTGGAATAAGCTGGAGAAAAGTTAAATATTGAGATAACAGATGACAATCATTTTGCCAAAATGTTAGCTTTCTTTTAAAAACTGCCTGCTTCTCCCAAGAGAAATTGCTTGAGGTATGATTTCCTAACACACACCACAACTGCACATTCACTTTACTTGATTTTTGTGAGTTATTTTCTTCTGCGCATAAAGTTTCAGATTTCTCGAATCTCCGTCTTGTTCTTTCCCCGGCTTGCTGGCGGTGACGATCATGGGATCAAAGCAGTGAAGCATGCTTAAAATGTCTTTGTGGCGCTTTTTAGATGTACGGGTGCATGAATTAATTAACGATACAATGAATGTCCATTTGTATTAGGTCCATGATGATACTGACGTGATGATCTCTATTACTATTAAATTACCACTGCAGATTGTAAAGGACACATTAAGATACAAATGAGAGGATCTCATTTGCAATGTACTTGTTAATCAAAATATGAGACATAATATTGGTAAATATTGCAGACAGCTTTGATTTAAAATCCTTTAGGGTTTTATGGAGTAGCCTACCTGAAGGACAGAAGGTCTTGGTTGCAGTGGTGGAGCCAAAATCGTTCCATCCCGTACAGGAGACCTCGGTGCCCCCGTTGGCCCGAGGGGTGAAGGCAGTCGACGGCGAGCGGGAGGATGAGAGAGTGACGTTATCGGCTGTGATGAGGAAGGTATGGATACCTGGTGTCGGCTGGTACTCCTCGTCGATGTGACAGACCACTGTGTAGATTTTCCCATTGTTCTCTCCCACGCGCTCGTTGAACTGAACATCGATTATGTCATCTATTATTTGATATTACGTAAACGATGAAGGTAACCATGCTATTCGAAGGCGAGACTACAAGTGAGAGTCTAACACAGTAGGACAAAACAAGACACAGGTACGAGATCTATGTTTGTAGAATATCACGTGCGGGTATTAAAGTGCTTTGACTAGCATATCATGTCATATTTGAGATCGAAACTGAGCTATATTTATAGTATAATAATGTTCGTAGTACATTCTTACACTGACAACCTATATCATTAAAGTAAAAATTCTGAATTTACCTCTAAAACAGTACAGATCCGTTGAACGCGTTGAGCCACGTCTATTCCTTCCTTCACACATGATGTTGATACACTTGTTGGGACGAGATTCCACAATCGCAGACGGGACACCTGACGATGAAATCGTGTCACCATCAACGGAGATCTCATATGAGTCGATTGGAGGTGTGGGTTGGTCACGTGGTTCGATGTGACACGTGATCACAAGGTTAACCTCGCTCGCGACTATCTGCTCTTCAATCTGCAGAGTTATGATGTCTTCCCCCGGAGGATCTGAATTAGATATCATGAAGAAATTCAAAAAAAAAAAAACATTGTATATTATTATCCATATCTATTAGTGGTATCATACTTACACAGTGTAAACATAAGAAATTAATACAAACACCGGCCATCAAAATGTACTAAACACCGTGACAGCTTTAATTTGGCATTGGTATCAAACTTGGTTTAAAACATCATACATTTGAGGATGTCTCGCATTCCTCAAGAAAACTATCTAAGTTTTAATTGTTGAGTGCATAAATTGTTGATTGTACAGGTGTATGTTATATTACTTATACGGGAATAAAAGGAATTATCTACACATCTTACTCTTGTAAAGTTAAAAATATCTGTAGTATCGGGGAACCCATACAAGCATCTTAATGATCGTTGTGTTAGTTGGTTCGTTTCTGTCAAAAATATCCTGTTCTAAATCAAAGACAGTGACATAATGAGACTATCGTCCGTATGTGTAAGTATGAAAGTTAAAAGGTTTTAAATACTCATTAATACTCATTTAACAATATACAACTATTTTTACTGAATACAATATGCAATGATGTTGATATACATCGTCATGACACCAAATAATGCTAATGAAGCTTTGAGAATATGTATACATGCGGTTCATTTGTATTCTCGATGTTTATTTTTTCCCTTCCTGCTCAAAGCTAATCTCGTCATTTGTAGCACCCCAGGCTTAATACCCGAGTCAATAGCAAAAGACATGACATGACTTGATCAATACAAGTTACCTGTGGGACAAAATTCATTCACTGTAGATGTCGAACCATGTTCATTCATGCCAATACACGTGACGTCCGTGCAGCCTGGAGGGCTTGGGGACACCATGAACGATGACGAGCTCGAATTTGACACTGTCACGCTTCCAACTTTGATCTCGTACCATTCGAGAGCAGGATAGGGTTGGTCGATGTCGGTCACGTGACAGGAAATGGTGAAAGTACCTCGACCACTGTCATCCAAACCTTCGTCGAACTCGATGTTGATGATATGATCACGAGGAGGATCTACCAACGAATTTTACAGTTATGTATTGCTTAGGTTTGCATGGTGAAGTAAATGAGGAGAGAGGTTTGCTGTAACACCATGTGCTCGCAGTCCTTACAGGGATCGTTTCTTGGCAGCGGAATGTTATAGAGAAGAAATAAACGGTCAACCATTTTGAAGGAGAGCTATCATTACGTCTTAATTATCAGAAATAGCCCACGCTTCGAAAAAAAAAAAAAAAAAAACGTGTCCATGAAGAGGGGCATTAAGATTTAGACTGGAAAGGAGAATTTGAAATGGCGGATATTTCATCTAGTAAGGAGACATGAACAGCAATGATAAACATTCACAAAATGCTACAACACGTAGGTTTCATCCTGTCCTTTCTTTTTCATACATGTATTATATTCCTATGTAAATGCATTGACATATCTCCATGCATAAATCGCACATTGCTTGCTACGTGTGTGCATTTCATAGCCGGAGCTAATATCACGGCACATAGGACACAGTTCATGTACATACATGTACAATGAAAATCTTCAAATATATCTATAAACACATAAGGCATCATGAATAGGTGTAATTTTATGATATACGATGAAACGAAAAATTATTACTTGTGGGACAGTAGGTTCTAACAGAAGTTGCCGACCCGATGTCATTTTCACCAATACAGGTGATATTCGTGCAGCTGTCCGGTCGAGGAGATAGGGTGAACGAGTTGGAGGTCGACAATGTTTGACTATCTCTCTTGATGACGTAGCTGTCAATAGGCGGGAATGGTCGAGTATGAGAGGCTATATCACAGGATATAGTCAAATCAACGTGACCTCCGACCTCCCTAAGATCACCGGACTCTTGGAACTCAACCTGTATAGCATCATTTGGCGGAGGTGCTGTACAGGGAAACATAAAACATCGGAACACAATGTTTCAACATTAAGAAACCTTCAACTACACTTAACAACAGAGTTGAAAAGGTATTGTAAGTTTGAAGTCAAAGAATCCTCCTGAAGACTTGTTTTAATATTTTAGTCGTATTGATTTTATTCATGGTATAATGCGTAATGGACTGTTTTCCAGACCTATCAGTATAATTGCATTCAAACTCCAGAAGAAGCTTTACTGATTGTATCATACCTCGGGGGCAATAGATTGATGTACTCGATGTCGATCCCAAGGCGTTCGTTCCTTCACACGACAGTTCGATACACCAACGAGGCCGTGGAGAAAGGCGAGTAGTAGGAGAAGATGACTGGGAGCGTATGACGCCATCAGCTTTGATGACGTATGAATTGATAGCGGGCTCTGGCTGGTTCTGAGGGATCACGTGACATTCAATTTCCAAGGAAGACCCCTGACCACGTGTCTTAATATTAATCACACCATCGGCAGGGCCATCTGTGTGTTGGTAACAATTGTATTGCCATCAATTTTTGTCAATACTGTAATTCTGTAATACAGCAACTCAGAGAATAAATATTTTTGTCGTTTATCGCATGTTTGAAATTCGTGTAAGCATGCATTTTCGTGTACAGACTTGGCGAACGACCCTGGCCTTACCTACTTTCGTAGGATTCAATACGTGATTGCATAAATGGTTAATATCTGCGTCAAAGCAACTTCTATAGCTACCATGTTGCTATGTTATATGCATAAATTTTGGTATGCAAAGTAATAATGTTGTGTATAGTTAATATCTGAAAAAAAGAACCCTGCTTGATACTGTTTTGGAATAGAACAGCTTTATTTTTGAATAGTATTTACAATATCTCAATCCTTCCTCTCAAACCTTCGGAACAGCTACATCATGTCCATATCGATGCATTCTATACCAACAAAAAGAATAAACTCTGCAAGCAAGATGCTACTAGCGAATGATCTATGGAAACATTTCGTTTCTTGCATACGTAAAAAAGGGATATTGAGGGAGCCAATGATAGGGATGTTCTATTAGTCTGCAAGAAACGTCACTTGCCTCTCGAATAGTGAGGTAATATAGGTTGATATAATCTCATTTTCACAGTGTGTATTCAAATATTCTATATTTTATGGTACGCTGACAATCAACAGAGTGGAAAGAGGGGGATCATCCCAAAAGACCAACATCCACAAGTTATTCAGCCTAAGAGTTTGACACTGACAAAAAAAAAAAAAAAACTCCACAAGTCACACAGCAAATGACTTTGACACTAGGATTGTAAAAAAACCCTACGAGTTCGACATTGAAACACCACAGAGACTCCAACTCCCCCGTTTTCGACGATAGATCTCCCGCCGAAAACCCATTTTTGCAAAATCTCCCGCTCTCCCGCTTGAGATTTAATATCTCCCGCCCTGGCTCTTCGTCTCCCGTTGGAAAGGATTTCTTACTTATTGCTATTATATGTTGGAAAAATAAACCTTAGATAGCACCAGAGAGCATCTAGAACCATAGGAACTTCACGCTTCGCACACATCAACTTTAAGTCTCCTGTTTGCTAGGGGTTTCAGGCGGGAGAATCTCCAGATCAGAAGGTGCTTTGGGTTGGAGTCTCTGACACCAACAATGTGTGGGTCTCGTGGGCCTTGTTTGCTTTAGTGTAGAACTGATGGTCTGTATGACTCGTGGGCTGTCTCGGTAGAGTTTCTGTTTGAGTTCACAGATAGCAGCATGTGTGACCGTGCATGCATAAACGAACCAAAAGTCGCACCCCTTGATTCAATGTAAGGACTCCGAAAAGGAGAAATCGGTCCAACGAGACAATATTGAGTTTTTCATATTTTCTGGAAGAACTTTTCTTCTTCCATATCATTTTGAAGTTTGGGATAATAACATGAATGAGAAAGTATGTTTTCAGCAGTTTTTTCTACAACCCCTTTTCGGGGAAAATAGAATGAGCAGGTACGTCTTAGAGTCCCCTTTTCTTTTCTTAAAGTCTTTTACACACTCTTCAATTTTATGTCTAATAACGTGAAAAAATAACTCTACTGCTGTCAAAATTGGCGTTAATCATGGACATCATGTGTTGATAAAACATGTTTAGTTTCAGCTTAATCCGATAATCCCTACATTGTTGTTGCTACGGTGATTAACATCCTGTGTTTTGTCCCCTTCATTGGGCAGCTTGCACGGCTTGGTATAAAGATTTATAGTGCTTGAATAGGCCCTGTATTTCAGAGCCTCTTTTCTCAGTTCACACTTTTCCAGAGTGTGTGCTTCCTTTCTAATATTTAGGTAGGTTAGGGGAGTCTATTTGACTTGAGTTATACATCATTTTAAAGCTTACAATCTGCTCTTTAAAAGTGTGCCCTTGACTGAAAATTCATTTCTGGCGACTTTTTGTTAGTGTTGTGGTCAATGCAGGGTGACATTTGTACCCTTAGACAAGGCAATTCATTCCCATTGCCAAGTTTTTTGGACGGGACGTGACGCCGACAGGTCCACGATTGCTTGCTTGATATGGCGGATGAATACAGTTCGAATAACGCTTCTTTTTCTCACTGTGTTCGCACGTGGTATTCTCTAGCATTTCTTTTATGTTATAGATCTTGGTTTCTCTTCTCAGCATGATTGATGCCCTTTTTAACTTATCAAAATAAAACAAAAAATACAAAATTTTATGTTTTCATTACCTACGCTGAACTTTTTTAATGAATGGGTTTGCCCATGTGTGACCTTACATTACACAAAACATAAAAAATAATGTACTTTTTAACGTCAGGAAAAACACGCTTAGTCTCTCCAAACTTGTCACACCCAAACACTTATACAAAAAATAGAATTGAAAAAGGCCTATGCGCGCATTAATTTGTAAATAAATAATGGTATTAATGGTAAAGATTACAAATTTAACTTGTTGGGTTAACTGACTTTTATGTGATTTAAAGATGAGCCGCACAACCGTTAATATATCAAAAAAGTTGAGAAAGTGGATGAATGACGGAAATATGTGAAATGCGCAAAAACGTAGATTTCATTTTGATAATCATTCAATTAGTGAAGAAATGAATAAACAAATAAGTACATGAATCATTTTATGATTTACTTGTAATAGTTTGTAGAAACTTGTAATAGTTTGTAGAAAGTTCTGGTTTTGTTAAGTTTTCAACCGAACTAGAATTGCCTATTTGCAATGTTGCAATGAAATTTCCTATGAATGTGTAGTTAAATTCATCTGCATTCCCTTAGCTTAATAACGAATGGTGAGATATGGGATGCATCTGGGATGCATCCTGACGGAGAATGCAGTAGTCTGGGCAGTAGGCCAACCCCTGAATATCCATTGTAAAAACCGGTTTATACAACATCATTAAAATGAAATAAAATAGAACAATTTATGTTTTCTCTCTGATATTGACAAATATTACGATTATATGCCTTTTATTCATACTAATCGCTTGATTTCTTCAAAAAAAGTGACATAATGTTTGCTTTTTTATGTTGTTAATGAAACTATAAATGAGAAATGCACTGATTGTGCATAATGAAGGCTTAGATGAGATTTAGTTTATTTTTGTCAGCGGTATATCTTTAGAGTTTTTATCATATCTATTTTAACATAAACACATATATATATATATACACACACGCACACATACATACACACGCAATTAAGATAAGTATATGGCGATGGTGTTGAATACTTACGTCTAACGTTCAGCGTGGCTGAGTGTTGAGAACCGGAAATGATGCACTGTAGCGTCTTTCCATGATGATCAGCGGAAGGAGTGAAGGTCAACACACTTTCGATGTTGTAATACGTCTTGTAGTGATAGCAGCGATCCGAGCAGTAAGAGGGATTAGAGTAATAATTCCTAAGTAGACCTTTGAAACTCTGCTTCATCCGGCTCTCCGTGTCAATAGTGTTCATGTATATTTCGTGTCAGAATTGTCACCTGCGGTTTCAACTGAAAATATTATATGGAAGTATATTTCCTGGATGGATTTCAGTAGGATACGCACAAAAATATATGATCTATGGCTGGAGAAAAGAGTAATGTAGAGATTATTTCTTGCCAGAATGCAACACCACAAATTTCTTCACATCAGACGGCATAGTTCTCTCATTCTTTCTGATTTTTACTGTCACAGATGAATGTCCGTGACAACAGTCATAATGAATTCCATTTCGATGCTTTACTGTGTTTTATCAATTTTGTCACATCGGCGATAGGTAGTACAAATAGTTACAAACTGTACACGGCGTAGGATCAAAATTGTATTTCAGATATTGATATAAAATCGCCATAGAAACCATAATTGTGTGGAGCCGTTACTCAAGACATTCAGCACTATAGCGTTTATAAGCGTATTAGGGCAGAAATATGTTGAGACTTACGAGGGAATAAATTGCTCTCTGTAATTATTTGCGTTGTTTCTTCGCTTCTAAGACAATCTGTAATGCATGTTAGATTATCTGAATTTAGTTTCCTCAGACTGCAAGTCGAATTATGATAATTCCGATTTTTGTCGGTTACACTAGTACAGTATCAGAGGCGCCGATGAAGAGCGTAATGTTTCTGCCACTGGAACGAGCCAACCGGTGTTAGGAGCATGTCGTGTATGTCTCTCGGTATGTTATTCGGTCTAATCTCACATCCTGTGGACTAAATAAATCAATCGTAAATTCTGCGCAATGTAAGTTTACCTAATTCATTTAGATTAAATAACAAAACGATGATTGGAATAGATGTGAATTCCTTATTACTCACATCAGCAAATAAATGGGTTATAACTTCATATATTGCGAATTTTTGGTATCACTTGTGTTGTACGGTATATATGTCACATCTCCAATTTTACAACAAAATCTTACCTCATCTCAAGGCTAGTAATTCCTTATCTTCAAACCACAAGCAGCCCTGAAACAAATCCCAGACTGGAAATACTCTAATTGAAAGCCAATCCAAGACTCTTCATTGTAAGTTTCAGGCTATCCAGTGGGTACACTTCAACCTATACTGATCAACTAGCCAAATGGGAAGAAACATTAAGGCTATTTTGCAAGATATATCTATTCGTACTGGTTTAGAAGCCAACGCTCAGTAAATTTTGAACTCGAATAATGCTATTCATTTTGCCTATATCACGACAAGCGGATTTCAGTTTCGTCTTGACGAAAATCTGTAAGTCTAAAGGCCATGCTATGCAGCTACAGTAAGTTAGAATGGTCCAATTTGGGCAGGTTGTTGTCTTCCAATACTCCCAAAGCATGCCAAGTAACTATTTGGATGGAAAAGATGACATTTTCAACGTTCTATTAGGAGAAAGAATAAAACCTTTATATTCAAGATATTCTTCACATCCTATTCTTCATTTGACTATCATCACGCATTCACGTGTATTCAATTTTCGGGGAATTGAAGCGGTTTTCGTACGTCTCACCGTTATGTGGTATTAAACGTAACTTCCGTCGGTGTGGGAACATAAATAGACAATTTGTATATCAAAATGATGTCATCCAAACTTTTTTTTTACGATGATCATTAACACTAGATATAGATCTGACATGAATAGTGAAGAAATGACTCAAAGTACGACGACCTCTACAAAATTTTGTCATTTTCAGCTTGGAGCGGAATGGCAGAAATATCCTTCTTTTTTTATATAAACCAAAGCTTGTTTTCTGCAAATGGAGTGTCTGCCGCAGCTAAAGATTCATCGTACTAACCTTAACTGTATCCTTTACATCGTTGGGGTAATCGTATTGTGTCAGTCTTTTTCTTTCTGTTTACTCCATCCTTCCTATCACGTAGTAGCGAATCCGATTCAACGCTTGCATTTTCTGCCTGTGAGGTGTTTTCAAAAGCTTCACCAACATGACCAGAGAAACAGCATGCTCTTCCCCAAATCATTTTCCATATATACTTTTAAATCTGATGACTAGTTTCACAAGACATAAGAGTCTGTGTTTTGGGGACATTTAAAACGATATCATTTTCAGGGATTGAAATACGTGGAGTTTTCTGTGACACATGCACTTTACGACACAAAGGTCACTTCCGTCTTCATTGTCTCTCATGAGACTTCCTTGTTCATTAGGTCTTTTGATATTGGTTGTTTGTCTAGAGGTGTGTAATAGGGCCTAGCCAGTCTCTCTGCTCTCTTGTTTGGCATTGCCCATTCATATTACTTGTTTGGTATGCTTATCAGTATTCTAATTGTTATACTTACAGCATAACCGGAAATCCATTAGATTATTTAACTTCCAGACAGAATTATCTTTTACCAAATTCACCAATATACCAAACTTTTCATGTGTAGTCCTTGTTTGGTGCATTGTTACTTTCATCATCAAGCCCAGGTGCTGTCTCGGCACCGTATGGTTCCTGAGATTTAAAAAATGAGATTAAACCAAAATATGTCAAGGTGTCAACAATCCTTCCAGTTGTAAGACAGATTGACTGGGCAGAAATCAACCATAGTAGGCATGTTTTTATACAGAAAATTACCTGGTTACGTGTCCCTCACAGCAGATGAGCTATTCCTATACCGGCAAATGAGTATTAACTTGTTCTAATTTTCATACTGAGATTGCATTTCGGAACGGTATTCTATTTTTTCCGGTCAGCCTAAACAATGGGTAGCGTAGGAGCGGTATGTATCTGTAGGTCGAGCCGATTGAACATTTCCTTGGTATCCCCATCCTTTGTCTTGTCGAGCCTGATTTCTGTTTGTGACCACGCCCTCATTGACCTGGACGCCGTCCAAGAACCAGCTCGCTGTCTGTGACTCGAGCACTCCACTCTCCGTACACCGCGCAGTGACTTGGCGGTTAGCCGTCAGGGTACTTGGTACATTGACAGTCACGGCAACTGTATAGAGTAAAAACCAAACAAATTGATATAAAAAAAATGACAGGGGATCGTAGGTTTATTCAATATCAGACCATCATGAATAGAAATTTTGCAGAAATGAGACTATATAATACAATTTGTCATCTGCATAATCGCTCCATAATTATAATTGTTGTTGTAATCCCCGCTGCATAAACATGCATACTGTATTATTGTATCATTAATTTCCTTTTATATCTTTGTTTATACAAGTCAAACGACTCTGTTTTGAATTTATTTTTGTATATTTCCCACATGTTCATGACTATGTGCCTTATGTATATTGATTTGCTGATTGATTTATTGATTTGCAGAAAATAAAATATCTATTAAACAAGAAAAAAAACAGTCAAATAACAAATTATTTAGTAATTCTTCTATTCAAATATGTATAGAGGCAAACGCTTGAGTTGACTTTTTTTTTAAATAATAATTTGTGTCATGGTCATGCTAAGCAATGCATTTCTTTTGGACTGATATGAGAAGCATTCTCTATGAGACGCTGATTAATACACAAACGCACGTTATGATAAAAGAAATTTCAGAGGAAGGCTATCTTACCACAGGAATGCACCAAGAACAGCGACATCCAATACATGACCATAATCACAGCCATGTCGACCTCCAATTTAATGTCCAAATCTGCAAGAACATTGAATGCATACGTGATGAATTGAATATATACATATATATATTAAAATATATATACATATATATATATATATATATATATATACGTATACATATATGTACACAGACACATATACATTGATGAACAATTATAAAACAAAAATAACCTACGTAAAAAAAAGCATGATTCAAATAAATTTCTATTGCTATATTGAGCGTCTATTTTCAGGCAATGTTCACTGGTTCCTACGTTGCAGATGAAGTATTCTTACCAAGAAGAGATGCTATTAGTCAGAACATGTGCATTCGGTGCCAACCTCCTGTGAATCTCTGGATCATTTATATCGAGATTGGTCTCAAGACGAACACGGAACAGCGGGACTATGCACAGCCTCGCACAGAAATATCACTCCGCCTACTACATTAATCCCCAAGCATTATGTGTCGGCCGTAGGTCTTTCATGAATGGTTTAAAACGAAACAGAATAAAACAAAACAACCCTTGCAAGATAAAAAGATAAATCCTGGCAATCAAGGAAATTGCATAAGATCGTCTATTATCACATCTATTTATTGTATCACATTTAAATGCATTACTTTTGAAAGAACTATTGTGTACATTCCATTTCCCTGTCCCTCAGGGGAAATTCCACAGATTTTAGTAAACCAGCGTGTCGGGGCAGTATTAAAATGGCCCGTCCGCGAACCTTCTTCTTCTTCTTCTTCTTCTTCTTCTTCTTCTTCTTTGTTTTCTTCTTCGTCTTCTTCATCCTCTTCTTAGTCTTCCTCTTCGTCTTCTTCTTCGTCTTTTTCTTCTTCTTTTTCTTCTTCTGGTTAATTCTGCCTTCTTCAATAATTATTTGAAATTTCTTAAAGACTGAACTTTGCTACGAAACTGCCCTGTAGCAACACCAGAAACAACAGATGGAATGGACATATATCACGTCACAATTTTTGTGACGTGATATATAATGTTTGAAATTAATGAAAGTTAATAGAAGAATGCCAAGGAAAATATAAACCTTCAAGAATTGGTAAAAATTGCTTGTATCACTCCTATGTATTCATAAATTGATCTCAGGATTCGCTCTCTTCCTTTCCGTCGACTATCTCAGCTCTGACAATTTATTTTACGAAACATGTAATATAATCTTGCTTATTTCCTCAGAAATCTGCGATCAGTACAGTTTCAGGGATATAGGGGACAATCCACACCTCATAATTCGTGATTAGTTTTATTGCATCTGCATGTAACTAACGACTCTGAATGATAAGAACTTATGTTGTCACCATGAGGGTTTTTTTTTATAGAAAAATGTCCAACTTGAATCGTAGGCCCCATAACTGTATGATTATCCTTTAATAACGAGAAGTCTCGTATACTAGTATTACGAAAAGTGTAAGCGGTTTGGGGAAATCAGATGATACGGTATGTAACAAGATACTAAGCTGAAATACAGCGTAGTGTTTCAATTATAACACTCATAAGATAAACACATATAATTAAGTCTTGTGACAGGATGTGAGTCAAGACTCAACACTTGGTCGCAAAACCAATAGCAAGCAGACCGTCAAGGATTTCATACCTCCGATTTGAAATATGAATAAAGCAATTTCGAAAAGATGTATGAGTAGTTAAAGTCCAGAATTACTTGACGATGATTGAAAACAATCAAGAAATGTCTTGAAGTATAATCATATGCCGTGTAAACACTATCGTGAAGTAGTTGACTTATAGAAATGTTTTGGTCAGCTCATTTGCCCTCTATATAATAGCAATGCATTAAAGTGTAAACATTCGAAAGAGTTACTGAAGGTGCACTTGAAATGTCGAAATACATCTTCCATGATTTCATTAGCTCCTCTCTCTCTCTCTCTCTCTCTCTCTCTCTCTCTCTGTGTGTGTGTCACATAATGTATACTACATGAATTCAGTGAAAAATGGATTCATATGATATCACAGGCCTACCCCTATCCAGTCTTTCTCTTTCACTTTATCATTGTTTACACAAAACCGTTAACATTCGGTCTTTGTAATACATACTTAATGGATTATTACACGCGTATTTCTAAATTCATTGCATTATAAAGTCAAATAAAGCATTGATGTCTCCATCGTCCCGGACTGTCTTTCCCTGAACTGAGTCGCAAAATGAGTCCTCACTCACAAGACAAGTAATCTACTACTTCATCTGTATCATCATTATCACTTGTCTTTGGTCGTATAGCCTATATATGTTTTCGTCTGAGATAATATTCAGCGCTCGTCGTATTCGACTTCAAACATATTGTCCTAGGCACTAAACAGATTCTCTGACAGGATATTCCCATCAGTGGAATGTCTCGTTGTCGATTCTTGTATTTTTTTTTTGTATTTACATCGCTCTTGGGTGAATTGGTACATGATTATTTACCCATATTGTTTTAGTTCATGATATATATCCACGAACTTCCACCTTCCATTACGAAACCACCAAAACAAGCTGACAGACAGTTAGGTGAGGGGTAGATGCTGAAAGACAAGACCCTAAGCTTTAAAATAACATATGAATCAGTACAAATGGGCTTTCTTAACCCATCTGAATTCTGGAAAGAATGTACACCCTCTGGAAAAGTATGCTGAGAATGAATGCTTTCATGTTTATGGTCGATCCGAGTGTTTAATCATATACAGCAGTGATGTGTGCAGTAAAATTATATGCGTCCAAAAAAAGAAGCAAGATGTATATTTTCTGTATAATCCACCAAAATGGGATTATCCATAAGCCGAAATTTTTGCATAAGCACTAATTTTATTCCATTCTGACTAAAACTAACTAATGCAGTAGGATTATCCTTTCTAGAGGTAAAGTGAGGAGCATGGTTCAAAAGGGTTTCAAAGAAATACAAAGAGGTAGGTTGTAATATTTTGTGCCTAGTCACACATCACGAAAAATAAAACTGTTCTAGAAAAACTTGCAAAAAAAGGCAATTGCATATTCATTTCATTATCCCAAACTTTAGAAGCATACAAGACAAAAATTGCTCTTTCAGGAAATATTACAAACTAAACATTGACTTGGTTCACTTATTTCATATATTTTAAGTCCTCATCAAATAAGTAGGGTTCTGTGACTTTTTATTGGTTTTGTGATCCATTGTCACATATATAACTTGTTATTGGGCCATCAAAAAGTGATTGAACAATGAAGAAATTAGGAAGTGCAGTTTCACAGGAAAGGTAGCAACAAAGATTTAAAGATTAGGGCCATTCAGTCGTGCTGTGCAGAAGTATCAGTCATGAAAACATGTTCTATTTCACAGTGAAAGCAGCGCCTGTCTGAAGAAATATATGATCTAGAAAAACTGCTTATAACTCGATTTTGTTATTGCTTTAAGCCTCCAAATTTGACAGAAGCTAGAGAAAAGCAACTCTCCCTGATGAAACAGCTTAAAAAAGAATTGAGTCTGTTAAACTCAAATGACATATTTTGTGCACTTACAAGGAATCCTAATCTGCAACTTTTTGTGGATTTTGAGCTGGGCCGTCACATACAGTATTTACCAGTATTGTGATACAGCATATCTTTGTTTTGCCCTTAATCGAATATATTTCCATCGATGAGAATGTGGCGTATTATTAACATCAAACATACTACACTGTTCCTCTGTCTCAACTCCAAACATGACACAATTTTGAGCAGCCCAGACACAAAGCAAGGAGAATCAAAGAAAACAGCGAGACATAATATGATGGAATAGGCAAAAATCTTGACAAAAAGAAAGCTATGTTAAATCAAACAGGATATGTCACGCACGGAAGAGGAAAAAGGTAATGTCCTCCTCAAATTTCAGCCTTATTTCATCCTTCCTAAGTCGAAGTACTGTATAGTCTTTGAATGGTTGACACATCTTTATTCATTTCTAGATATGTGTTGCATTGATCTCATACAACGTATCACGAAATAGATTTAAACAAGGTAAATTATGTCACAGCTACCTCCCCTAGCTGCATGCCCCATGCACTGATCAGTGGATAAGTGGACAAAATTATATCCTTGAGGGTACATTTTCATTTGTTTGGAAAGCAAGCTTATGAACAGTTAGGCGAGAATTATACTTCCTCATTAGGGTTATTGTGACACTCCACTGCCAGAAGACACGACATTGGACACCGGTCACTTACGTCTTAAAGTCAATATGAATATGACACCAACAGCAAATCACGTGTTGCTTCAGTAACGTTGTAATAAGAGATTTTATAATCATGTTCATGGCAATCAGTATTGATGCGCGATATGCCTGACAAAAAAAAAAAGTCACTGGAGCACACGACTGACCAAATTAAAAGAAAAATACCAAACACTCACGCTGACTCCTTGTCCCACACACACACACACACACACACACATACACCAAATAACTTTTCTATCAATTCGTTGGATGTTGGGAAATGTAACTTTTTACTCTCGTACAAATATGTCGAGATATACTGTTCATCCTTCCCATGCGAGAATAAGGACCACTTAGAGACTTTGTATCAACTCCAATAGATTACAGTTGACATCATTCCTCCATGAGACAAACCAGAAGGTGAAAGAAACAAAAGGATCATAACAAACAGTGTTGTTAACTTTTCTTTTATTTCGAATTTCCAATCATTTTTCTTTGTATGTATCTTATCTTGCTCCATGTCATCATTTTTTTTTCAGTACAGTCTCTGCAACAATAAAGGAGAAGGAGAAAAAAAAAAGATGATGATGAAGCACAAGAACAAGAACAAGAAGAAGGACAGGAAGACAACGAAGACGAAAACCTTTTCCCGACGCTGGATGTGCCAAATATGAAATCTTGATCCTGATGATGTGTGAAAGGAAACAATAGTACCAAAAAAAAAAAAAAAAAGAAACCAAAGATCAACACATGAATGGAGTATAAAAACTTATGAAGAGAATGAGGAATAGAAAAAGCTCATTTCAAAGTAGGATTTGGTAACACGCCCTCTACGATAACGAATTGGCCACGCATGAGTAACTTTTCTACTGATATGCATTCTGATGGGAAATGCCAAGAGCTCCGGGTGAAATACTGACTAATTAATTACCTACTTAATAATTAGCTCACCCCCCCCCCCCCCCCCTAGTAGCTAAACAAGTAATCTTCTGTCATAGCTACACCCCCCCCCCCCCCCCCCCCAGGCCCTCACATTCGATGTTTAACATTGTTTTGATATCAACAGATGCTCAAATGCGTTGAATGTGTAGGTGTTTTTGTTCTTTACTTTTTTTCAGTAGGATCGAGTTTTACAAGAATTATTGTAATCATCAATGCAAAGTAAGTAGTGTTAAGCTATTCTGCCCTACTTTGGCAAAAGGAATCAAGTGACATTTTTATGGATATTGACTCTTTTTTATCGATTTGGCATATTTGATGCATGCTCTATTTAACTGAAAAATCCAAAAGTTACAATTTTGGCCCACTTCTGAGATATTTTGGTGACAAAAGGAAGCAAGAGCACAGAATTGCATGAACAATTCGCAAAAGGAAGCAAGTTACAACCTCTTGATATGATTGTCACTTGCTTCCCTTTGCCAAATCATTTATGTTTACACACAATCTAAATTACTTTGGCAAAAGGGAGCAAGTAACATCCTCATGATATGATTGTCACTTGCTTCCTTTTGCCATTTTTTTTAATGCTAGCTATAAATCTATAATACTTTGTCAAAAGGAAGCAAATAACATTTTCATGATATGATTGTCACTTGCTTCCTTATGCCAGTTTTTTCATGTTTGCTAAAAACTGAAATACTTTGGCAAAAGGAAGCAAGTTACAACCTCGAGTAATACTATTGTCACTTGCTTCATTTTGCCAAATCATTTGTATTTGCACACAATCTAAACTAGAAAAGCACTCTGAGAGCGCAGACCTCCGTCAAGCATGCAGCTCATATCCACCACTGATCTTGTTCTTCCATAGAGATATCAGTGATTTCCACCCATACGTACTTATGCTGAAAGTTGCCCGATTTCCCAATATAGAAGCCTTTGTTACGTCATAAACCCT